>JAKUCG020000080.1:0-368810 GCA_022539655.2 Ceriodaphnia dubia
TTTTTCGTTTCTCAAATGCAAAACATTAAAAAGATATTTATGGAACACATTCAGGAGAACAAGAGCTTCAAATTTGGACCAAGCACGACCTTCTGTAATCTCCCATTTAAGTTTATGCTCATTGGGAAGTTGATAGACAAGAAATTGTTGATGGAACATTCTTTAAACTCTCATCGCTTTTTCCTCTCTCCTATGCAAAACATTAAAAAGATATTTATGGAACACATTCAGGAAAACAAGAGCTTCAAATTGGGACCAAGCACGACCTTCTGTAATCTTCCATTTAAGTTTATGCTCATTGGGAAGTTGATAGACAAGAAATTGTTGATGGAACATAACCCCAACTGTCCCAGCGTTTCACAGATGGAAGACCAAACAAAGATATTTATGAAACACATTGAGGAGAACAAGAGCTTCATATTGGGACCAAGCACGACCTTATGTGTTCTCCCATTTAGGTTTATGCTCATTGGGAAGTTGATAGACAAGAAATTGTTGATGGAACATTCTCTATACTCTCATCGCTTTTTCCTCTCTCCTATGCAAAACATTAAAAAGATATTTATGGAACACATTGAAGAGAACAAGAGCTTCAAATTGGGACCAAGCACGACCTTCTGTAATCTCCCATTACAGTTTATGATCATTGGGAATTTGATAGACAAAGGATTGTTGATGGAACATAACCCACACTGTCCCAGCGTTTCACAGATGGAAGACCAAACAAAGATATTTATGAAACACATTAAGGAGAACAAGAGCTTCAAATTGGGATCAAGCCCGACCTTCTGTAATCTCCCATTTAAGTTTATGCTCATTGGGAATTTGATAGACAAAATATTGTTGATGGAACATAACCCCAACTGTCCCAGCGTTTCACAGATAGAAGACCAAACAAAGATATTTATGAAACACATTGAGGAGAACAAGAGCTTCATATTGGGACCAAGCACGACCTTATGTAATCTCCCATTCAGGTTTATGCTCATTGGGAAGTTGATAGACAAGAGATTGTTGATGGAACTTTCTCTATACTCTCATCGCTTTTTCCTCTCTCCTATGCAAAACATTAAAAAGATATTTATGGAACACATTCAGGAGAACAAGAGCTTCAAATTGGGACCAAGCACGACCTTCTGTAATCTCCCATTTAAGTTTATGCTCATTGGGAAGTTGATAGAAAAGAAATTATTGATGGAACATTCTCTAAACTCTCATCGCTTTTTCCTCTCACCTATGCAAAACATTAAAAAGATATTTATGGAACACATTCAGGAGAACAAGAGCTTCAAATTGGGATCAAGCCCGACCTTCTGTAATCTCCCATTTAAGTTTATGCTCATTGGGAATTTGATAGACAAAATATTGTTGATGGAACATAACCCCAACTGTCCCAGCGTTTCACAGATGGAAGACCAAACAAAGATATTTATGAAACACATTGAGGAGAACAAGAGCTTCATATTGGGACCAAGCACGATCTTATGTAATCTCCCATTCAGGTTTATGCTCATTGGGAAGTTGATAGAAAAGAAATTATTGATGGAACATTCTCTAAACTCTCATCGCTTTTTCCTCTCACCTATGCAAAACATTAAAAAGATATTTATGGAACACATTCAGGAGAACAAGAGCTTCAAATTGGGATCAAGCCCGACCTTCTGTAATCTCCCATTTAAGTTTATGCTCATTGGGAATTTGATAGACAAAATATTGTTGATGGAACATAACCCCAACTGTCCCAGCGTTTCACAGATGGAAGACCAAACAAAGATATTTATGAAACACATTGAGGAGAACAAGAGCTTCATATTGGGACCAAGCACGACCTTATGTAATCTCCCATTCAGGTTTATGCTCATTGGGAAGTTGATAGACAAGAGATTGTTGATGGAACTTTCTCTATACTCTCATCGCTTTTTCGTTTCTCAAATGCAAAACATTAAAAAGATATTTATGGAACACATTCAGGAGAACAAGAGCTTCAAATTGGGACCAAGCACGACCTTCTGTAATCTCCCATTTAAGTTTATGCTCATTGGGAAGTTGATAGACAAGAAATTGTTGATGGAACATTCTCTAAACTCTCATCGCTTTTTCCTCTCTCCTATGCAAAACATTAAAAAGATATTTATGGAACACATTCAGGAGAACAAGAGCTTCAAATTGGGATCAAGCTCGACCTTCTGTAATCTCCCATTTAAGTTTATGCTCATTGGGAAGTTGATAGACAAGAAATTGTTGATGGAACATTCTCTATACTCTCATCGCTTTTTCCTCTCTCCTATGCAAAACATTAAAAAGATATTTATGGAACACATTCAAGAGAACAAGAGCTTCAAATTGGGACCAAGCACGACCTTCTGTAATCTCCCATTACAGTTTATGCTCATTGGGAATTTGATAGACAAAGGATTGTTGATGGAACATAACCCACACTGTCCCAGCGTTTCACAGATGGAAGACCAAACAAAGATATTTATGAAACACATTAAGGAGAACAAGAGCTTCATATTGGGACCAAGCACGACCTTATGTAATCTCCCATTTAGGTTTATGCTCATTGGGAAGTTGATAGACAAGAGATTGTTGATGGAACTTTCTCTATACTCTCATCGCTTTTTCGTTTCTCAAATGCAAAACATTAAAAAGATATTTATGGAACACATTCAGGAGAACAAGAGGTTCAAATTGGGACCAAGCACGACCTTCTGTAATCTCCCATTTAAGTTTATGCTCATTGGGAAGTTGATAGACAAGAAATTGTTGATGGAACATTCTTTAAACTCTCATCGCTTTTTCCTCTCTCCTATGCAAAACATTAAAAAGATATTTATGGAACACATTCAGGAAAACAAGAGCTTCAAATTGGGATCAAGCCCGACCTTCTGTAATCTTCCATTTAAGTTTATGCTCATTGGGAATTTGATAGACAAAATATTGTTGATGGAACATAACCCCAACTGTCCCAGCGTTTCAAAGATGGAAGACCAAACAAAGATATTTATGAAACACATTGAGGAGAACAAGAGCTTCATATTGGGACCAAGCACGACCTTATGTAATCTCCCATTCAGGTTTATGCTCATTGGGAAGTTGATAGACAAGAGATTGTTGATGGAACATTCTCTATACTCTCATCGCTTTTTCCTCTCTCCTATGCAAAAAATTAAAAAGATATTTATGGAACACATTCAAGAGAACAAGAGCTTCAAATTGGGACCAAGCACGACCTTCTGTAATCTCCCATTACAGTTTATGCTCATTGGGAATTTGATAGACAAAGGATTGTTGATGGAACATAACCCACACTGTCCCAGCGTTTCACAGATGGAAGACCAAACAAAGATATTTATGAAACACATTGAGGAGAACAAGAGCTTCAAATTGGGACCAAGCACGACCTTCTGTAATCTCCCATTTAAGTTTATGCTCATTGGGAATTTGATAGACAAGAGATTGTTGATGGAACATAACCCCAACTGTCCCAGCGTTTCACAGATGGAAGACCAAACAAAGATATTTATGAAACACATTGAGGAGAACAAGAGCTTCATATTGGGACCAAGCACGACCTTATGTAATCTCCCATTCAGGTTTATGCTCATTGGGAAGTTGATAGACAAAGGATTGTTGATGGAACATAACCCACACTGTCCCAGCGTTTCACAGATGGAAGACCAAACAAAGATATTTATGAAACACATTAAGGAGAACAAGAGCTTCATATTGGGACCAAGCACGACCTTATGTAATCTCCCATTTAGGTTTATGCTCATTGGGAAGTTGATAGACAAGAGATTGTTGATGGAACTTTCTCTATACTCTCATCGCTTTTTCCTCTCTCCTATGCAAAACATTAAAAAGATATTTATGGAACACATTCAGGAGAACAAGAGCTTCAAATTGGGATCAAGCCCAACCTTCTGTAATCTCCCATTTAAGTTTATGCTCATTGGGAATTTGATAGACAAAAAATTGTTGATGGAACATAACCCCAACTGTCCCAGCGTTTCACAGATGGAAGACCAAACAAAGATATTTATGAAACACCTTGAGGAGAACAAGAGCTTCATATTGGGACCAAGCACGACCTTCTGTAATCTCCCATTTAGGTTTATGCTCATTGGGAAGTTGATAGACAAGAGATTGTTGATGGAACTTTCTCTATACTCTCATCACTTTTTCGTTTCTCAAATGCAAAACATTAAAAAGATATTTATGGAACACATTCAAGAGAACAAGAGCTTCAAATTGGGACCAAGCACGACCTTCTGTAATCTCCCATTTAAGTTTATGCTCATTGGGAAGTTGATAGACAAGAAATTGTTGATGGAACATTCTCTAAACTCTCATCGCTTTTTCCTCTCTCCTATGCAAAACATTAAAAAGATATTTATGGAACACATTCAGGAGAACAAGAGCTTCAAATTGGGACCAAGCACGACCTTCTGTAATCTCCCATTTAAGTTTATGCTTATTGGGAATTTGATAGACAAAAGATTGTTGATGGAACATAACCCCAACTGTCCCAGCGTTTCACAGATGGAAGACCAAACAAAGATATTTATGAAACACCTTGAGGAGAACAAGAGCTTCATATTGGGACCAAGCACGACCTTCTGTAATTTCCCATTTAGGTTTATGCTCATTGGGAAGTTGATAGACAAGAGATTGTTGATGGAACTTTCTCTATACTCTCATCGCTTTTTCGTTTCTCAAATGCAAAACATTAAAAAGATATTTACGGAACACATTCAAGAGAACAAGAGCTTCAAATTGGGACCAAGCACGACCTTCTGTAATCTCCCATTTAAGTTTATGCTCATTGGGAAGTTGATAGACAAGAAATTGTTGATGGAACATTCTCTAAACTCTCATCGCTTTTTCCTCTCTTCTATGCAAAACATTAAAAAGATATTTATGGAACACATTCAGGAGAACAAGAGCTTCAAATTGGGATCAAGCCCAACCTTCTGTAATCTCCCATTTAAGTTTATGCTCATTGGGAATTTGATAGACAAAAAATTGTTGATGGAACATAACCCCAACTGTCCCAGCGTTTCACAGATGGAAGACCAAACAAAGATATTTATGAAACACCTTGAGGAGAACAAGAGCTTCATATTGGGACCAAGCACGACCTTCTGTAATCTCCCATTTAGGTTTATGCTCATTGGGAAGTTGATAGACAAGAAATTGTTGATGGAACATTCTCTATACTCTCATCGCTTTTTCCCCTCTCCTATGCAAAACATTAAAAAGATATATATGGAACACATTCAGGAAAACAAGAGCTTTATATTGGTACCAAGAACGACCTTATGTAATCTCCCATTTAGGTTTATTCTCATTGGGAATTTGATAGACAAGAGATTGTTGATGGAACATAACCCCAACTGTCCCAGCGTTTCACAGAGGGAAGACCAAACAACGATATTCATGAATCACATTGAGGAGAACAAGAGCTTCAAATTGGGACCAAGCACGACCTTCTGTAATCTCCCATTTAAGTTTATGCTCATTGGGAATTTGATAGACAAGAGATTGTTGATGGAACATAACCCCAACTGTCGCAGCGTTTCACAGAGGGAAGACCAAACAACGATATTTATGAGACACATTGAGGAGAACAAGAGCTTTATATTGGGACCAAGCACAACCTTATGTGATCTCCCATTTAGATTTTTGCTCATTGGGAAGTTGATAGACAAGAAATTGTTGATTTAACATTCTCTATACTCTCATCGCTTTTTCCTCTCTCCTATGCAAAATATAAAAAGATATTTATGGAACACATTCAGGAGAACAAGAGCTTAAAATTAGGACCAAGCAAGACCTTCTGTAATCTCCCATTTTAATTTATGCTCATTGGGAATTTGATAGACAATAAGTTGTTGATGGAACATAACCCCAACTGTCGCAGCGTTTCACAGAGGAATGACCAAACAACGATATTTATGAAACACATTGAGGAGAACAAGAGCTTCAAATTGGGACCAAGCACGACCTTATGTAATGTCCCAATTAAGTTAATGCTCATTGGGAAGTTGATAGACAAGAAATTGTTGATGGAACATTCTCTATACTCTCATCGCTTTTTCCTTTCTCCTATGCAAAACATTAAAAAGATATTTATGGAACACATTCAGGAAAACAAGAGCTTCATATTAGGACCAAGCACGACCTTATGTAATGTCCCATTTAGGTTTATGCTCATTGGGCAGTTGATAGACAAGAAATTGGTGATGGAACATAACCCCAACTGTCCCAGCGTTTCACAGAGGGAAGACCAAACAACGATATTTATGAAACGCATTGAGGAGAACAAGAGCTTCAAATTGGGACCAAGCACGACCTTCTGTAATCTCCCGTTTAAGTTTATGCTCATCGGGAAGTTATAAGAAAAGAAATTGTTGATGGAACATTCTCTATACTCTCATCGTTTTTTCCTTTCTCCTATGCAAAACATTAAAAAGATATTTATGGAACACATTCAGAAAAACAAGAGCTTCATATTGAGACCAAGCATGACCTTACGTAATGTCCCATTTAAGTTTATGCTCATTGGGAAGTTGATAGACAAGAAATTGTTGATGGAACTTTCTCTATACTCTCGTCGCTTTTTCCTTTCTCCTATGCAAAACATTAAAGAGAACAAGAGCTTCATATTGGGACCAAGCACGACCTTATGTAATGTCCCATTTAAGTTTATGCTCATTGGGAAGTTGATAGACAAGAAATTGTTGATGGAACATTCTCCATACTCTGATCGCTTTTTCCTTTCTCCTATGCAAAACATTAAAAATATATTTATGGAACACATTCAGGAAAACAAGAGCTTTATATTGGGACCAAGCACGACCTTATGTAATGTCCCATTTAGGTTTATGCTCATTGGACAGTTGATAGACAAGAAATTGGTGATGGAACATTCTCTATACTCTCGTCGCTTTTTCCTTTCTCCTATGCAAAACATTAAAAAGATATTTATGGAACACATTCAGGAAAACAAGAGCTTCATATTGGGACCAAGCACGACCTTATGTAATCTCCCATTTAGGTTTATGCTCATTGGGAAGTTGATAGACAAGAGATTGTTGATGGAAGTTTCTCTATACTCTCATCGCTTTTTCCTCTCTCCTATGCAAAACATTAAAAAGATATTTATGGAACACATTCAGGAGAACAAGAGCTTCAAATTGGGATCAAGCCCAACCTTCTGTAATCTCCCATTTAAGTTTATGCTCATTGGGAATTTGATAGACAAAAAATTGTTGATGGAACATAACCCCAACTGTCCCAGCGTTTCACAGATGGAAGACCAAACAAAGATATTTATGAAACACCTTGAGGAGAACAAGAGCTTCATATTGGGACCAAGCACGACCTTCTGTAATCTCCCATTTAGGTTTATGCTCATTGGGAAGTTGATAGACAAGAAATTGTTGAAGGAACATTCTCTATACTCTCATCGCTTTTTCCTCTCTCCTATGCAAAACATTAAAAAGATATTTATGGAACACATTCAAGAGAACAAGAGCTTCATATTGGGACCAAGCACGACCTTATTTAATCTCCCATTTAAGTTTATGCTCATTGGGAATTTGATAGACAAATGATTGTTGATGGAACATAACCCCAACTGTCCCAGCGTTTCACAGATGGAAGACCAAACAAAGATATTGATGAAACACATTGAGGAGAACAAGAGCTTCATATTGGGACCAAGCACGACCTTATGTAATGTCCCATTTAAGTTTATGCTCATTGGGAAGTTGATAGACAAGAAATTGTTGATGGAACATTCTCCATACTCTGATCGCTTTTTCCTTTCTCCTATGCAAAACATTAAAAATATATTTATGGAACACATTCAGGAAAACAAGAGCTTTATATTGGGACCAAGCACGACCTTATGTAATGTCCCATTTAGGTTTATGCTCATTGGACAGTTGATAGACAAGAAATTGGTGATGGAACATTCTCTATACTCTCGTCGCTTTTTCCTTTCTCCTATGCAAAACATTAAAAAGATATTTATGGAACACATTCAGGAAAACAAGAGCTTCATATTGGGACCAAGCACGACCTTATGTAATCTCCCATTTAGGTTTATGCTCATTGGGAAGTTGATAGACAAGAGATTGTTGATGGAAGTTTCTCTATACTCTCATCGCTTTTTCCTCTCTCCTATGCAAAACATTAAAAAGATATTTATGGAACACATTCAGGAGAACAAGAGCTTCAAATTGGGATCAAGCCCAACCTTCTGTAATCTCCCATTTAAGTTTATGCTCATTGGGAATTTGATAGACAAAAAATTGTTGATGGAACATAACCCCAACTGTCCCAGCGTTTCACAGATGGAAGACCAAACAAAGATATTTATGAAACACCTTGAGGAGAACAAGAGCTTCATATTGGGACCAAGCACGACCTTCTGTAATCTCCCATTTAGGTTTATGCTCATTGGGAAGTTGATAGACAAGAAATTGTTGAAGGAACATTCTCTATACTCTCATCGCTTTTTCCTCTCTCCTATGCAAAACATTAAAAAGATATTTATGGAACACATTCAAGAGAACAAGAGCTTCATATTGGGACCAAGCACGACCTTATTTAATCTCCCATTTAAGTTTATGCTCATTGGGAATTTGATAGACAAATGATTGTTGATGGAACATAACCCCAACTGTCCCAGCGTTTCACAGATGGAAGACCAAACAAAGATATTGATGAAACACATTGAGGAGAACAAGAGCTTCATATTGGGATCAAGCACGACCTTATGTCATCTCCCATTTAGGTTTATGCTCATTGGGAAGTTGATAGACAAGAGATTGTTGATGGAACTTTCTCTATACTCTCATCGCTTTTTCGTTTCTCAAATGCAAAACATTAAAAAGATATTTATGGAACACATTCAGGAAAACAAGAGCTTTATATTGGGACCAAGCACGACCTTATGTAATGTCCCATTTAAGTTTATGCTCATTGGGAAGTTGATAGACAAGAAATTGTTGATGGAACATTCTCTATACTCTGATCGCTTTTTCCTTTCTCCTATGCAAAACATTAAAAATATATTTATGGAACACATTCAGGAAAACAAGAGCTTTATATTGGGACCAAGCACGACCTTATGTAATGTCCCATTTAGGTTTATGCTCATTGGACAGTTGATAGACAAGAAATTGGTGTCGGAACATTCTCTATACTCTCGTCGCTTTTACCTTTCTCCTATGCAAAACATTAAAAAGATATTTATGGAAAACATTCAGAAAAACAAGAGCTTCATATTGGGACCAAGCACGACCTTATGTAATGTCCCATTTAAGTTTATGCTCATTGGGAAGTTGATAGACAAGAAATTGTTGATGGAACATTCTCTTTACTCTCGTCGCTTTTTCCTTTCTCCTATGCAAAACATTAAAGAGAACAAGAGCTTCAAATTGGGACCAAGCACGACCTTATGTAATGTCCCATTTAAGTTTATGCTCATTGGGAAGTTGATAGACAAGAAATTGTTGATGGAACATTCTCTATACTCTCGTCGCTTTTTCCTTTCTCCTATGCAAAACATTAAAAATATATTTATGGAACACATTCAGGAAAACAAGAGCTTTATATTGGGACCAAGCACGACCTTATGTAATGTCCCATTTAAGTTTATGCTCATTGGGAAGTTGATAGACAAGAAATTGTTGATGGAACATTCTCTATACTCTGATCGCTTTTTCCTTTCTCCTATGCAAAACATTAAATATATATTTATGGAACACATTCAGGAAAACAAGAGCTTTATATTGGGACCAAGCACGACCTTATGTAATTTCCCATTTAGGTTTATGCTCATTGGACAGTTGATAGACAAGAAATTGGTGTCGGAACATTCTCTATACTCTCGTCGCTTTTACCTTTCTCCTATGCAAAACATTAAAAAGATATTTATGGAACACATCCAGAAAAACAAGAGCTTCATATTGGGACCAAGCACGACCTTATGTAATGTCCCATTTAGGTTTATGCTTATTGGACAGTTGATAGACAAGAAATTGGTGATGGAACATAACCCCAACTGTCCCAGCGTTTCACAGAGGGAAGACCAAACAACGATATTTATGAAACACATTGAGGAGAACAAGAGCTTCAAATTGGGACCAAGCACGACCTACTGTAATCTCCCATTTAAGTTTATGCTCATTGGGAAGTTAATAGACAAGAAATTGTTGATGGAACATAACCCAAACTGTCCCAGCGTTTCACAGAAGGAAGACCAAACAACGATATTTATGAATCACATTGAGGAGAACAAGAGCTTCATATTGGGACCAAGCACGACCTACTGTAATCTCCCATTTAAGTTTATGCTCATTGGGAAGTTGATATACAAGAAATTGTTGATGGAACATTCTCTATACTCTCATCGCTTTTTCCTTTCTCCTATGCAAAACATTAAAGAGATATTTCTTTAAAAAAATATTAAAGAAGATTTTGCGGTCGCCAGTGATGATGAAGTATGGGACCAAGATCCCCAAATTCTTCTCAACACATGGCTGGACGATTTGAACCATCAGTTGAATATGGTAAGTTATGATTACACAGCCTTCTTTTTTTGTTCCGTCACTCACTTTTCTCTCTTTCTTGAATGGATGTGGCACTTAGCCGGGCGACTGTGACAAACGCGTTGCGAACGACAGTAACAAGCTTTCATCACCCGACGCGCCGATGTCGTCCGTTGTAAGTTTTATTGGTTTTATTCCTTCTTCTCGTTTCCTTTCTCTATTTTCTATCAGTGGAAGCACTGGGCGCTAGGCCAAAAACTAAAAAACCACCCACATTATCGGATACCAACACCCACAAAAGAAATAAGAAGGGGTCCAACATCAAGTATCTACAATTTTTTTCAATTTATTTAGTGATGGCGATTACGAAGGGTTCTCTTTGTTTGACTTGGATGTTGATCCTGACCTTGAGATTTTTGTAATGGAAAAAGAAACTTGGGCTGATGCAGTCAGAGAAGAGTTCCGGATTGAGACGTTGTGTGTGTGTGTGTGTGTGTGATTTTTAACGGTGCCACTGAATGGTGCTAACTGGTAGCAGACTACATTCAGATTACGGGTTCGGGGACCGAACCCTTTGCGCACCGAGCGAGAAGACAGACATGAAAGAGGCGACGGAAGTACAATAGTACATAGCAAAGCTATGTTAAAGAAAATATGAAAAAAGATGAAGATGAAAAAAGGGGAGGGGGAACCAACTAAAGACGGAAAACAAGGTCGGAATTAAAGAGAAATTTAATGACGCCGTCTCTAATCTTAAATTGCAAATTAGAAGGAATGGACTCTACAATGCCAATAAGAGTTGGGAAGTCAAACTCCAAGTTAAGGGATCTAACAAGAGAGATCCAATCGGCACGATTGGCGTTATAAGAGGATTGAGACGTTACCAAGACAAGCAATGAAACATATATACAGAGCAGACGACACAGTCCAGACACACGAGACACACAGTTGCGCGAGTGCTATCTAGCGCTTAGTAATCACAATGCGTGTATATGTTGTGTACCGCGCCACTGGCGGCGCTAAGTTCCCGAGAGTTATGGGTTTGAATGAGCGAGCACAATGTCAAATTTTGGGAAGTGAATATAGTTAGGGTTTATGAAGATTAGTTTTTGTCTTTGACAAGGTTCCTGATGGAAGAGCAGAGAAAGAAAAGTCATTAAACAAAAAAAATTATTTCTGTTCCTAGCCCCTATTAGCGAAGAACGTAAATAAAGATTTTTCGTAAATAAATTTTTGTCGTAAGGTAGGTGCAAAGGTTGGGGCCTTACATACGGCATATTTAAGTGTTGCATGCACACAAAAAGAAGATAATAGGACTTAAGTGGGTTAAAAATTTATGGATGCTTATAACTTTCAAGTTTTATCTCTTAAAAATAGTGTATACTGAATGGAGCTCGGCAGCTCGCGCTTTTGGTCCTTGATTTTTATTATACTTAATATTAATTAATTTTATTTAAACACTGAACCAAAAGCGGTCTCTCGTCTCTTTTTTTCCTTCCGGGTCCCGAAAGAAAAAAATCGCATCGCTCATCGCTGCTCAACACAAGGTGGTAACGTCTTTGCCAAGTAGTACTCAAAAGTACCGCAAGATGCTAGACCGGTAAGTAATTGCTTGCCGTCAGATGTCCGGTTATTACGAATACAGACTTGACTTGTTGACTTGTTGACTAGTTGACGAAATTTCTGAATTCATGAGCAAGAAAAATTAATCATTCAGTTGATATATAATTGACATTAATTGCTTTGTGTGTTTAAGCCGAAATCCGAAATGATTGTTGCTGTTGAAGGGTGTGCCCATGGTGAACTTGATCAAATTTATCGTTCGGTTGAAAATCTGGCACAACAAAGAAATGTCAAAGTAGATTTACTTATTTGCTGTGGGGATTTTCAAGCGGTTCGAAACGAAAATGATTTACAATGCATGGCAGTACCAGATAAATTTCGTCACATCTGTACCTTTTACAAGTAGGTCTTTCTTCCATAAAGGTGTAGGTAACTCAAAATTATCAATCAAACCTTTCCCAGGTACTATAGTGGTGAACTGATAGCTCCCATTTTAACAATCTTCATTGGTGGAAATCATGAAGCATCAAATTATTTGCAAGAATTAGCATATGGTGGATGGGTTGCCCCAAATATATACTATCTTGGCTATGCCGGAGTAGTAAGATTTGGTGGTATTAGAATAGCTGGCATATCTGGAATTTTTAAAGGGCATGATTACTTGAAAGGTCATTTTGAAAGACCCCCCTATACCAACAGCACCATGAGATCAGCCTATCATGTCCGTAGCCTTGAAGTATTTCGACTAAAACAGGTAATGAATTTAGCTCTTTACTGTATTCCGTTGAAGTTGTATTAACTATTTCTGTTTCAGTTAAAGAGTGATATAGATATATTTATCTCTCATGATTGGCCACGGGGTATCTACAATTATGCTGACACTAGTGAGCTCCTGCATTGGAAACCATTTTTTCGGTTTGGAATGATAGCATTTACATTTTAGAACACAATATAAGGATTCCTTATTTTTTAGGAATGAAATAGCCAATAATGTACTAGGAAGTCAGGCTGGAGAAATTTTACTTCATGAGCTGAAACCTAAATATTGGTTTTCTGCCCACTTACATTGTAGGTTTGCAGCTACAGTACAACATAATGAGCAACAAGCAACTCAGTTTCTTGCTCTTGATAAGTGCCTTCCAAGGCGCCAGTACCTTGAGGTAGTTAATTAAGTTTAACCATGTTGTGTAATAAACTAGGTTGTAATCTGCTTGTGCTATTTTGTAAAGCTGATAGAAATTTCTCATGATGCCACTAAAGATTTAGAACTTCATTATGATCCACAATGGATGTCAATTCTTCAGTCTACAAATCACCTGTTAAGTGTTCGTCCTTGTACACAATACATGCCTAGTGGAGGTCCTGGATGCACTGAAAGGTAAAAATATTGGCAACCTATTAAGTTTCTAGAAACTCACTTTGTAGCTATACTTGTTTTAGGTGGGATTTTTACCCAACAGAAGAAGAAATTGAGAAAGTCGACTCAATCTTTAAAAATGATTACAAAATTCCTTTGAATTTCGTGCCAACAGTTGAGCCGTTTAAACCGCGTCCTAACTACAATCGCAATGCATGCCAATCGCAGCCGCAGTTAAATCCTCAAACGACACAATTTTGCGAAAAACTTGGGATTGCTGATCCGCTTGAAAAGCTAATTGGAAAGCCCATAGTTCTGACTGCGCCAGTTGTTAATCCAGATGAGATAGAACTGGAAGATGAAGATCAAGAGCCGGTCGATGATCGGTCTAATGAAGTAGAAAAAAATGATCTCTTTTTTGTTGACACAAAACCTCAAAAAAGAAATAAAATGAACTTGCCCCAACCTCAAAATGAAACTAACGAAGAGGACCCGCAATGTGCGGAAAAGGAGTCAGTTAGCGTGCTCTCAAGTACCATTGACGAACGAGGCGTTGTAGCCACAGCCGGCAATGAAGATATCCCTACACCCGTTAAAAAGTTCAAGCGACGTAACCAAGAACTTTATATGGACCAAGAAGGTTCTACCTAAATAATTTTCTAAATATGTGACGCAACATTTACAATAAAAGATAGAAAACTTATTAATATCTTGTTATTTCATTTTTCTTTCCAATTTTTTTTAAATTTCTTTATTGTGTTAAGTTAATGGCGCAAGAATGTTTCATGGCCTGTTTATCAATAACTGATTTAAGTAAATTACCATCGGGATCCTCCCAGCGAGCGACAGAAGTCGGCGCTGGTAACAGTCCGGATTGACTTAAGTATATTCTTCTTGTTACCACCAATAGAGGGCTTGTGTCGTGCGAGAAATCAAAACAAACAGACGAAAACTGAAATTTTGCGTACTTTTGTTAGTTTGTATTGCGTTTAATAACGTTTGAACTCAAACAGTAATTATTGCTAGCTTTTTAATGGTTTATTTGTTACATTCTAATGTTATTATTACGTACTATACCTATTCAAACCTTGGTCATCCGACAGCTTATAAAAGTTCCTTCATGTGTCACAACAATGAGTGAAAAACAGCAATGGGTACACTACTACAATGGCCCAGAAACATCTGTTAATTTGATCTGTGATCAATTCTCAAAATATGAAGGAGGAAAAGTAGATCTTTTAAAAGATGATGAGACTGGTATTGCCATTATAAAAATCAACCATCCAGAAAGACGGAATGCTCTCAGTGGTAATTCATAAGCCTGAACTTTCTTAATCAAATATACATAATCAATGTTTGGAACTATTTAGGTAGCATGATGGTTGATCTTTGGAATGCTGTAAATACATTAGAAGATTGGAAAATTGGCAAAGGAGTAATTTTGCATTCTGTTGGTGAGATGTTCTGCTCTGGGGGAGACCTCAATACTGTTCGCCAAATCTCTAATCCAGATGATGGTTATAAAATGGCAACATTGATGCACAATACTCTTACACGGCTGCATCAGTTGCCATTGGTTTCAGTTGCTCTAGTACAAGGAAAAGCACTTGGTGGGGGAGCTGAACTGGCAACAGCTTGTGACTTCCGACTATTTACCGAAAAGGGTGAAATTGGTTTTGTTCAAGGAAGGATGGGAGTTGTCACCGGTTGGGGAGGAGGCACGAGACTAGTTCAACTCTTGGGTCAACATCGAGCCCTTGAACTACTACTCACCTCACGCCAAATACCTGCCACGGAAGCAATGGCCTTGGGTCTCGCCAATTGTATTACCAAATCCGCTGAACTGTCCGAAGCCGTGGAAGAGACAAAACAGTGGTTGCTACTGAAACTGAGTCTTGCACCTCAGATTATACACGCGCTGAAACAAATCGTCGCTACCGCACGAGCCGTCCCGTACGAAGAATCTCTTCAGAATGAACGAAAAGTTTTCGCCATGTTGTGGGGTGGTGACGCCAACAAAAAAGCATTAGAACAGAACATAAAGCATAAGTGATATCATATGTTGTAAATGTAAAACAAAACAATTATACAATAGTGGGGACATCAATCTTGTTTTTGTATTGAAGCCAGATGTATTTATACAGAACGGTTGAATAGTTATTTGAGTTTACAAGTAAGCTGAGTGATGACTTATTTTGGATACCTCGAAAAGCCAATTGCATTAAAAAAAGAATGCGGTTCTCACCTAAACAAGATAAAATGTATTGACATGACCACCAAAGATGACGCCGTCCAATGGACTGAGGTAACAGAGGATCCTGTTAGATTTAGAAGAAAGAAAAATTGAATAGTGTATACTTGTTTACTCCCAACTTATGTAAAGTGAGCTAGAGAAAAAGTAGCAGGGCTTCTACGCGAAATAAGCCATGATTTGTTGTATTGTAGATTTAGGTGTGAAAGTAACTACGGAACCGAAGTAACTATTGAGGAAATGTTACCGTGCGAACGTGAATTGACGGCGTAATCGGACTTCTTGGGAGAGGACTTGTGTTGCGGAGCCGAGTTTTGGTCGCCCAAGACATTTTCGTGCATTGCCTTTCCATTCTTGTTGAGACCAGTGTCGGAGAATTCGTCCGAACTGTCGCTCTCGTCAGTCCTTCCGTCTGCGTCGTTTACCGCCGAAGGGATCACCATCGCTGTACGAGCACAAACATCAACAACATAAGAGATGGATCGATCCTCAAACTGTTTGTTTTTGCAAAAACAAGCCACAATTTCGATTCCATTCCAATCTCTAGGGCGAGGTCATTCAATATTTTACTCTGATGCAATTGCGTAGTCTACATGTCTAAGTTTGGAATCCGTTAGTCGCCACTGTCATCGCCGTACATGATTGACTTTGAGTTGAAGCAGATCAATGTTCAGGACGCTTTATCTAAATAATGGATTGTCCTAAGACCTATTTCATACAAGCGCCTATTTTGCTGCTTCTACTACCGATCTCTACACAACCAAATCGCTGTTCTATATTATAACACTAACTATACTATATATATATGCAACGAAGAAGTTGACAGTCACGTCAAATAAAACCAAGTACGGTTGTTTGATCAAGCTCTGGTGTATGCACAATACCTGCGGGGGTCGAAGTTGCCGCCGGACTCGGGCGGACATCAACTTGTTTGGGCGGTGGGGGAGTTGACAGCATCTCTAAAACAAAAAAGATAGATGACATTCTGTTGTAATCCAAAGTTTTATGTAGTTGGTTTTATACCGTAAACTCGGATTGAACCTTCCGCTTCGCCGAGCGAGTTTTTTGAGACGCATTTGTAATGGCCAATATCTTGGGGTTCGACTTGATGAATGTGCAGCTTCATATGAGTTTGGTAGCCGACGTGCACAGTGTCGAGTTTGAGCCGTTTGGACGGCAGCAGCATGATGCCGTTAACATTGTTGGCGTCCGTACGGGTCCAGAAGGTGATGGGCCTCGGCTGAGCCTCTGTCAAGCATTCGAGCGAAAGAGTCCCTCCCAGCGGCGATCCAAGAAGTTGATGCGGTACAAACATCATCGGCTCGACTATGTGATAAAAGTAGCAACAGCAAACGTACAATAGTCAGACAGGGTAAGATGTAAGATCGTCATCGGTGAGCCCTCAAGCATGTGAAATTCAACCGGTTTAATTGGAAATGGATGCGGCCACTTGGGGAAGTCCCCACTTCTCGATGCTAGTCACCAGCGTCATCATCAAATATTAATTGGTACTGCCACTGTTTTGATGGATGAGTCGAAGAGAGGGGCTGGCGAGGAACGGCTATTGGAAAGATGTGGAAGGAACAAGGGAGGGAGAGAGAGAGGGAGCGACGAGGAAGAAGGAACCCGATGTGATGGAGCGCGTCGCCAGGTTGATCAATACGAGAACGGGAGACATAGAAAGAGGAGCTACTATATTCCAGCGATTGGCGACTTCAAAGTCGTCGGAATGTTGGACGACCCACAAGGTGGCCGACGAAGTGGAGCAAGGGCTCGACTCGAAGAAGTTGTCGAGAGCGTGACCCATTCAGATCACGCTCTGCTTGTAATTGGTTTCTTTTTTTCTACCGGATTTTACGATCAAAGAGAATATTTTATTAGCATATAGTTAATCAAATATTTCTTCGTGTACACATCATTATGATCGTGCTCTTCACGTTTTCAGCTGAGGGTTTTCAACACCAGTCATCTATGAAATAAGGCCCAAAGTGGATGGCCTCAACCAAGGCTCTCAATATCGACGCAGTGTGGTGCCAGTTCTCTCGCTGGGAACGACAGAGGGGGGTCATAGCAGAGGAAATCCTTATTTCATCGAAAGACTATACGGGATGCCTTGTTAGGCTTAATACCGTATTCTATTTATCCCACAGTATAAGGCAATAACAAATAAGGCGATAAAATAGCATACTGACTTACATTCAACATCGAGGATTATGCGTTTGCTGACGCTTGGTGGCACGCCGTTGCTGGCGATGCACAAATAGGCTCCAGAATCGGTCCGGCTAATTTTGGGGAAGATCAACTCTTCGCCTTCCTGTGCGATGATCATACGGCCCGAATCTAAAACGAACACCATCAAACGAGAGAGAGAGAGAGTAAAAGGGGACAGATTAGAGCCGGAGAAAGTCTCACGTAGGTAATATCAAGTATTAGCTTGGATATAAATACGGATTGGTGAGTAGTAAACGAACCTCCACGTTTAGTCTGTCCTGTTTCAAGTTGATTGTTGCTTGCCGTTTTCCCTTCAATCAGTGATCGACCATCTTCTCTTTTCCAAGTGACTCGCGGCGCCGGAACGCCTCTACCGCGACATAGCAGCGAAACACGAACGTTTTCTCTTACAGACAGCTGCGACGGTGAACTATCTTCGTCAATCACTGACGGTGGAACTGGGAAAGAGATTTTATTTTAAAAATCCGTAAGAATGATGGAATGGTAAATTCGCCATTTCTATGTTTAACTCTTGTGTTTTCCTTATGCGTGTTAATCTACGTATAGAGCGAGGCTAATAGAAACAAGAAGCTGCCACTTGATTGACGTATCGATCATCGTATACGGCGGGTGGTTCATCAACTCAAGTCTTCGATTGACTAAACACGGCCAAATCCTGCCGAGCGCACTCACGGCGACTTGGCAGCATCAACAACGAATCCATTTCTGCTTTTTCATTAAGCTGTATAGTATGCGAATGAATGATGGAAAGGGCAAGCTCGTCGGATTAGCTCAATGTGTTGTGCCATTTTCGAGGCAAAGCAATAGGGAAACCGCCAACCCACATATTTTTAATAAAACACCCCTGCTGTAGCTTAGACCCATTGGCAACAAAGGTTACGCAATACCAGACAACATGAATAATCTTGAAATGCTATACGCACCGACAACGTGAACGTGGCCCACTTGGCTGATCATAGGCTCCGAATTAACCTGGCACATGTAACGGCCGGCGTCTTCTGGCTGGACGCCGCGGATGTGTAAATGCCAGGTGCGCTGATGATCGTACGAAACGCTAAAGCGACCAATACGAGCCACAACTTGGCGATGGATCGTCAGGATCATTTGTCGGTCAAGATGCACCCATGCCACCTTCAAACAGAAAAATGTTACATCACAAACGAATCATCAATCAAAATGTAAACACTTACCCGGTGGCTGCCTAAATTATCAACGACGCAGCTCAATGCGGCATCTCGACCAACTGCAACCGTTACATTCGGCACCGGTTCGGCGAAAGAAACTCGCGAGAAACCTGTTGGTGCTGACAATAGAAAAACTGTGAACATTGCATTCAAAAACCTAGTTTTTTATTTAAAATCTAGTTTGATTTATCGCAAAATGTCTCAAGTGTGTGCACGGGTTGTCGGCCTAGTAGAGTGTAATCATGGATTGAGGACCCTTTTTCCTCAACTAGCTTACTCTCTCTCTCTCTCCCTCTTCTTGCCTCTCAAGCGTGTTGTAAGATGAATGAAAAGTAGCCGGCGTTGCGTGTGTGCCGACCCCACCAAAGAGAACTATCTCTCTCATCATTCCAAACAAAAGTGAAAGTGAATAGAGTGTCTATTAGAGTAACCGAAAACGGCGGTCGATTTCCCAAATGAAGGTAGTATATGCGTCATAGCTAAGAGGGTCGGCATCACGATGTTGCTATCCTGTTGGATACACAGCTCTCGACTGAGCTGAATGAGATCGTCCTACTCATTTGAGAGTTTGCGTGTCTTAGATGCAAAAAGATTAGCAGCAAACATCGCCGAAGAGACAGTTGCGCAGACCGCGGTCATTCGTGTAAACGGAAAAAAAGAAAACGAATAAAAAAGGTAAGACGACCGCAAACCGTCTCTCAAGTAAACTGGAACGGCGACGGGGCTCGGGAATTCATTCTAGGTAAAAAGAGACCAGCAACAGATCTGATAAGTAGTTTGGTGGATACTATTGAAAAGAGCTTTAGCTGCTGCTGGGATTAAGTCGCTGTTCATTCGCCTTCATTCGTCCGTCTGCAACTACACTAGTACGGTTTACTGCGTAGGCCATAAAACATCGTCCGCAACCTTGTTTGTAGATCAACAAGAATCTTAATTCCTCAACACCATTAGCGCGTGACCCCCCACTTAACAGGGAACCCCCATCGCTGTGCCCGACCACGGGGATATTGAAAGCGTCGTCGTGTGTCTATTGTACGTGTTCTCTCGCTCTTTCTTAATCCTTCTTCCGAGGAGGAAGGCCTACTAGCAGCGAACGACAGAGGTTGGCAGGGTTTGGCCTTAGTGCCGCTACCACCGCCTCTGATCGAGGGGAGATTTTCCGCACATTTCACCTCGCGTGCACCTAATAGCATTAGTCGCGACCGCACGGAACCCAGCTCGCCAAACCCCTTTCTCTCCTTGCGAGCGCGCAGAGAAAAACAGACGGTAACAAACCCTTAAGGCTTTCTTTCCCTAGCTTCTGTATTACTTCCCGGGCCTGTGCTGTAGTTGATTGGATATTGTAACAAGCCGCGGACCCCCGGATGCTGTCAATTAACCTGACCCGCCCTCGGTCGCTACGGGAAAAGTCCACACGCGCATTTCGCCTTGTTCTCGCCGATCGGCTCGACATATGAGACCGGAGCCCGGACTTAGCCGGCTAACCGCTAAACATACATTCTGATTCAGCCTTTGGAAACGACGACGCAGCAAGCGACGACGAGCACACGCTCGCCCGCGCGATAAGACTCGACGTTAATGGAATTAACTTACCTGCTCGGACCCCAACTCGATTGAATTCTACACTGCTATCCAATTCTAGTAAATGCTTCAGGAAGATTTTATATACCCGCAACCGCGATCTTTCCTGACCGGCCTTTGCCCGTCTCAAGTCTATCAAGTTACCTCTTTTTTTCCTTCTTTTTTCGTCTCTCCTTTTTTTTATTTTGGTTGTTTCGCTGTCGTGAGCCTGGCATTGGGGTCTGAGGGATTTGTTACGTGGGTTGTTCCGTCAACGATTCCTTCTTTTTTTTTCCTCCGTCTGTACTCTCTTTTACAGCCGGGCAATACGCGCACGCGGGCCAGCAGATAGCCAGAGACACAGGCCGGGCAATATATATAGAACCTCGGTCGTATAAAAGTAAGTAACAAAGAGAAACAGAAGAGCAGCGAAGACGAGTTGGAACCTTCAACGACAGTATAGGGGGGACGGGAAAGCTGAACGAAAACCTATTTCCGACTCATCAATGCGCATCAAGATTTATAGGTCTACGAGGGGGTTATATGGCACACAGACGGACACACACACACAGAAAAAAAGAGAGAGAGAAAAAAGAAAGAGCTATACAATGTTTCATTCTCTTCTCTACTCGCCTGATCACTTCAGCGTCTCTGTGTTTGATTTTATTCGGGCTTGTTTGTCTTCCTTTTATTCGTGTCTTGTTCTTTTTTTTGTTTGTTTCCCTTTAGCTTGGTACCTGCACGATGCGTTTGGTCACGCACTGTCACGCCAAAATGTTAGATGAGGTAGCCGACAGAACGATGTATAGATAGCCCAGATGGGACCGTCCGTAAAGGTTAGACAAAATGCAACTTGCATGGCAAAATCAATGTATCAGTAAATCTCTTATGAGCCTCATACTAGACGAACACTATCAAACATAGGTTAAAGGAAAACGCACATTAATACCCATACACGTATAGATTCAATACCTCGATGGTAAACTGCAATCTAAATTATTTGTTGGATGTAACCAACTTTTACCCGCTTTTACCGACAAGACTAGTTTTCTTTCAAATATAAAAGCCTTTAACCAAAATAGAAAAATAAGGATAGAACAATACTGCAGAGAAAAACAACGTTCAGATGACAAAAACAAGAAACGAGATCCAAGGTCTGCAGGTGAGCCTGGTGGTGCAAAGCAATACGGTACTAGGCGGAAGCACGGAGCGAGGGGTTTGACCAAATGTTTCTTTGATGGCACTATTACATGGGAGGGATCATTGGAAGGCAAGAAACCGTTGCAAGGGCTCCCCGCCCCTGGTGCTGCTGCTAATGGTTTGATTCATAATGCACGACATAGACAGAGCGGAAACTATACTGTCACACTATAGCTTACGGATGGCGGCCCAACTGTCTTCATATAATATACCTATTTCTTCGCCTCCCCTCGGTTAGCCCGCTGATTCCTTATTCTTCATCTTATCGCCGATTGGTGTACAGCCTACGGTACTGTACGCGTCTAGTCGTCCATGGACCCACAATGTTTGTTACGTTTCCTTCCGCTCTTTGTCGTTATTCTCTTTGATATGTTGCCTATGTACTTTACCCAGGTTGCCATGAGAGGTGAACAGTTTTGTGGGTGGATACGGTAAGAATAGAAGGAGGTAAAGCCTTAGTTTTCTCTAGTCTTGGTCGGCCTAGAAGGTGCTAGTAGCTCTGTCTATCCAAAATACATGGAAGAGCCTTTCGTTGTAAGTTGCTGCATTGATAAGTGACGAGGATTAGGCAGAAAGACGACACAGGAGCGAATGATGGGACAAGAAGAAAGGACGGCGAGAAAGACAGACTAATAAAGAAACCAGGACTAAATCGAATTTCCAGACAACCCGTTGTCTGCTGGTTTGCGGTGTACCTAACCAACAAAAATTTCGGAGCGGAAGGTTTCTTTTTGATGATGTCTCTCGATCGGCCACTTGATCAGAGCTCTTTCTCGTGTTTCTTCTTTTCTTTTTTGTATATTCATTCTTTTTTTTTTGCCTTCGTCCTCCTCATCGCCCACTTGGCTCCTTTCACAACGAAGACACATTGTATACGGCAGAGAGAGAGAGAAAGATCAAAGCGGGACGGGCACGGGTTTAATTCAAGTTGGAGGGAGGAGACGGATCGTCGTCGTTACCTCGTATAAATATATAGATGACTACATGTTCTCCGCTTCCATTCTCGACCCAAGAACGACGTCGTGCTGAATGATGCTGTTATCAATGGTGGAGAATAGAGATCATCGGATAGTCGCTCACGAATCAAAGAATAAGACACACACAAAAAAAGAGAGATGCTCCTGCCAAACTGTCTGCGGTGTTGCGCTTCGTGGTTCGCGTGCTGCCGGTTGTCGTTTCTCCCTCGGACTCATCAAAGCCACAAGAACTCTTGAATCCTTCCCCTTTTGTGTCAGCGGTCCATGCCGCACCGTACGGAGGGTAGGTAGTACTTGACGCAAGACTTTTCCTCTTCTTATTCGTTTTCTTACACAACCGACATTCATTGCTATTGTGTTTGCAGGTCCCTTTTGTTTTGCACCATCTCGTAGTAGACAAGCTCATCGTCACGTTGTTGTTTACCGCTGACATACGAGCTACTTTGTCTTCAGTCTTCTATACCCATGTTTCATGACCCCACCCCAAAAGTTCAACTTTCTTCCCAGCGACTTCTCCTGTTTCCTTTCTTCTTTTTCTCATATCGCCAACATCAGCACTTGCATGGATTGTTATGGCCGCTTATTTTCTTGGGATCGACGCGTGCACTCTTCTATAGCGTCCTGGTTCGATAATTGGTCGGTCGAGAAAATGGAGGGAGGAAAAAAACAGGAAAATTGAACCACCCATATGAGCTTCTACTTGTCGTTCTTGTGTAAACTGATGAGTGACAACGCAAGGTTTCGACGCCATCAAATCGCTCGCCGTCGTGCGCCAAACAGTCAATCTATCCCCTATCGTTCGCCGCACTTACCGCTCTCACTCAGCTTCAATCGCCCCGCGGTTCCTTAATCGAGTTAGCGACCATTATATACATCGAATGAAGCCCTCTAACATCGTAATACGTGGAGCTATACGTTTATTTTGTCGCCTATAACTTGAGACTTTTTCTTGTAGCACAAATAACAAATAAGAAATGCAGAGAAAAAAGGCAAGCAGTCCAATGAAACCCAAGTGTTGACATCTTTTGTGTACTTTCGTTTTTCAAGCTAGCGCCCCATAGTGAAGGGTGATTAAGCAAATTGAAAAGTTCTTCAGCTGAGCCCAGTATTCAAGCCATGAAAGCGTGGGGGGCTCCCAACTAAAAAAAAAGTATGTGTGTGCGTAATATTAGGGCCTCGGTGGATTCTCTTTTTTTGTGCGTCTGTTTCCAGGGTGACGATATCAATCTCGTTGTCGTGCGTCGGGTGGTTTTTCTTGGAGCAAAGAGTGTGGTGAGAGGCTTTACTATAGCTACACTCACACACACACCGCAATCAGACTAGCCAGTCCATTTTTTTTATCCTTTTTACTCGCGTCGTCGTCGTGGTCCCCTAGCTTCTTTCAAATATTATTCCCCGTCGGTGACCAAAAATCGAACCCTCAACGACAGGGAGAGTGCTCCTGTGACGCTATCGCCTGATCTTAATACTCTTCCATCCATCCACCCTCCTCACTCACAAACAGAGTGTGTGTCTTTTGGCCGTCGTTATTTGCAATTGCATTAACCGTAAAACCGCATGGGGAAAAGGAAGGACGCCGCGTGATGTGTTGTTTGGTTAGTGGAGTGTGCGAGCAGGGGACAGCAAAATGGAACGGTCACGGGAACCGCCTATTCGTCCTACGGTACGGATCCGGTCGCGATGGCCGATGCTTTAAAAAGAAGAACACTTAATCTGTTTCGCCAACCAACAAGCAAAACAACGAACAGTGCATTACTTGAAAACGGTTCATTTTTAGGTTGGGCCGAAGTGTGGGGAATCACAAGAAAAACAGCTCCTCCTATTCGTACTCCTGCTTTCGATGCTGTAGGCAGTAGGGTAAACCGGTCCCTTCCCCATTCCTATCTACCAAGCAGACCTTAGAAATGCAAACAACGTCCGGCATCGTCGTCGAGTCTGGCGGACATCTATATAAGAGAGTCGCATCAAAAAGCCTCTTTCATCTTCCGATCGGAGACGATTCCCTCTACGTTGTAGTAGCAAGAAACCGTTAGCAGACGAGATACGTACGTAGACACGTCAATAAATAAATACCAGGGCCGAAGAAGACACAGGCTAGCAGCTACTTTGAATAAAAGTAGCTACATATGGTATTTCTTTCAGCCGACAGTTTCGATCGGATGGGGCTGTGGGCGCGATCAGAGGATCTCATGATTCAATCACTTGAAGCGATCAAGAAAAGTTTCGGGGAACACACAGCACAGCACACGAATTTTAATATTTTATCATGCCAACTCTCAGACTTTATTACACAGTTGGGATTTCTGTCGATAGAAGCCGACAGCTAATACAGCGCAGAGAGTTTGGCAAAAGAAGAAGAGAGGAAATGTTTGAATACCAGAGCAACGAGAAAGTCAAGACGAGATCCAATGAACGAATTGGCTTATAACTATTCTAGCCTTGAATTCTCATAGACTATTGCAGTGGTTCGCAGTCACGCTATAGAAGTAGCACACGCTGGCTAAAAAAGTCTCTGAATGATTTTGTATGCGTATGCCAATGATTAGTGTAGCAAACGTATTTTAGAATAGCAAATGACAAACATCTTGGAATCTCAATACATTTAAAGGCGTAGGAAGGCGGTGCGCTTCCGGCCGTTGTCTCTTGAGGCCTCATAGCCCAACATTCGAACGAAACGAACAGCGAGAGCAATTCAATCAAACAGAATTTATTCTCTTGTTCCTTCATTTTATTTTCATATTCCTTTCTCCGTTTTTCCTTCCCTTCGCGTGTCTTTAAAGTGCAGGCGAAAAAAACAAAAACAAACAAGTGAAAAAAGAAAGGTAACAGCGGTCGAGCGGATTTTAAATAGTCCTTGTAAATAAGACAACGATGACGTTTCGAACGATTTGAAATGTCGACTAATGGCGGGATCGTCGTCGAAACATAGAGATATGAAAATTTCGTGTGTTTTCCGCTTTTAAATTCGTTGAATAAGTGATCGGACCACTCAGCGGATGAACAAGCCGATGATTATAGTCTCGGCTTACTCTATAGTTAACAACGATTTAATGTATGTGGACGTCCGCTGCTGCTGCTCCCTGCTAATACTCTTAGTTGCTCTTTCTTTTTCCGACCGTCTCTTTCTCCTCATTCTTGACGCATTCGTGATATAAGAAGCTTACACGCGATTTCGCGGCTGAACGCTCTCTCGTGACAAGACCGCCAAAAGAGACTCACAACTCCCTGAAAAAGGTGCATCACCCAACCACTTTCACCGCGGCATGCATACAACATGTGAAAAGGGGTCGTCCGTCTTCGCTTTCGAACCGTTCAGGACACGAGCAGATGGTGGGAAATGACGGCGAGCAGTAGCAGGAACGAGTAATTCAGGTAATTGAGTAGGAACTCGCTCGTGGCAAAAAGACTGAACGTCGCCACCACCAACAACACGCGGCACTCACCTGTGGAAGCATCCGAAACGGCGACAGGAGCCGAGCAGAAGACGAACAGGGCAAACTGGTGCACCAAGCGCATCAGTGCCATGCTTGGCTAATCTTCTCTCGATCTCACACACCACGATAAGAGTTTTAGGCGCGACTAGAACAACAAGGTGTCCGATAACAAGAAGAAACGCGCAAATTAGGCCGATGAGCGACGGCAAGTTGTCGGCTGCTGCTGGTCCGGGATGTAGCCAACTACCATGACGAACTCGTCGTCGTGAATAGTGCGGTGAACGTTGGTGACTGCAATCTGAGACGGGAAAGTGGGGGGAGGGAGAGATAGGTCAGTCGATCTTTGGTAGAGGATCGTACTAGGTGAACTGACAAGTTCCAGACGATAGCATTCTGGTCTTCAACGTTCCCTCGCTTTATCCCAAAACCACCCCGTCTCGCTGTCTCTCGCTCTCTCTCTCATCCCTCCCACAGTCCCCCCAAACCCGAAGCTAACCCAACCCTCTCTATCCACTTTTGAATTGCGCGCGCGCAGTCCGGCCGAGATCTACCCAAGCTCCGGATCACATCCTCGCTTTCTCCTTCATCTCCGATTGAAGTGGAAACGCGCGCTAATTAGAACCATCTGATCAGTTTCAATAGGTTCGTTCGAGAGTTTTCTTTTGGATTTTTTTTTTCTCTCCTCCTCCTCCTCCTCCTTCTTCTTCTTCTTCTTCTTCTTCTTGGGAGGCTCTTTTTCTTTTCGAAGGGAAGACTGACAGAAGAGACGAAGAAAACTTCAAGTCGAGAAGGGAGCAGAAGAAGAAATGGATCTCGACGGAAATCCGCCCTCACATCACCAAGCCAAAAGCCGATCCAGCTGATTATCTCGACGTTCCTTCTTTTTCCTTCTTCTTGTTCGTTTTTTCGCTCATCGGGGAATAGAAGAGGTAAGTTCACAGGTAACTGGCGTTGGCGTATGTACGCCATACTCTTATCATTAAATGAGCTTGCTTGTTTTCATTCGTCTTGCGGATTCCTTTTCTCCTCGTTCTCATTAACCTCGAAACGATTATTAGGTAAATTTCGTTTCGGCAGACGGCCGATTATTCTTTCGAAAGCCGATTCTTTCCGGGGTACAGTGACTATCGGTGAGGAACGGCTGGCGACAACGACAAAGCTGACGTCGAGTTCCGTCTAGACCTAGACAAAAAAGACGTAATCGTGCTCTATCTTCATCTGCATCATTGTTCCTTCAATGAGCAGAGACTAACGTCTGTCTGTCTTGGTACAACATCGGATTATTCCAAACAGCTTCTTCCTTTCAAGAGAGAAAAAAATTCATTATTCTGCTACTCTAGTCTCCCTTCATCGAGATCATCATTGGATTTTTTTTTTTTAAGGGAGGAGAAACAAAAGCCAAGGAGAAGAAGAAAGGAAAATAAAAAAATCAACAACTAGCCCTGATCTGACGAAGAAAGTGATTGATGCATTGTCTTCTTTTCTTTTCTTCCGTTTTATTAACTCATCTTTGCAACGGGGGTGGGGATTTGCAGTGCAAAAAAGGGAGCGCCTATTGAAAGAAATAGAAAAGTTTCATGCGCCGTTCCTTTATTGTTGTCAGCAGGACCTAAAAGAGCAAGGTGCACAGGGAGCTTCTTGTAAAAGGGAAAAAAAAGCGAACACCGGATTTTTTGGGTCGTTTGTCTTCATTTCGCAAGTCGAACCTGTTCTCTTTCACTGTCTTTCTCCGTCTTTTTTTATCTACCGATTTTTTGTTAACCTACCTGCAAGACCGCTACGTCAATTCGTTCCTTGGTGAGACACCGGTGCGCGGCCATTCTGACGTGGCTCTTAACGCTCGTTTGAACCCATCTTCCACCAGATGAAGTCAATAATAAAAAAAGAAAAAAAAGTTTATTGTTGTTGTGTGCCTCTACTTTTTTCTTCTTTCTTCTTTTCTTTATTTTACATTTTTCTGCTTCGTGGAAGTCGATGCAAACGCCGTACACTTTCTTTTCTGTCACCGTTCATCCGCTCGACTTGCCGCCGCTAGGCAATCGAATAAGGCTATCGAACGATCAAGACGTTGGCCTCTGAACTTATTGTTCTCTATTTCTTAAACAAATGCTGTACAGAGACTCGAACCGTATCGATAACTGTGATTGCTATGCAATTGCATTGAAATGAGGTGCCAAAAGGCTCGGACACGCACGTTACCATCGGGCAATATATAATAAACTTTTTAAAAAAACCATGGCAAACTGCTGATTCGGAATCGAGGGCCCGTATGATGGAGAGTTCGTGGGTCAGAACCCTTTTGTTTGGGCTATCTGTCGAAAATTGTAGTGTCACGCATTCACCAACGAACGTGAAAAATACGAATGCGGAGACGACAAATCGATCGGACGCCACAGACTCTGTCCGCGGGATCACCACCAGAAGAAATATACCGAGGAGTCCGGTTAAGGCGAAGAGGGAGCCATAAATAGTGAATGGACGGATAAGTTTGCGTGTGCAAAGGACGCAAGGCTTGCCGTCGTGACGTCCTACATGAAAAAAGCTGAAGCAACGAAGAGAAGAAGAGTTAAAGAGCCGTTGACTATGAGGGAACCTACGTCGACTTGCGGCTACTCCCGTCGTCGTTGACCGCCTCCACAATTCCCAAAATGTTGTAGGAGGGAAATCAAAACAAATAACTAAGAAGGGAAAAAAAATAGAGAAACTGGAAGTATAGCGCATCGAATGGACTTGGCGTTCTTTTCCTGTGCGGCCGAAACGTCTCCAACTCTCTTTGTGCGTGCTCACGAACAACGTAGGGTTTGCGGACAACGGGGACAACGCCGCAGGGAAATCACCCAAAGGTGAGTCGTCCGTTCTCGGTTTCGTTCTTTCTTCATCTTCATCTTGTCCGCACAAATCCTCCAGCCAATGAGAATCGCCATCAGCAGGAAATGTATCTTGATATTTAAATACCATTGAACTCCAGAAGATTCTGAAATGATCGAACTCACGAAACCAGGTGGGAAAAAAGTTGAGCAATGGAAGAAATAGTTTTGACGTTGTCCTAGGTTTCTACAACTGCTAGAGAATAAACTTGATAACGAGACAATCGCGCATTAATTAGGCAGAGGCAGAGTCTTTGCGACGAACGAAAAGTTTTTTCTTTCTCCGTTTCTTTTAACAAACAAAACAAAACATAAAAAATGGATGAAGATGCCACAATAGCAAGCGGCGACCAAGGCAAACAATAGAGAAAAGTGTGCGTGGTAGAAAAAAAAATGGAGGAAAAAGAGAGAGAAAGAGCAAGTAGAAGGAAGCAGAGACGACGGTCCTATAGTGCGCGAGGTGCACATTATTTTTCATTAAGCCAGAACAGGGAGCGGCAGTAGACGGGGAGCGTAGTAAACCCCTCTCGACGTCGCCGTCACCGCCGCCCCGTCCTCCTCTTTCAAACCCCCTCTTTTCTCTGTGCACAACGCCGGGGTATAAAGCTCCCCAGTTGGTGATGTGTGCGGCTGCCTGATGCTCGGCGGCCTCGTATGCTGTTATAATGAAGGAATCTTGGCCACCCTCTATCCTTCTTTGCCCCGTTCTACTGCGTCTCTCTCGCTCTCTCTGTGTTTATAAGAAACCAATATGGAACCCCGAGCGTCGGGTATAAAAACGATGGGGTCAGTTGTATCGCCCATATATAGCGCCTTTCTCCCCCCATCTACTCCTCCTCCTCGTATGAAGAGAATGAGAAAAAGAAATGTGTTAGCTTTGGTCAACTACGACAATCGAGCTGCACTTCCCCCAGCCATCGTTCCTTGGCCCTAAATAAATTGGGCGGCCAGACTCTCTCTTTTCTCTCTCTCTTTTCCATATGGAATGTTTCGGCGCCTCCCTAAGAGAGTTGTAAGCATCGGAACGCCGTCATATCTTATCAGACGTAAACAGGAATTTCTGTGTGTGGATGGCAATTTGTAAACACCTCGCGCGCCATTTCATTATAGCGGAGCCGGCCCACTCGACGGGAGAATGAGAGCAGCGGGATTAGCAACTCACCTTTCCGTTTGACGTCAATAACCAACTGTCGGCGACAGAAACCTAGTCTAGAACTGAAGCCAGAACGCTACTGTTTCCAATTTCTCACGACAAAACTCTACCATATCAGTTCCAATCACTCGAATCGACGGCAGAAAGACTTAAAGAGCCGAGCCGCCGCCCAGACGGCGCTAAACGTCTTTACTTCATCCTTCTTTTTGCCAGCCATATAGTGAGATCAAATAAAGGAGGATGATGGGGTTTGATCGAATGTCCGAGGCCCAGGCCTTTCCGTTGATGATACTCGTAGCTTTTCCTCCCGGACGATATCGCAGACGCGAAAAAAGTTCTCCGCCTTCCATGCGTTCAAACCATGCCGGACGCTGGCTCAACGACGACACTGAGGGTATTTATATCGTAGCAACAATCGTTCAAATTCTTTTCTATCTTTTTTTCTCTCTTCTTATTTCTTTCTCTCCCTCTGTGTTATTCGCTTTTGATAGTCGGTCCGGTGGTCATAATTCGTGATGGAAGGTAAAGCTCCTCAACACCCCGCCTCTGCCATCAGAGATGGCATGGTAACCCATGGCAAAGGCGCTCTCTCTCTCTTTGCCTTGTTGGGGTAATCTGGTCGAAATGCTGAGGGAAAATACGCGTATTTTCCTCTCTCTCTCTTTCTCTCTCTTTCTCCCAATATATAAATATATTGTCTAAAAGAGACGGGGAAAGCAGAGAGAGAGAGAGAGCGTCGTCTATGTGTAACGAGCGCTCCGTCGTCCAGGCTAACACGATGATAAACGGGCTGTCGGCAATCATTCTTTAACAGCTAGCTTGACTCGGCGTTCTCTCTCCACTACTTCTACGACTACTCAGTCTCTCAGCGTCCACTCATCGATTCCTTGAATAAAGTAAAAGGGGAAAATTCGACAGCCGGCAAAATTTTCGAGAGCGTATTAGGTGCAGGTTTCGATTGCATCCATCAAAGAGCGTGCCCATCGACACACCAAACGGAAAAAGTTTTCCAACCTTGAAGAAGAAAAATCTGCCCTTAAAATAGGAGCTGAAAGTGAGTAATAGAACGTTATAGCGAGCTAATGCATCCGTCTTCAGGCTGCTTCGACCCTAGTTATTAGACCAAAAACGGAATCTGACGGAATCCTCAAGAAGGAGACGGTAATCGAATAGATGAGAGCCCCGAGAGTTCGAAAACTTAAGATGGAGATCTGCGAACCAAACTCCACTTCTTGACGGGTTCCCTTTTTTCTATCCCCGAGACCGGCTCCAAACGATATTCAACAACCGAACATCACTCATCACTGCTGGAGTTTAATAGCTAGAGAGTGGGCCCGGGTGATTCAATCTGCTCTCGGCTTGTGCGAAATGACGACGCGAGGCTCCGCAGTGTACAGAGTTAAAACAAGTAAGGCAGTACCAAGTCATTGCAATATACGCGCTCCGTATATACCATGTGAAAAATCCCGCAATACCCTCATCATTGTGACTCCCGCCGAGCAAGATGGATTGCCTTCTCCCACCACCTTCCCCCATCTCACCCGCTAGCGATCTCGCCTGCCGGCTGCTCCTGTTCTTGTTGTGTACACATCCACACACATGAAGGAAACACATACACACACACGCGTAGCGATGACGAACGCCATTGAACTACTTTTGCACGTTTGTTCGCCAGTTAATTACACTAGGCTGACGCAGTATAGGCGCACCGTTGCACAGCAGCTCTACGCTTCTCAGAAAGGGTCCAACCCAGATCTCTCTCTCTCACCTCACTCCGTCGCTCCGCGTTAAACTCTGATGAAGAGAAAAGTAAACGCAGACAAGAGTGGAAGCTTGTAGGGAACTTGACAAAGAATTTCAAAAGACGGAGTGTTGTTAAAGAAGTACTACTACTATAGTTCAGATGTTCTTTAGAATGTAGGCGGTGAACTCGCGTTTGTCATATAGTGTTGAGACGAGCCAAAGAAGAAATGAGATGCCAACTTTTTAGGGGATAGAGTGACCTATCTATTCGATAGGAGATCGAATCTTGGAGAAAATAACCTACTAAAAAAGTAAGGCCGCTCGATCTAAGCGATCTTGTTGTTTCCTATAGAGAAATTTGAATAAACCTACACATGACCCATACATGGAGCCTTACTCCTAAAAACGTGAGGTTAATGCTTAAGTATGTGGCTTTGAAATATTCGTGCAACTCAATCTCGTAGAGACACAGGACGTCAGACTTCAAAACACGCCTAGACAAACCATCGCGCGTCTTCTACGCAAGAAGGAAGTTAATGGAAATAACATTCATAAGGGGGAGAGAAGAGGACAAGCTGCTCAATAATATATATACCATTTTCTGTTTTGCTTGCTAGTTTCAAGTTCGCTACTGCTGTTCATGATGCCCGAATAACTGGCAGGCAGTTAATACATTGGAGCGTGGATGATGACAATTTCGCTTCAGAGCCCAATCTCTGGGTCCTCATTCTGTCTTACTCCTGTTTTTCTTTTTTTCTTTGTCTGGAATTGCATAGATATGAGAAACGGGTTGAAAGGCGTCAGACGTGCAATGAGAACTCATCAGTAGACTAGGCCGAGCAAAGTCAAACTTGATTTCTGATATAAATCATTGCGAACTAGTTTTAATCTATCTCTGAGGCCGACACGAGCCTAATTAAGATCTAGTTGCTGCGACGTCATTTCATCTAGGCACTTCGCTTCTCTTATAGGATTTCCTCTCTCATTTCTCCTCTATATTCTTTCCTTTAGATCCGGCTCCGGAACTGATCCGGCTCGTGTCGTATGGCTCTTTTGGTTTCCCGCATCGATAATGGGCTTATTTATGTTGTTTTCTAAAGCCTCGCTGCTTTAAATTTGAACCTGCTTGACGCGCCAACCCTAGATGACGGAAAAGGGCAACATTATATTCTGCGCGATATGAATATCATATATATATATGTATTTTTAAAAAGAGGAGGAAAACAATCCTTCAAACTCCCCCTAAATTTCTTTGGCGCCACGAGGCGACCGATAGGCTAATATAGTAGAGGGAAAACAGGCCATAGAAAATGTACAGTGATATGACGAAAAGGTGTCAACTTCCTTAATCAAAGCGAAACAGACCTTCTACTACGTCTCGCCACACCAGCCCATAGCAATATTGGACTCGCTCTCCTGTCGTGATACGGTCGATTTCATCTTAGGCAAAGGCAAATGAGCTCACGCTCAGTCGCCCGGTTTGCGCGTTCCGGCTCAATATGGATTTATCTTTTTTCGCCCTTTTCTCGACCCCCTTTGTTGACACTTCGAGGCCTTTAGTTAGTTACAACGACGACGTCGAAAACAGGAAAGGGAATCAAAGGTTAAAGAAGTATTATGCATTCCTGATTCGATTTCCAATCACGCTCAGCAAAACGTTAATGAGTCTACAAGGGTTCGTGAAGACTTGTTCCTGAGACAAGAAAAAGGAATCGTTTCATGTTCGGTCGAATAGGAATTCGTTAAGGACTCTACTAGCCTATCTATTATGTAAATCTCCATTGTCGTTGCACGTAGCCCGTAGCTTTTAAGTGCGAAGAGTCGACACTTCATGGCGACCATTTTAATTTCGTTAATTGTTACATCGTTATTCCTTTGGCTGGAACTTGAAAGAGGCTAGACAGGCACGTGTAGCTAGCTAACTCTGCGAATATATACGGTAGTAAACGAACTAGATGTAAATCGCCAAACAAGGTGAGCTAAAAGAAAAGGAAGAAGAGCAGGGTTGAAACGACGTCGGAGAGGACTCGGGCAGTCGGATGGCGAGGCCGACGTGATCCTCATCACTGATCACACTGATACGATATACAAGTAAGGCGCCCGATTATTCTCTTGGTAGATGTATGAAACCACATGGCTAGCTTGGCACATGTGTGTTTGTATGTGTGCGTACCGTCTAATTACGTCTGGCAGGCACACGATTGGCCCTCTGTGTGGTAGCGTTTGCGTATCAGAGAACTGCAACCACTATTCGATCGTTTTCTACGATAATCCACCAGACGGTTGCAACTTTGGTGGCGTTGCCCGTTTTGCATTCGAAATGGCTCCTCGATCGTCATCGTTGTCGGTCGCTGTAGCAAGTGGAGGAAATGGGGATATAAGAGCCGTGGGGTCAGGCATATGCATGCTGGAATGAACGGTAGAATAGTGGATGATGGGGGAGAGAGAGGACAAGTTCTCCCCCCTATATATATTCGGGCGACTGTAGGAGAGTAGCAGGAGTCAGGAAACACATCAATCGATCTGATGCAATGACGATTTTCCCTCTCTCTCTCCCTCCTTCTCTTTCTCTCTGCCTTTCAACCTTCCAAGACACGAAAAAAGAAGAAGCCGCCCCATCTTGTCTCTCCCAAAGAAGCCCGCGTGAGTGATGCGGATGTCTACATCGCGGAAGGCGGGACGGAGCCCCTCTCTTCTCTCTCTCTCTCCATCTATGCAGCCGTTGTATACACATCAGGGTCCGTATATAGCCAGAGATGAAAAGAAAACGGTGCTGTTGCCACTTTAATAGGCCCGTGTAGCAAGTTTGCGCGCACAAAGTGAGTCAACTGGTGATTTATTCATGACTGGCGAGCTCAGATTGCCGTCGCCGCGCTCCCGTTCCAGTAGACCTTTCCGTGTTCCCTCCCTTTTGCACGGCGCTCCTCATTCTTGATTTTCTTTTTTTCTTTTTTTCCCCTGTTCTTTATCTTTTTTTTCCTCTATCTACTGAATTTTCTGCCCTCTTGAAAAACCCTTTCAGCATTCTTGAAACAGCGGGACTGGTATTATACAAAAAATGTATTTGTATATGTACACACTTACTGAATAGACATGGGTTATTTTTTTTATATTATTTTGTTGTGTCTATCACAAGAAAGATAAACTTCCGTAAAAGTTCTTCTATTCATTCTGCTCTCGTCGCCTTCGATAGTCCTTCGCTCAGCCCCAAGTCCTGATGTGTGTACACATACCATCGAAAATGAATATTTAGAGCCATCCGCTCGTCGAGTCAATCTTCTCTCCCTCTGTGATACACATAAGTTTCTTGGATAGCTAGACAGAAGCTATACTACCTTCCATATACCCTACGTAAATGGTGTTTTCTGGGAGATAGACGCAAAACTCCTAGTCTTCTATTACAGAGCAGTGTGAAACAAAATCACGAGTTAGTGACGACGCCGAAATTTGTTTCCGACACGTCTTTTAGACTTTTCCGCTGTTCTATTACGTCTCGTAGATCCCGGTCATGGATTTATGCTACTTTGTCAGACCGCAGCCGTCGAATTTGCTTTTTTTCCTCGTTGTCTTGCAATCTTTTAGAATTTACTGGACATCAGCGACAAGCAATTTGTGTCGTTTGTCTCACATATTCGCTGTGTCTTCTTTCGAACCTTCTTTTCGATTTGAAAGGGGTATCGAAAGATGGAAAGAGGAGCGATTGACGTGCTATCCATTTCACATCAGTTGGCTAGCAAAAGGAAAATCTAAAATAAAAATAAAAAGGAAACGAGGAGATAAAGATAGACAGAGATGGGAGTTGCAAGATGGCGAGTCGTTTGGTCAGACAAGCGGAACACTTTGAAAGAACCTCGGAAAGAACGTCGGGTGTCAAGACGAGTAATTGGACAAGTCTTGTCAGAGAGCGAGAGGGTATCGGAGAGGAGGACGACGGAGTTCACACGTTCAAGACCTTATTACGTGAAATAAAAAGACGTAGCAGGAGAAACGATAGTCATTGATGTTAGAGCGACTACTCGGTCTCAAAGCTCTCGATACACTACTCTTTATGAAAGGATACACGCAACATAGTCAAAGGTGTTTGAGCTGATAATTATGTTAACCAAGTTAAACATTGAAATCATGTTATTTATTAATATCCAGTAGGAAGTGCCAGGAAAGATCAAAGTTTTGTTTTCAGAAGGAAAAAAAATGTGTTGCAAGTAATGGTGATCGAATAGTAGTACCAACAAATTGATCTATACGTGACGACAGCAGTATCTGTAGGCTACAGCTGGAACTATGACAAGGATGAACCTTCAAACGGGCCGATAACTTTGGTCTTCCAAACAAAATCGCATAATATTGGAACCAGAGTCTGCCGAAATAATGGAACGATGTGGATGCGACGTTAACACGGAAGTTTTAAATTTGGTTAAACTACCGTACACTAAAAATATTAAGTAGCATTTCAATCCTTTTCATAGACCAGTTATTATTTTTACGGATTGACGATGCAAACAAATTACATTATTTTGTCATTCTTGTTATCCGAATAACGAATGTAATTCGATAATTAAATTCCTTGGATTCCATTGTAATTTCAAACATCAGTTTATTGCGCTTTCATTTTCACCCAGTTTTCAGTGGCAAATTTTATTAATGTTTACAATTACCTAAGACTTTTAATGTTTCTTTTTTACGTTTTAAGCATGCGCTAAATTTCATCTTGCCGACAAGACGTTCTTCATCCTGGCAAAGATGTTCTTGGCTGATGTCCCTAAATAGAAGTCCTCCCAAAATAAAAAATAAGCGGAGATTCAACTCTCCTTCCATTTTCCTTTCCTTTTGTCCAAGGTTCTTTAAGGGCCTCCCCATCAAGAACGTTGCAAAATAAGTAAAGAAGGTCGTTTATCTATTGAGAAGTCAAAAGTGAGCGAAGACGAAAAAAAATTGTTTGGAAAAAAGTGTGCTCTTTTATTAATTTAATTGAAAGAGATACGGTAAAGTCACATTGATGAAAGTTAGTTTCAATAGGCAGCGATGCTCGAAAAAAAACGTCATGACCATCGAAGACTTAATTTTAGAGCTTTTTTTAATTTCTCTTTAAAAAGCAGCCTTCCTACGCATCTACATGCAAAAAGTCTCGATAAGTTTACTTTTGAAAACAAAGGACAAAAGACTCGTCTATTATACAATCTAAATTTGTTGCAAGTCCACTTTATGAATAAGTGCGCACGAGCATTCACAGGTTGTTGACAAAAACATGCATTAGCAAATCAACCAATCATCAATCCCATTTCTGAACGTTTATTTCATATATAACCTACAATTCTATAGGTAGTAGGGCTGGTTTAGTGGTTATATGTGCGCCGATACTGATTGAGGTGTGGGGTACAGGAGTTACATTAGCGTTACAACACGTGTCCCTGATTCCATTGAAAATCACAAGCTTTTTGCCACCTAACAAGGTAAGCTGTAATTGATTAAAATGGACCTTGACTAGCGGGGGTGAAGATGAGAGGGACTATAATGCGCACGTTTAATAACCACGTCTCTTTATATAATATATATATAAGCTACTTTTGTGTACTCTAAATTTCATCATCAACGAATAGGCATAGCTATTTTAATTGATATAATATTCAGAAAATATTGAGTGCTTGATATTCTTTCGTTTCCCAGAACCCACCACGATAGAACCAGCTCTCTTGCTTTGTAAATGGGTGCATACTGGGCAGAAACCATCTGTGAGCAGAAAAGGTATCAATTAGTTTCCATTCATCGAAGATCTATTCAAAAAACAAAAATGCAGCAAAATGCGGAAAAATACCTAGCTTTCTCTTCCTTTTCTTTGCGATTCTTTCGGGTTTTTCGGGCTTCTCGTTGCTTTTCCTCTAAACGAGTTTTTTCTTCAGAGGCTCTATCAATGTGTCCCTCTTCCATCAGCCTTATATCGGGTCGGAGACGACTGTCGGTTGGGCACATTTTTGAAACTTCACTTGGCGGTGGAAATTCGTTTAACGCCATGGCAAACGAGGTGAAATGATAGTACTGAATGAGGCAACAAAAAACCGACTTTAATTTTTGTCGAATTTCTAAAGTTAAAAACAAATAGCACCTCGGGCGAATGTGGAGGACGAGGATCGGCTATCCACAAAGTGGACGAGTTTGGAATTTCTAGTGAAATGGTAGAACTAGACTTTGGAATTTCACCATCGGGAGGCTCAGGAGGGCATTGTCCATCTTCAGATCCGTTAGCCTAATAAATTTGATAGCAAAATTCAAAATTTTTTTAATTAAAGAGATTATTTCTGTTAGCTTTCTAATTGTACAAACTGTATATGAAACGCTCATTACCTACAGTAGATTATCGATAATAAAATATTTAAAAAAAAACTAATAACAATTAAATAATAAATATTTACCTCGTCCGTGCTTTGCCTAAAGGAGCCAATTGTTAAACTGTTGAGTTTTGCAAGCATTTTTCGTGGAGTATGAGGCCCAGCACCTTCTTTTGAACCCTCTTTCCTGTAAAGTTAAACATTTTTCGTTATCAAGGAAATCCAAAATCTTTTTAATTAAAAAAAAAAGCATACGATAACATTCGGTTTGGATTAGTACTCATGTGATCCTCGTATGCTATGAAGACGAATAAAGAAATTGTGAAACACGTTCCAATTCATTTAATTGTTATTTTTGCATAAATTACATTTGACATCGGTGTATTTCAGGGAATCCGTCCATTTGCCATAAACGAACGACCTCCGCGTTTTACTGGAATAAAAAAATATAGATCAAATAAGGTTACAACACTGGGCATATAAACAAATTTTATTTTTTTTTTACCTTGAATCGATCACGAAACCTTCAACGCGATGCAAATCCCGACAAAACCATCCCGCTGGCTTGAAACTCAGTTCGCATCGGTAACCTGCGGTCCAAACAATATATTGGAAATTGAGCTAGAATCCCAACTAAATTTAGCGAGGTACTAGTAATAACCAAAATTCGCATGCAAAGCAACGATCAGCAGACTTACCGTTGCTGTGGTTTATGATCTCCATTGTCCCGTATTGTTCAATCCACAGTTTCCCTACGATGATATTGTGGACGCAGCAGTTAACATTTGACCATGTGTAGGTTTCGTTCCATCTGCAATTTACTATATTTAGCCCTGATGTCTTATAGAATTTAAATCTACGAAAACTCAAACGGCAAAAATTTTTCTGAAATTCTGCTCGAGTGACTTACTTTGGTAACTCTACTGTTAAAGTTCCCTTAGGTTGTATTTCGATGCTTTTTCCCCAAAATTTGATTTTCGGATTAATCGCTCCGTGGAAACGGAAAGCTGCCGACTCGGCGTGAAAGGCCGAAACTGGAGGATGATGGCTGACTTGTTCACAAACAATTCTGAAATAATCGTAAAATAATATTATTTAGAGTAACTTGCACATCAAATAATACAAATATAGACGAACTTAAAATTTTGGTCCTCCATTTGATAAGTCTCGCCGAGTAATGGGTTGAAGGGTTTGCCTAAACGGAGCCAGTTGGACGCTAGTCCACTAACGGCGAAGGATGCCACGTACTAACAATTCAATTACAGGGAAATCACATTAGGAATAAGAACTACGAGCAACAGGTTCCGAACTATTGGATAACTTTTTCATTCGATTTGATGTAGACAAGTGGGCGGGACATACCTGCATTCGATCAACAGGATCTGTTGCTTCCGACGCTTTGTGCAATAAATATGAGTATTCCATGTATTCAGTCAGTCGCTGTAAAACTATAATTAGCACAAGAACAAAAAAGTTGGAATAATATTATCAGGAGCATATAATTTCTGTGAAATAGTTACATGAAAGGGGCTCATTAAATTGAATAGGCATCGTAATTTTTGAGAGTTCCTTTCCAATCGCTTGTTTGAGAACTGACCAAAGGCTAACGTCGCCATGAGGAGCTGCTGGTGCTGGGAGCCTATCCCGCCTGTATATAGAGAAACATGTTAGATGTTTGTTAACTTTTCAAATTAGACTCTTTAGCATCATGCGTGAAAATGATGAGAAACAGGCTAAAAAAATTGTCCAATCAGCAACACTGGGAAATACCAAAAAGCTACCATCTCCTTTTGCATTGAGAAGCAGAATATATACTGCAAGCACTAACACAAGCCCTTGCCCTAAAGAGTTGCTTGACGAGTTTTTTTACGAATGCCGTAGCGGTGAGAATAGTTATGCTTTTAGGCTTTTGATGAAAATTCGTATATCTTCTGTAGAAATGTTTGAAAATAATTTGTTTTCCGGATTTTCCGTCTAAAACTCATTTGGGTGGTTGCTCCAAATGAAATCATGCAGTACTTAGCTATAATTCATACCCATGCTCCAATTAGTATTATTCTGACCAGATTTCCTTGGAAAACTATTGCGGTACTGAATGACGTCATAAGAAAGTAATAGCTACAAATGCGCGTTCCTTGTCCAGTAATAATACGTAGCAACTACAACTTGGAGATATTTTTGTAATGGATTATAAGCAGTCCAATTTGGTCTATTTTGGTGCAGCACTCAAGTTTTGCAAAAAGTTGTGCAGAAACTTTAAGTTTCTAAACTTGGTATGAAAAGCTGCTTAATACGGTACTGATGATGTAGGTGCTGGTGGTGCGACATGCGCTTCTATCTACGTAGGTAGTGCTTATTGATTCCGGAGCCTTTTCTACTGAAATTCTTAGAAGAGTACAGGAAGCAGCTGTAATTGAAACAGTAGAGCTCAGAACGTACGTATACACGCTCTTAGGCACTTCATTCATATCACGTAATGTCGGAAAAAGACCTTCGTGTCATTTAATTCCATATCACTATAGAGCATCCTCCATCGCTTTCCCTGACGTGTTATTTTTCTCTTAAGGGAACATGGGTCATCGCCATGTCTATTTCGCAAATGCAATCCGACAAGCTGCACACCGGTAACGAGATTGGCGTCTGGTAATTTGTGCCTTTGATTACGTTCGCGATTGTAATCTACATCTAATTTCGTGAAAAGTGGAACCATATTTTAAATTTCTTGCTTAAAATGTATACAGCGTTGTAAAACTGAGCAAACTGAAACTAAGCTACAATTTCCAAACACCAAGCGATGTCAATCTGACAATGAAAAACAATCGAATTCGCTCGGAAATCGTCGCTAGGCTACCTTAAAATAGATGCCGCTTGTGTGTTCGACGGCAGTCAAAGTATGGCTAATAGAAAGAATTTGTGCATGCGACATCAAAGGAGCTGAAGGGCTCTTCAGCAACTTGGGCTCACATGCAACAATCGTTTGATGTGAACTGACCGCAACTAATGGTAAATTCATAAGGAAGAAGATGCGTTTACCTATGTTTTTGTTCGGCAGTGTCCATTGCGTTACTGGATTTGGTATCGGTTGCAAAGTACGCAGTTATCTTCGGCCTCTAAATCCTATTGTTTACACTGTTTCTGCGCAGGCTATACGTCGCCAGTTGGCCTTTGTTTATTCCTTGCGTACGCAGGCAAGACGTTCGTTCATTCACAGTTCACAATAAACTTTTGTATCTTGTCGGAGGACAGGAGTTATAAAAGGAACGAAAAGAAAGGAAGACGTTAGATAGGACATTGAACGTTCTTTAACAAATGCACTAGACGATACAACAACGAACGGAATGCCTAGTCGGACAATAAGAGAGCGAACCACCCTTACGGCGCGATACAAGGGGTGGGCTGTACGGATCAAATCAATACTTCTTGGACTCGCATCAAACTAAGTCCTTTGGGAGGCGACAGGTTTAGAAGATCTTTGTTTGATGTGGTTATTACGATGTACTTACGAGATGCGAGGAAGTTATAAAAATGTACTAGGTTAGTTGCGAAATAGGAGCGAGAAATAGCTTACCAAAAGTCATTCAAAAAGCGCGATCGATTAGCCCCACACACCTACCCCAAACTCGCACTCCCTTCGTTCTGTGGAAACACTACGTCCATGCTCTCTCAGAGCTTTCTGTCAAAGGCTCCGAAAAGGAAACGTGTCGGAACACTACCAACCGAACCCCGAAGCGGCTCCTGTAGCTTAGATGTTTCTGGAGCCTTCCACTCCCTCCTACTGGCCGCTTTTATTGAACACAAAGTAGTCTCTGAACGGAGTTGCGCTGTATAAATCACTGAAAATCCACATCTTTCTTTTTTTCGATTCACACGAGAGACTATATCTTGGGATCGCTTTCTTCTTTCTGAACCATGCACCAGCATCTCAACGAAAGCTCTCCAGAAATCAATTAATCAGCAAGAGATTAATGCAGAAGTGGAGCGGAAATCGGAGTTACTTTAGACATCAATGGTAGTAGTCTAATTTTAAAGTATTCGTAAAGGAAAAGTTTCGGGAAATGGATTGCAGCACATTTGTAATCTAGGCATGCTCCTAAATTTGTTGACTTGTCTCTAAGACAACTTCATATAAATACAGCGTGCATGTGTGAAATTTGTCAGAGCCGAACTTAAACCCAAACTTTCTGACAGTTGCACAATATGCAGTTAAGTAGGTTACAGATTGCGTTCTAATGGATTTGCTATCTTAGGCCGAGTGCGCATGACCAACGCTGTCGAGTCACCCGACTGACATCATCCAAGTTTGTCAGGACTTGCGCGTTGACCCACTCCACTAGTATCGATTCTCATTTCTTTTTTAAGATTCAGGTGTGTCAACAGACCGAATTCATTATTGCGCATCACAGATTCGCAGGCCGTAATTTAAATAAAAGTTAGCAAGAGCATACGGGCGTAGAATTAAATGACCCACATGGACGTATATTTATAGGCTACCTTCTTATATATATTACCCTACTTTATTATTACTTTCTGACATCTACATACATGCGAAATAAATTATTATATGAATCAGGCAATTCAAGCCAGTCGACTGTAAAGCTTTCAATTCCATTGCGCACCTTTACCGCCCTAAACCCGAACAGAAGATTTTTGTCCTCTCATGTTTCGTTTGATCTCGTAAAACGTGTTATGCTAAACGAAGAAACGAAGGGTTACTTATTCAATAAAAGTATGTACTATGCACCATCGTACGTTTTTCCCCTGCAAAACGCAAGACCGAGCACGATATACCGGTGACTACTCGAAAAAGACCCAGAAAGCATAGAAATGCTATTCGGTAACTTTCTCCGTTTAGATTCAGAGTTGAAAGTAAACACGAAGACGGCCAAGCCTTTGCGAGGCTGAATGACTAGACAACACGAAACGCACAAACGAGATGAAAAAAGAATTGCGCAATCACCGAGTAGGCTGGCCGGACCCGAGGAGATCTTAGCTGAAAGAGAATTTCAGATGCAAGTTCAGCATTTCGTCCCTCGAATAAAACTGATCAAATTAGTGTGATCCCTGAGCCGAGGAGAGTTTTAAATAGATCACCTAGATAAGACCCTGTGCTTCAAAGTACAAAGTACCACAAAAAAGCTCTGTGTCTCACAAAAAGTTTTAAAACGGCATGAAGAATAAATGAAATCTTTTATTTTAGCACCAGTGTATGGTGCTCGTCGTCGTAGCTTAAAAAGACGCTCGTTCAACCTACTTGTTCCAGTCAAACGGGTTTTCCTATGTGAACACGACCAAGTGATATCCTTGAAAAAGGCACACCCGACCGCAGCCAAAAGTAGAAGAATCAAGAGCGCGTTTAGAAGTTCGTTGAGACGGCAACGCTAAGTCGCTCCCGTGTGTTTGCATTCAGCTACTGTAAACGTTTGCCAAACTGTAAGGACGGCGGTAAAACGCCCAACTTTCTCTTCTTCAGCATTTCGTGCACTTGAGTGACAAACTTTATTAGTTAGCGCCCTATTATTATGTAAGTTGTCGGATGAACTTGAAATTCAACACCATTCAGACACCCTAGTCTTTTCTGAAAGTTGTGAATAGAATCCAAGAGGCAAGATTAGAAAACGGTGTTCGAAAAATCAATTTTGAGAAGCTTCAGTTGCAGCTGAGATTAGCTATTTAAACACATTGCGTTTTAAAATGATTCAGATTTTTCTAAAGGCAACTTGAAGCCTTTCAAATTGGACTATCTAAACCATTCAGAAAAGGCTAGACGTAATGTTACGTAAAGCTCATCTCTGCTGGAGAAAGCATTATCCCGTTAGGAGATTGCTGATTCTAGTTCAATGGAGTCCGATTTCCACAAATATAGAACCAGCAGCAGTCAAATGTTCAACTGTCGCGGGGGTCGATATGGGCAAGACCACAATGAATTTGTGCGGCTTTCATAAAATGATTTATAGTAATACTCGCTTTTTTTTCAATGGCCATTACGTTTGTATTTGTCGGCGACACTGTACACTAGGAAGCCAACAAACACACATAATACAGAAAGCTGACATCTCGATAGCAAAGCGCGGTTGATATGAGATATGGTTTGTGAAAAATAAAAAAGAATACCAGCTTTGCTTCTTCACTCTTCTCTGTTAAATGACTTGGAAAAGAAACGAAACGAGCATACAGCAATCAAAACCATCAACGGCGACTAGATCGAACCTAAATTTAGTTGGGTATGGAAAATACGTGGAGAAGTTTTTTTGTCGGTGTCGATTGGCAGTCTTCGGTCGTCAACGTTCAGATTTCGCGAGTCCGTTTGAGAGCGAGCATATAGACACGATGAGACATACCATTACAGACACGTAACCATTATGATCTTTATAACACTGGCTCATCAGCAAGTGATACAAATGATTTCCATTTCTGATTAGTTTCACGTTACCGAAATATCAAAAAGTTGACAACGCGTAGGAAGCAGGACTGTGAAGAGCTTCTCGCGAGTCCAAAAACATAAGCAGAAGTACGAACAAGATTCTGTGACTATCAGATGTAGACAGGAGTTTCCTGGCCAATCAAAAGGCGAAACATGGAGGTGGGCATCGTCTTCATGTTTATCTGCAAAACGGAATATTGACATTTGTTAAATGGTTTAGGAGAAAATAAAACATGCGTTAACGTTCTTATACCTCTCCAACGGAAGTGGCCAAAAGACCAACAATGCGTTCGTGAGGTACGGCAACGACACTTTGCCCGTTAATTTCAATGATCCGGTGGCCGACGCGTACTCCACCACGCTCGGCGATCCCTCCTCGGAGAAGGCTGCAAATCTATTGGGAAAATAACATTGAGAAATTATTCCAAATTCATCCTTAAGAAAGTTGATCCTGAATTATTATAATTCTTATGCATAATATGTCGACTTACCACTCCATTCTGGACGCTGAAACCTAATTGGTACTTGGTGTCTGGTCGTTTGATTTTTACTTCGACCACGGGGGGACAAGGAACCACCGTCAATTTCACCACCGTTGCGGACTTGGCGTTCTGCAGACGAAATTGCATAATGAGGATCACATTGCCAGCTTTATGTCGGCCATAATGAAACTGAAGCCTCTTACTTTGATATAAGTCTGGCAGGTGGAGAGAGGCAGCCCCACAAGGCTGATGCCGTTAATGGCAATGATCTGGTCGCCGATATTGAGCTGGCCGCATCGGGCAGCCGCTCCAGCCGGCGCCAGATTGGCTATGACAACAGTCGGGAGCATCGACCCCCATCCCGACTCGACGATCACAACTCCCAGGATCTCGTTACGAGCTTTCGGTACGATAACCTGCACATCGCCACAACAAAAAGAGAAACCAAGAATTTAATGATGGTTTCAGAGAACACACGAGGAATATATATCATACCTCCTTCTGCAGTTCTTTCTTGGCAAACATTTGCAGTTCGTCTCCGAATATCTCCTGAGAGTTCAAGACTTCCTGGTAATCCATTTCACGTACGAAACTCTGATCTTCGATGCCATTGGCTTTGAGGAATTCCATATAGGCAACTTGAAAGGCCTGGCCGATAGACTGGGCAATAAACTGGGCCTATAAAAAAGAGAGAAAGAACGAAGCAGACATGGAGAACCAGTGACGGCGAGCAGAATACGCAATCAACATTCATTACCTCCTCACTCTCGAAGACATGGCAGACCATTTTCGGCGTTTTTGCAATCTTGTTGCTAGAATCTTCACCGTCCTGAGTGATCATTCGCCTTCTGGCCATCAACACCACCAGGTCCCCAATATCAGCAATGTAGGAAATGGTCCGCAAGGCGTGATCCATCATAATTTCCTGCTCGCACACATCAAGGAGCGTGCAAAAGGCAAAGGGCGATAGGGAGAGATAGGGAGAGAGAGAGAGAGAGAGAGAGAGAGAGAGCGTGGGGGAAACGGGAAACAAAAGAAGAAGGCCAATTTAGTCTCTCTACTCGCCTCGTCCTGTGGCGTGTGCGCGGAACGGCGTGCACGCCACTAGGATATTTATTAAGGAGAACAATAGCGAAGGAATGCATGAGGGTGGAATATTTCATCCAAGAACTGACTTTCAATTCCGTATTGAGGACCATGATTTTCTCCGTCGAAATGAAGAGGTCCACTTCGGTCGTCGGTTGCGTTTCTCCTTCCGGTGCCTAATTTCGCCCCCAGAGTCATGAAAGAAAGAAAGCAAGAAGATTCCATTCACGATCGGTATGTCTATAACTCGCTTTTTTTCTCTTCTCTCTCTCTCTTTCTCGGCGAGCAGAGTCAAAGAAATTAATATCGGCCGTCGACAAGCAATCGAAAGGAATCTCGTCTATATCCACATACGCGTCGAGCTACGCCGAGCGTGGGTGTGCGCGTCTGATTCCCGTAGACATACTGCTCCGCTCTACTACTCTACTCTGCTCTCTCTCTCTTTCTCTCTCTCTTTGCTTCTTTTGTTAGCGTTCAAGAGATCCCCAACCCGCATTGTACATACAAAGAAGAAAAATTAGGCTTTCTCAGGCAAAAGCCTACATCATGCGGGATAGGTTCGCCTCGGCCGAATCGATACGTGAAGATGAAGGAAGAGAGCGAGTGAGCTAGCGCAAGAGTGTTTGGTAAGAAAAACGCGGCGGCAGTATGTCTCCGTCAGTGCACACACACACACACGCGCAAACACACATCAACTGCTGCAGCATAAGATACATACAGAGTTATGTGTATGTGGATAAAGAAGAGGTAGCGCTTTCTTCTTTAGCGACACAAGACGACAAAAACAACAAGAGATAAGAGAGGAGATAATGGACTCACCAGGGCCTAGCAAACAAGACCATTACCGCACGACAGGGCAAGCAAGAAAGGGAGAGAAAGACAAAAAAAAAAGTGAGAAAGAGAACACGGATGAAAAACGGCTTTTGTTTTCTTGGATAAGTTAGATCGTGTGAAAAGAAAGGGTGACCAGTGAAATTTGCATTTCAAAATTTTTGAAAAATAATAATATATATATACAGAGAAATTTTTTTTTTTCAAAATTTTGTGTGTTATTGTGCGCGTGTTAGTATCTACCCTCAGTTATGTTTTGGGGACGCGCCAAGGCTTGAGAATTTTATTGTTGTTGTGGGTCATGAACGGGCAACATTGACATTTTCAAACTCGGCTGGATGAATTCGTGTCTTGTAGGCTCTTGTCGTTGCAGCCGAGCTCTGATAGAGGAGGCGTAAGGTGAACGCAAACAACAAAGCGGGGGATGCGAGGTATGTGGCCCGGTGATATATATAAAATATATATATATTATATAAATATATGTTGTCCACATCAGCGCACAACAATCTAGGATATACAAGGCGGCGTACACACATACAACATTGTAGCGACACATTCGCAAACAAACGTACGGTATTTAAAAGCTCTTCCCAAGCAGGATGAGTAGTAGATGACATTAAAAGGGTAAAGCAAAGACCAAACAGAAATAAATAATCAAATAACAAATAACGAAAAATAAACAGCGAGATTTATCGGATGAAGAAAAAAAAAAAAAGACGCTAGTTCCCAGTTGTTGGACCAACTCTTTTTTTATCGCCGCCTCTTATTCTCATCTCGTCGAACAACAACAAACAACCTTTACGGGTACTGACGTCCTATCTAGATGCGCTACCACTCTGGAAAAAGTGAAAAGGTTAGTTACGTCGGTAACAAAAGAAACCCGAGGTGGTGTGAAGGGGGTAGTAACAGTACTCGATGGTGCCGTGCCTCCTCGACACACACACACTCACGCCGAGACGTAGAAGTAAAAGAAGAAGAAGGAGAGGAGAAGAAGAAGAAGAAAGGATAGAGACGGCGTAGCATAAAGGAGAGAGAAAACTCCTGGAAAGAGGCTTAAGAACCTTTCAGGCTTGTCTTTGTCGCTCCGGCGTTCTCGTTCAGAAAAGCCAAGAGAGCGGATCAAATCGGAAATTCTGACTATGACGAGGACGGCGATCTCCGATCTATGAATTATATATATACGTTCCATATATACATGCATGTCGGCTGTATATATATACACACAGCCCGATATCTTTATTACCATCGAGGGGGCGGAGCCCTGTCCGTGGGAATAAGGGAGGATCGGCTTGTGTCAAGATCGTCTCGAGATATGGCTCCTCGAGATTTGCGCGCCGAGTGCTTTAGACCCGCACGAAATGAAAAGCGGAGAGGAAACATTGGTAATGAGCTTCGACGCCTGTCGTCAAGCGCACACTAGCATCGACGATTTCTCTCCTCGGCACACTCGACGTCCCTATTGTTGCCGGATTGACGCGCAACCCAGCATTTCGCCGCCTTCGAAAGCTTCTAGCGCCCAGACGATCGACAACAAAAGGGCTGAAGAGCAGGAAGAAAAAGAAGAGGAGAGAAATAGAAGAAGAGAGAAAAGAGGGGCAAGTCACGTTCTACCACGACAGCGAGCCGATTGCGAAACAGACAACAGAGTGAGGAGCTGGGACGACGGGTGAGCCATGCAGACCAAGCGGCAGGGGCGCATACACGAACACAAATAATGGTGACGGCCATAATAAATCGCGCAACGCAAGAGATGATCACCAGGCCCGGAAAATTGCCATGCTAGTAGCATGAATAACACTGTCTCCTCTCTTCTATCCGCGTTTTACGACCACCTCAGTATCCTTATCGCATCCAACTCTTCCGGTCATGTTCAATTGATTCTCTTTTCTTTCTCTCTCTCTCTCTCTTTTTCTCTTTATGTTTGTGGGGTTGTTTTGTGTCTGCGGCATTTTTATGGTTCAAAATTTCACTTTTTGGATTTTGGTTTTTTTTTTTACGGTGACCGACCTTCAGTTTGAGCACGGCTTCTTCGACCATGCTTTTCTTAGTGCGGTACTTCCAGCAGCCGGGCGCGACTGAACTATCCGGTTGGAGTTCGTCAATTTCGGAGGATCCGTGGTAGAGTAATCGGAAGCTACATCCGTGTATCACTTTAGACGAGGTGAAAGGTGAGAGATTCGGCGGAGTACTCTGATGATGATGATGTCGATCTTGCGGCCCGGGGCTCCCCGATGGATTCGGCGTCGGCTGTGCGGGCTCTAGAGGCGGACTGGCCGTTGGAACGTTGGCGTTGATATCGCAAGCACGAGACGTGACGACTGTTTCGCTTTGCGGGTTCACATGAATCCGCGTACTGTTGAGAGACATTTCCGCAGCACTTGATTCCGGCTGCATCATTTCTTTGAAACTGAGCGGAATCGATTGGTCAGCGGCTGCGGCGCCAAAACGGATTTCTAGGTCATCGTCGTCGTCGTCGTCGTCGTCTTCGTCGTCGAAGGAAGTCGAGGCCGGCGACGAATTGCTGACTCTTTGGTGACTGTGTGGGCGAATACCTCGATCCTGCCGGACGACGACCGTTTCAAGTAAAATGCCGAAATAATCCAGACACACATTCATATTCATCCAACTGTCGGAAGAGGTGGTCACTCGGCTCAACCGCCGTTCATTCCATTTCACACATTAATCTTAGTAATCTACCTAGATTGAAACAAAAGCATACAAAGTGCGCAGTGGACCACATACCTCCACTGTTGATTCTAATGCTCTTCCTACAGTATGTATATATACGTATATTCAACATTCAAACTACCCGAATTCCACCACAAGGCTACAAAGGCTAATAGAGGCATTCCCATCCAATTACCGGATGAAAAAAAGGAGGACGATCACAGGGGTTTAATTGCTAGACTTCTTGTGGAAAACTCTTTTTAAATGGATAGGTATAAGGTTAGATGAATATCCCAACTCACACGAAATAGGACAAGGAGAGCTATCAAGGCGAATGGCAAAAAAAAACCCAGCGGGGAACCAAAGAGGACAGCTGGGAAATCAGGGAGAGCAGGTGAATGGGGGGAAGTTAGAAAGAAGCTATTTTTCTCTCGCTCTCTGTTGATTCATTATTAGCATTAAGATGACGACATCACTTATTTTCTTTTATTTCTTTTTTTTTTCTTTCTTTCTAAATTTCCGTTTTTTTTCCTTCTCCAGCGTGTGCGTGTGTGTTTGTGTATATGTGTGTGCCAGCGTGTATGTAATTTTATCTAATACTAATCTGAATTTTTGTACAAAATTAAAAGATGAAAGTAGTAAGAGGTTGGATATTACCTTGATACGCGAAACGGCTTCTTCCGCTTGCATCATGCGAGTATATTTGGTCGGTTGCCCCTCGCAGACGATCTGCGTCGAGCCCAAGTAGTTGGCACGGAACAGGACTCCTTCGATGAGGACTGCAGGTTCGTGAACCATGACTATTGGTTGAGTCCCCAATGACAAAAGGGAACACGGCAGTCGGAAACCCAAAAGAATAGAATCAAGAAGCATATTCAAATTAGTTCACAGCTCAAACCAGCAGGGCCGACAAAAGAAAGAACACGATCTTTTTAGCTTAAAATTCCGCTTCGTTCGGGATGTTCTTCCGCTTCGAACACGCGGACAACCATGCTCTATGTCAACCGTTTTCGTTTAGACGAAGATGACGAATTCCAAGAAGTCGAAAGTGTCGTCAACGAGGGACAAGTGTCGATGACAAAAAGATGTCAATTTTATTGTTTTTTTTTGTTTTATGTTTTTTTTTGCTCATGCTAAACACACGGGGCCGCAAGCACACCATGCATGGAAGAAAAAAAAGCACAAAAAAAGGGGATTTCGTTCGAATAATGAAAGAAAATGGTCGATATCGCAGTCACAGGCATTATTGCTTGTCACAGGCTCTCTTCCTTTCCGCGTTAGTTAGTTATCATACAACAAACGAGACGAAACTACAATCTCTATGTAGAAGAAATATGTATCATCCAAAAGTATTCTACGGAACGGGCAAAAAAAATGATTGTATGTGTAATATATATTGTATGCTCACCGACAACGTATCGGAAGAAGGAGAAGAAGAACAGGAAGTTTTGTGTCATCCCCATCAGCGTGAAATTGTGTGTGATATTTTTTGTTCGGAGAGAAAAAATAGACAAGAAACAAATGAATGGAGGGATTGATCATACCCAAGAAAAACAGAAAAGCAAAGTGAAGGATTGAACGAGGGAGAAAAAGGGATTTAGTCTTCGTTCTTCCCACGCCAATAGCATACAAGCGCTTTACTGGAAATATATGGGTGCTTTCATGGCGCTTTTACTATTGCGTTATGCAATAATGCCGTGTTTTGCTGTGTGCGCACATTCATTGGATAAAGGTGTTGCTCCGCAAGAACGTCATTTGGACATTGTCGTCGTCATCGTGGGAATTCAAAAAGATTCGGTTATCCAAAATTTGAATTTTTGGTTGCCGTCAGGAGGGAATTAAAAGGAAAAACAAAAAAGAAGGAAAGAGGAAAAAAAGGAACGTCCGTTCTACTGAAAGTAGTTTGATTGATATCTTTGATGTCTGTTTTGAATAATAAATTTTGTTTTAATTTTTGTAAAAAAAAAGTGGGAGAATGAAATCCGTGAGAAAGTCTGAGTCGCAGCAAGATTCGAAAATCGAGATCCGAATACCAAAAATAGGAAGAAAATATAGAGAAGTTTTATAATTATTAAGAAAAATAGAAAAAAGAGCTTTCACTAACGTACGTAGCTTTGAATAAGAATTCTAACGCGGTACGTAACATTCAAAGAAGAAGGGAAAAAAAATATTTGAAGAAAATGTTTGAAGAAGAAAGCGGGCATTCGATTTTTCTCACAAGCATAGCACTTTGGTCAAATAGGGTGGAATCTTCAAATCGCATTTCTTTTTAAAAAGCACTGGTTTTATTTTCAGAATGACGGAATTGGATTTTTTTTTTTTGCGGAGGACAAGAGCCCTGGTTATACGATCTGCACTTTCCACTGCTAAATGTGGTTTTTAATCCTACAAAATTTCTCGCAAAACCTCAAGAGCCATAATGATCGGGCAAGAAAATTTGTGTTGAAATTAATCAATAAATAAATAATAAAATTAAAGTAAAATTTTAAAAAGAGGTCGATAATGCAGTCAAATCATGTCGACGACGATGCCCAGATACAAGAGGCTTTTCTATATAAATACACGGACTAGACATCTAAAAGAATGATATTCTTTGGCTTGTACTTTTGGGGAAAAGAGAGGTGCGAGCGAAGCAAAGAGAGACGGATTGAATATATATATATGATATTTATATACATATATATAACTTTCTTTTATCTCTCTAAAATGCCGATTAGCGATTTCGTCGATGCATAAAAGACAAACATTACCTTCTTTGCTCCTTCCCTTCTTCTTGCTCTGGCTCGAGTTGTCATCCTGTCATCCAAAAAAAAGAAAAAGAACGATTTAATAAAAAAGTAGAGATGCGCGTACAGAAAAATGTTAATACATCGTCGAGTTCCGCATCAAATATACAAAAGAGAACCGCGTAATACCAAACAGAAAGAAAATGAGGAACACGCGATGCATAAATAAATAAAAAAAAGGCGGTAGTGGTGACGACGAACGACGACAGTCGTCCCCCTTCAAATAAATAAATAAAACACCAAGATAACAGACGGACGGACGGACGACTACGATGATGATGATGCGGCGGTAGAGGCCGCAGTGCGCGGCGCGTGGCAAAGAAACAAATACAAACGTCATGCATTTCAACACGCAACAGTCTGGTCGCCCCCCGAGAAAGAGAAAATGCAAAGTCCAGTACATTTCTCATTCCAAACTCCGCTTTTCCTAGCGGTTGTGAAACATATTCAGCGCGTTCCCGTCACGCAGACGCCCCAGCTTCCTCTTCACTATTGTGTATGTGTGAGTGTAGCTATTGTCTTATTGAATTAACGTCGGCTGCGTTAGATAAATAAAGGGAGAAAACGAGGCAGGCGGCAAACGAGCGTGCAATGTAGTAAACTGACGGCCCGGGCACATGACATGCCGCGAGCCATAACGGACGGACGGACGAATACAAAAAGAAAAAGGAAAAGGAAGGAAAAAATAACAAAAACAAAAAGATGATGAGAAAAGGATCGGGAGGCAAATGGAGCGGATGGTTGCGTGCTTTCGGCGTTAGCGTGCGTGCGTGCGAGGCCAAACGCGTCACCTTCTTCTTGGCTGACGGCGTCGTTTCTCGATACTTGAGATCCTTGGGTTCGGATTGGCGAGAAGGCGGCGGAGCACCACCTCCTCCTCCTCCGGTAGAAGCCGACGTGCTGGGTGATGTTCCGTTCGTTAGCGCAGCCGTAGCGGCGGACGCTACAGACGACGACTGCGGATGGTGCTGGTGTTGCACCTGCTGCTGCTGCTGCTGCGGCGACGATTGAGTCGATGACGACGCCGTCGATGCCGATCGCAGCGAGGATGGTGTAGGCGGTGATGAAGACGTTGGCAGCGGCGCCGCGATCCGAGCCGCCGGATGTCCCCGTCCGACGCCAACATCCAACGCAACGGGTGGCCTCGCCTTTTGTGTTGTTGTTGTTTTTTTGTATTCGACGATGACAAGACGGAGAAAGAGAGAAAGATGCGAGACGGAAATAAAGACAGATGTCAAGATAGAGAGTGACAATCAGTTCCATCCGCAATATCCAGCGCGAGGAAAAGTTGCCCGCCCGTCACTGCGGCAGGGGAACAAAATCCATCACCAAGTTTGTTCTGTTTCTCTTTTATTTCTTGTTTTCCTTTTTGTAATCTAGAAAAGAACGGATGACGGTACGAGACGGGGAATGATTGCAAAACGGTCTCCACCCTCAGTCCGCCGGAATAACAGGAAGAGAGAAGGCAACGAGAGACCCTCACAGTTTCGTGCTCTTAATGAGTCCTGTCTCTCCAAACTTCCCCTTTTTGGCCGGTTTTAGCCGCTTTGCTTCAACGTCCGACTCTTTAGGTCTTTAGCGGCTATCATTTTCGATCGGCCAAACGGAGGCGCCCCAAGAGCGTACATAGAGACAGACACAGCTGGGACGGGGCGCACATAAGTAGTCGAGTAGACGAGCAACGACAGGAAAGAGAGGGATCCGCACAAAACGTCAATCTCATCTCGCAGAAGATCAGCAGCAGCAGCTAAAGGACCAACCGGGACACGCAGAGACACAACTCTTGGGCGAGCGAGAGAAAGCTTTAATGCCGACCATGCAGCAGGACAGGCCGATCAATTGCCACGTTAAGAGACAACCCGCAAAATGAGATTCTCAGAAGAGGCGCAACTCGGCGCCGCAGCGGTTGACATTGCGGCGACATGTCTGTCTATCGCGCGTCGCACAAGACGGGGAGGGAAGAAGAAAAAAAAACGAGGCCTACTTAACGACAATCACGGAATCCGACGTCGACAGAATGAGAAAAGACGTAAACAAACCACTTACAACCATCACAGGGCTTTGCGGTGGGCCTAGAGCAGCATCCGCTTGCAGTGATGTCAAGTTCTTTTGCGAACTAAATCAATTTAGATTTAAACGATTTAAAGAAGATCTGATTTCAGATTTAAATCCCCCGCCTGATTTAGCTGAAAAAACGACGTACTATAATAAACTATGCTTAACTGTCCAAAATCATCATAGTTCAACTTGGTCTAGTCGCGACGCGTCGTCTCTACGGAATAGCTAGTAAACAATTAAAGAAAAACGTATATGGTTGAATGCCCTGTGTGTGATAACACTATTTAAGACGAAACCTGCACACTCTGCACTCGATCCACGCATCGCGCGCAGTTTGAATCTAAATCGCAAAAAAGATTTAGATTTAAGACGAATCGGATCTGATCTTTGGAGATCAAATTACCTCAAACGATCTGAAAGATTTAAAAAAAATGTGAAAAGAAATATATATAGCGGCGCAGGTGTTCTCGTACGCAAAAACAGATGGTCCCGTTGATTTGCCAGCCGCTTCTGTCGTCTCTCGTGCAGTTGAATATTTAGCTGGCGCGCACTGCACGATGCAGAGTAAACAGAGAGAGAGAGAGAGAGAAACCCGAAACCTTGAATCAGTAAAGCAGATTTCGAAAGCCGGGGTCTGTGTGTAATGACGTCGTCAACGTCGTCATGGAGATGCGCCATTCAAGCGAAAGAAAACAACACAAGATTTTCATCGGAATGAAATGCAACGTGTAGCGCGCCGCGCGAGTTGCGTCGAGAAAGAAACAAAGTGCCCTTGAGAAACAAAAAGCCCGAAGCGCACACGCTCTTCTTTCTTTCCAAATGCCAATTTGAGATTCCAATATTTTTAAGTAACGCGCATTGGTGAGGATTTCAATGGCTTCTCAGAGTATTTTTCCTCCGTTATTTCAAAGCTCTCAACAAACAAAAAAACAAAAAGGAAAAAAGAAGAAGAAGAAAGAAAGAAAGAAAACCTATTTGCCCGGCAACGGGATACAATCGAGGTCGGCACGAGACAAGAAGCTTTCATGACTCGAATTGTAGACCTACGGGCGGTGCGCGGTTGAACTGCCCCAATCATCATTTCAAAGGGAACCTTCGACCAACAACAAGACACAAGCAAGAAAAAGAGGGAGTATTTCGTCTTCTTTTTCTTTTTCTTTTGGCTCCGACAGATTTTTTCAAACGGATTGTCCTACTCTATGGACAGCGATACTCCCCTTGGACCGTCTGGGGTTTTTTTTCGCTGGCGGTCGGCGGTTAGATAGACGGGTCGATTTAGCGGAATTGAGAAAGAGATTCGTCGTGCAACAACAAAAGGAGTAAAAACCCAGTCAACCAACTCGACAGACAACAACAAAAACAACAACGAAGAGAGCCAGTCAATCGGAAATGTGTAAAGCAAAAGAAAAAGCGCAGGGCGGCCGCTTGGTGGAAGAGGCGGCGACGTTGATGTAGGATAGACGCGGAGTCCTTTTTTTCTATTTTTTATTTTTGTCGGAAGGGAGGAAAAAAACAAAAACAAGACGAGTGTGATGAAAGTTTTCTACCGAGAAAATAATACGAAATCAGACAAGAAAGGCAAAAAAAAGAGAAAAGAGAAGGAGAAAAGGCTAGATGGGAGGATAACGTCACCGCCATACATATCCGTCTAAGTCTTCCCTCGCCTCGTCTCTCTATCTCTTCTTTTCTCTCTCTTGATTCTTTTCTTTCCCCAGTCATTCAAAAAGGGCGGACTGGTATTGCAGGCCACTGACCGGTTTTTTCCTTTGGCCAATCAATCAGCTGGCGTTGTGACCGGAGAAAATGGAAATATCTCCTTCAGTCTTTTCTCCCTCGCCCTGTTGCATCACCGCCTTTCTCCTCCTACGACAACTCTATATACCTGACACGTAGCCGTCTACCGGTCATCAACTCGCGTCGGCACGCCAAACGAAACGAAATAAGAAAAAAAAAGAAGAAGAAAAAAAAGAAGAATAAATATAACCAAAAATACGAGTCGGAATTGAGGGCCCGGCTCCCACTTTCACTCGTCGGGCAAGGACGGGAGAATGCACGATACGGTCTCTAAGAACATCCTGCGGAGAAGCCAGTCTCTCTCGCGCTCTCGAGCTCTATCGCAGCAGTAACATTGACAGCCTGCAATTGCCGAAAGAGTTTTCCTAGCAGTTTCTTCTTCCCTCTCCGACTCCGACGAAGACGACGACGCCAAGCCGGAAATCACCAAACAACAGAAGAGAGGATTAAGAAGGAAAAGGGAAGGAGTGAAGAGAAAGAGGCGTGATAAGTGCGTGTGTCTCTGCCTGTCTGTCTGTGTGTGTCAACGGGAGAGAAATAATAGGGCGACGTCTTTTGAACGGGCGGCGGCAAGCTGGTGCCCGCCGTCTCATCAAGCGACAAAGTTCCGACCTCTTGGCTTGATGTGATCAGTGTACTGTGCGACTGTGCGAGCGCGTGCGATTCCACTCGCTCCGTCCATTTGGCGCTTTGTTCTTTCATCTTAGCAGAGACGATAGAAAAAAAGAATAGTAGCAGCAGAAGCAGAAGAAGAAGAAGAAGAAGATTACAAACAAGATGGTGGCCGAGTACAAGAGAAAGGCAGTCGTGTTGGTCAACGTTGTAGTCGGCAGCGTCGTCGCCTTGCTCGCATTGAGATTGATTGGCTCCTCGTCAGCGTCGCCTCTACCGCAGCTATTGAATCACAGCTCGCTTCCTCTTTCTTCTTCATTTCGTCTCCCTTCGCCCATTCTCTCTCATTTATCTTGGCCCGATTCTACTCTCCTGGTAGCGGCAACAGCAGCTTCTTTATCGTCCACCGTCGACGGTGCTCTGCCGACCGGCAACGAACAGGTTGGCCGCGTCCAGCACGCTTCTTCCCCGTGGGAACCCGAGCAATTCAATTTGCCTTTCAGCGTAAGCACACCCTCCCTACGTACTAGTTCACTCTACTCGACTCGACTTCTCAGTCTTAGACTCTTTCACAGTTTATTGATTAACTTTCCAAGTTTCAAGTAACTCTTCTTCTTGTGTTTCATCCGCCCCGATGGCCACTCTTAAGTGATCGAACTTTACAGGCTTTCTTCTTCTTAGGTTCTCCGGCGGGCGCGTTTTTCTTTTCCTTTCTTAAAGAAAACAGAGCTAAAAGCCATCAAGTGGTCCGACGGAGAAAAAAAAAGAAAAAAAGGAATTGCCCAAACAAAAGACATTTTGTAGCGGGCTTTACAAGGACGAGGACGACGACGACGGCGAAATATATCGAATAAATTCGTCAATGTCGGCCTCGATCAAGCTCCCCCATATTGGACAGGCAGTAACAATGCATCACTTAGACTATACAGAGTTACTTGAGGCAGCAACAAAGGGGTCGCTGAATTTGTTTCCCCTCAAAATATAATACATAGGAAAAGAGCTGGCTTTCAAATTAAACTGCAGACACTGGCTAGTAGCTAAAGCCGCGATGGTAACCAAGACAAATTTTTCCCAAAAAAGCAAATCAATTGATCGGTTGCAGTCTTAATGCGAAGCCCCAAAGCGACGCCAGCTCGGCTACAACTTGATCCTTTTAACTGTGTGGGCGGCGTTGAGCTAGTATAGACGGGAGATCGCGCAGGGGAACGAACCCAGCAGAGAGTGGGTAGTTTCCAACGTAAAACGCAGGGGAAAGAGAGAAAATGGAAAAGTTTGAGCAAACGTCGCAACAATTTCGGTTTGGATTACAGCGACGAGGGAAAAGAAGGAACACATGGTGGAGACCCCCCACACGCTGACGAACACGTCGTCCATAATAATAACAGTCTAACCTACGGTCAAACAAAGGAGAAACGCTGCTGCTACGAATGTCTGTCTGTACCGTTGATCTTTTGTGGCCTTATTTGGCTGCGAGGAGGGACCCAAGGAGATATTCACTTTCACCAGTCATAGTGAAAGTTGAAGTGTGTCACACGGATGCGGGAGAAAGTGAAGCCGGATCGAGATTTTGTGCATTCCGTCTCCTTCTTCTACTAATGGAATCTTCTTCTTCTTCTCCCAAAACACATACAGGTTCAAGCTGAAGAGATATCGGACGAAGAGTGGCACCAAATGATGACAGATGACCTACGCCGTCACGGTGTCCTCGGGCAGATCGTCGACACGGTCCCACCCTATATCGTCAACGTCGACTACGCCGACAATGCCTGCGTCCACATGGGCAATCAGCTCGTCCCTCGTCAGACTAAACTCCAGCCGCATCAAGTCAAGTGAGTTGGCGTCTCTTTTTACCCGTCTTGCATACATCATCAGCCCGAAAAAAACTCTTTCTCCGACGCCTAGACTTTCTAGTTAGCGGCTCGGAGCCGCCGCTAACTTGTGTACTTGTTACATAGTTGATTCAATGCAAGACTTTCGACTTTTCCTAGCACGTATAGGGCGCGACGCTTCGTTAGTAATCGCTAACACCCCAGCCGCCATATTTCCCCACCGTCATAACAAACACCTTGGCGCTTCCACCACTTCTGGGTTCGTTCAAGTCCGCGGGCGGGCACTCGAAACTACCCGTATGTGCGTCGCCATAATCAGTTGACGGCACGTGATCGGAAGTGAAGGGTCGAAACCCTTTCTCTACTCCACCCCCCACCAAGACGTTCTCGATGGAAAATAACAGACGACTTTGTGTTTCGTACTTTCGTTGAATCACACAAACGATATGAAATAAAACAAGGGAAATAGATTCGAGAGGGGGGAATCACTCGAGCGCTTTCTCCGTCGCGCGCGCACAGCTCCTTCACGGTCTGCGAAATCCTCCCCCGAAGTCTTCCCTTCTTTTCTTTTTACTTATGCTTTTCAACTTGGGCTTTTAACTTCTTTTTTTCTTCCCTGCCGTCTTTTTGTCCCCCCACTGATTCCGACATGCGCGCGGCCTTTTGCTTCAGTCATGATGCATTCAAGTATGCGGCTCGACGGCTCGACTCTACGTACTACCGGCCATATAATCCCTAAAGTTGTTCATACACTTGCTCGTTTTCTTTTGAAGAGACAAAAAAAAAAGAAGAGTCTAAGGGATTATACATAAAACCCTGCTTGTGAGCTTCCGGGAAACTTGCCTCATTTTTCCCATCAAAAGTTTCTATCTCGAAGACCATTAAGAAAATCGATCCGGTTAATAATAAACGTTACGTAAAGGAGAAGAAGACGACGCAAGGCCATTTATGACTATCCTAGTCGTAGATCATCGTAATTCCTATTTCCCTTTTCTTTATATTTATTGTTTACTTTGACGCAATAAAAAAGGGAAAGCAACTCATTCTTTCAATTTGGCCTTGTTATTAACAAAATAATAAAAAAAAATGCCAACAATAAACAGTTTCCCGACAAACGGTAGCGGAGGACTCTTCACGCTGATGGCCATCGATCCGGACGTGCCTAGTCAAAACAACAGCATCTACTCCGAGTTCCTACACTGGCTAGTGGTCAACATCCCTGACGAAGATATCGAACGAGGTCGGTTCTTCTTTTTCTTTTTCTTTTTCGAGATATTCGTGATCGCGGTTGAACTACAATAGAATTTCATGGTGGATGTCTGCGGTCCGTGCTTTCTGGTCTCATCATTTCCATTGATTTTTCTCTCTATCTTTTTTTCCCCCTCTCTCCTACCCTTCTTCTCCCTCTCTCTCTCCTATTTTCGCGTTCCCATCACTGAGCTGAGAAGAAAATGGGATAAGAGAGAGAGAGAGAAAGAGGAAGAGAGCGTGGAAAATCGGGTCGGGCGTTCAATCGATAACCTCTCTCCTCTCTCTCGTTCTCTCCTCTTTCGTTCGCTCTCTCAACCCTTGTTTTCTTCCCAGCTTGCCCGAGTAGTCGTAGTAGTAGAGTACATGTACAACGCACACTATTCTCTTGCTTGTGTGACTGACTCTCTCTCTCTCTTTTCTTTCGTCTCCTATTCGCCCTTTGGCTCGCCGACGTGCGTAGGAGATGTGCTGGCAGAATACCTTGGCCCATTGCCGTCGCACAAGGGCGGACAGCATCGCTTCATCTTTCTGGCTCACAAGCAGCCGAATGGATCCATCATCAACACGGCGGCCCTTCCACACGCCGAGTCCTGCGACTGGGCCGCCCGGGCCCGTTTCAGCGCCAGAAAATTCGCCAAAATCCACCGGCTCGGCGAGCCGATGGCCATCAACTACTTCACGACCGAGTTCGACTCTTCCGTCCCGCTGGCCATCGAGCAGTGTCTCTTGAGGAGACAAAGTCTCATCCACATCCAACAGCGTCTCTCTCTACCTTCTTCTTCTTCCTCCAATCCTCTTCCTTCCGCTATTCCTTCCCAGCCCGCCCATTCAACGCCATAGAAACTGCAAAAATCAATACACGTGTGTCTCTCTCTCTCTCTCGCTCTCTCGCATCATGTTGTATATACCGCTATTCGCTCTAGTTGAAATTGCACTACTGCTCCTACTCTTCTCCCCTTACTAGGCTGATGCCTACTACTCGCGGCGGTCCGTGTGCCCGCCGAAATCGCGGATTGGAATCCCGCAGACCATTTATGATCCCTTTCCGCACTCTCTCCCTTAAACCGCCTTATTCCGTCGCCAACGGATTTGTCCGGTCGCCTTCCGATGGCAATAAATCGGGTGGGGAGAAGAAAGAAGGGACAGGACACACACGGATCTCGGTTTTATGCATCGCTCGAAATGGCGATAAAAGAAGCCAAGAGCGGCACAAGAGATAAAAGGTCCCTTTCCTGACGTCGCCTGTACGTGACTCGAGCTCGCTAGTCCTCTCTCTCTCTCTCGCTAACTCTCTACCTTTGGGCGCACAGAGTGATAAAGCGGGAATGGGATTTCGCAGAGGATAGGATAGAGAGGAAAAAGGGGAAAAAAAGTGGAAGAACCGGGGAGAATTAGCTTCGTCGGAGACGGTAACAATGGAGAAGCCTCCCCGCAACCTTCCCATGTACACAGCCATTGAAGATTTCCCCAGCTCCTATTCATATCGAGCAACGGCGGGCCGGATTCTCTCGCCCAATTTCAACGGCCCATATTGAAACACCCACTGACGAAAGTTTCGTCAATGGCCAATGGACTGGATGATGCGAAATCATCGCCAATAGCCAGAGCGGATGGTCAACAAAACTCGGCGCACGCAATTCCGTTTCCATGCGGAGAGGTTGCAGATGAGCTGGCAGCGCAATCCTTTGCGTCAACAGGAGAATATATATACATCACCGAGAAAAGGCCGAGGAGATCCACCACTGCGTAAAAAGGAAAGGGGGGCCCACGAAGAAGAAAAAGGAGAAATCATTTCGACACAAAACCGAGCGAGAAAGACAGTGAAGCCAGGTTGATTCCTCCTTGATCTCCAAGTCCAATCCCTACGAACCCTTCTCTCTACTATTACCAGCAGCAGCAGCAGCCGAGCAGGAGCAGGAGCAGCAGCCCAAGAGTTCCCAAATGGTGTAGGAAGGGTGGCGGTGGTAGGAAAGAGATGTGCTGGGACCCCGTTGAGGATTACGAACGTCTTTTGACGGAATGAGAAGCAATAGAAAAGAAGACCCCGTGTTCATTCGACGACATTTCCCTCCTCTTCCATGTGTACGCGCCCAAGGAAAAATATCTTATTTTTTAACGGGGGGAAGAAGAAGAAAAAAAAATCCTTCTTTCTCCTCTTTGCAGGCCTCCCTGTACGTAGCACAAACTTCCGCCTCGGTTCTTTTCTACAAACAAATGAGCAAAGATGGGGGGTAGGTGGAAGACGACATCGGTTTCGACGGCAGCGATGGGGGATTCACGTGTGTGTGTGTGCTCTTTGACGTCGCAACTATAAAACGTAAATCATCGGCGACGCAAAGCTGTTTCTTATGAAGGCCCTGGAGGCCCAGAGTCGAGAAAAAGAAGAAGAAGAAGAGCAACGGCTCCAGGCGAGCGGATGCATCACGGTTACAATGGAATATTGTTGTCAAAAGGGATGGTCGACGATGAAAAAACGAATCCTGAGCGAAATCATCAAATAGGAAGAAAATAAAAAAAAAAACTTACGTGTTCGTCAAAGAAACCCTGGTCGTCGGGATCACGTAACAGCTGGTCCGTTTCCCGTTCGTCGTCATCTTCTGGCAGACGGGAATAGAAATTGGAAAGTGAGAAGAGCGATTGTGGAATGACAGACGATTCCCCAAAACTATTGTATCGCCGTATCGTCCGTTCTTACCGTTCAGTTTGCTCCCGTCCGGATGGTTTCCGGCTCCCGTTGCTCCCACGTTCCGACTCGACCTGGGCGAATTGGAAGATGGCGACGTCTTGACCCAGTAGTCGCTGCTCCCCCTGATATTGGAACGACACCAAAAATCCTCATTTAGTCGACGCATGCAATCACAGAAGCAAGCAAAAGGGACAAATCGATTCCAATTGAATCATTCCGTGCTGATGGCTCCACCAGCGACGACTAAGGAGGAGGAAGAAGGAATATCTGCTGGGCCAGGATATATATTAGATGTCTGGCAATACCTCGGGACCCAGACGGGCGGCGAACGGGAAAGAGGCGACTGCTGGGCAGCGGCAACGACGTTGGGAGGCATTGAACTTGATTTCCTCGTCCGTCCCATGTCCAGCGCTTCGTCCAGCTCGTGCAGACTCAAATCACCCGTCTTGCTCGATTGCTGATTGTTCATTTTTCCGGCCGATGAGCCGACGCCGCTACTGCTGCAACTGCTGCTGCTACTACTACTGCTACCACCTGCGCCACCGGACGTGATGGAAGGCGTATCCGGTCCGGGACTGAGCCTGAGCGGGCTAGCGCCGCTGCTGTTGCCCTGGTGATTTTGCGCTACGGCGGCCGAAACCGCCGAAGCGGTCGTAAACGATTTGGCGTTGTTCACAGATGACGGAGAGGTCGTCTGTAGGTGAGAAGCCGGTGGCCGATGGGCGAGCGGGGCCGGCGGAGGAGGCGTGGCATCCCGTGCTCCTAGTTACGAGACAAGACAACAAGCAAACGGGCCAGTGAGATTAAAAATCCATCTCTTCCGCCATATCCGAAAAGACCGGTGGGGACGGAGCAGAAACAAAAGAACATCAACCACTACGAGCAGCGGGGCCTCGACCGGGAGAATAATTCAATCTTGTCGGCCGAGCATCTGATATCATCATCAGACAACGGCAATAAGAAGGAAATATCTCGGCCGGCCCACACCAAATCAACTTAATGAGAAACCTTAAACAAAAAAAACAAAAAAGGAGAGAGAAAGACGACGGGCAAATCACATCAACGAACCAACCAAGAAACAAAAGGATCCAAAAAAAAAACACAAAAGAGAAAAAAGATGGCAATGGGGACGGAGAGATCGAGGTCGGCGATGCAATCCGGCCCAAGCCAGCGCACAACAATAATCCGACCGCAAAGAAGACGCGTAACCGAATCAGAAAGGCATCCACAAAATGATAATAAAAAAAAGGAGGAGAGACGGGGAGAGAAAGAAAACGAACGTCGATGACGAGTTACGGCAGAGCCGGAGAGATTCGAGATGAATCAACGGACCAAAACAACGAAATACGACCCAACAAAATATACAGAGAGAATGGATAAGAAAAAAGAAAAAGAAAATGAATCATCTCGAAACAACCGAGGGGGAAAAAGTCAATCAGGAACGCCGTCGCGAGGGAAACCTCTGTGTTCCCACCAAAGGGAAAACGACCAACAACGAAACAAATCAAGGAAATATACAGTAACATTCCAACTTAAAGACGGAGATCAATGGCAAAAACGACCAAATAATGGAGAGAAATCATACAAATAAAACAAAAAAACGAAAACGAGTGTTTAATAACAAGGCGAATCTCCAACGACGGGCAGCAACACGACCGCAACAGACTTACGGAACGAGCCCTGGATAATGGCCGGTTCTTGGTGATGGCGATGGATTGTGTGGTCGCAATCCGAGTTGCTGGCCGACATCTTCTTGACCCACAACGGCGGCGGAGGCTGCTGCTGCTGCTGTTGCTGTTGTTGTTGATGAGAAGAAGTGGTCTTGCTCGGACGGGCGCCAGAAGGTCCCGTGACTGATGAAGATGATTGGAGCGGGCTGGAGCCGGCCAGATTACGGCAGCCATTATTGACCGAGTGCAACGGGTGTACAGACAAAGGCGGCTTCATTCGACGTTGACGATCCGCCATCAGTGGAATACGGTCGGTTACGGCGTCCTCTTCCGTATCGCTGGCGCTCGTCACGCTGCCGCTGCTACCGGCGCTGCAGTCGTCTCCGCTGCCGTCGCTACTTTGACCCGACGACAGGCCGTCCTCCAAGATGGGCATGCTACTAAATTGACCTTTGAGGCCGTTCTGGCTTTTGCTGCTCCCTCTTCGGCCCGTCTCTCCAAAGGCCGCCCCATCCGACGGACGGGGTCCCATCGGCTCGCCGGGCAACTCCGTCACCGACGTCTCCGTACCGTTGACGTCCAGCTCGGAATCGTCGTAGTCGGTCGTTTCCGGCGACAGAGTGAAATTGCGACTCTTGCCCATCTCGTGACCCACTTCCGTCTCGCCCAGATCCGTCTCGGCGTTGAGCGAGCCCGTGTCGCCCAGGTCCACGTGATGACCGGAAGAGCGTCTCCTATCCGCATTGATGGCGTCCAGATGCCAAGAGGCTAAATGATGATTGGTGTCTGGCGTAGTCGCCGCCGCTGCCGCTGCCGCCGCCACTGGCGTAGAAACGGCCGCTGGACCGGAAGAAGCGGTCAAATCCACTAAAGTTTGTCTTGTAGCCGATGGACTGAAAGTGGCCTGCGGATGGGCAGGATTGGGGCTGGACGTGACTCGCCTCGGGAATCCGGGAACGAGGGATCGAGAAGGAGGAGCCGATACGAGTCCGTTGGTCGTCGGCATTTTGCTGCTGCCGGAATCGTCAGAGTAGTCATCTTGGGCGCCGTTGACGATCGCCGCCGGATGAGGTCGGATGCCGTAGCGACGAGGCGATCCCTCGTACTGAGCGATCGTCAGCCCGCCAATCACTGTGGCCACAGTCAGTTGTTGCTGGGCTGGCGGAGGCGACGGAGGCGGCATCAGCTGCTGGCTGCAATCTTCCGCTTCGCTGACCTCCTTCCTGGCCGATTGCTGGGCAAACTGGTTCAACTGTTCCGACAGGTAGTTGTCCAGATTCAACGGGCTGGATGACTGATCGGCGCCACTCTGCTCCGCTCCGACAACTTCCGGGTAGAAATCCGTCAAATAACCGCGGACGGCTTTCATTTGCGTGCAGGCCGGCTCTTCGATGCCGGGCAACAGGCCTCCATTAGAAAGCGATCGCATCGATGACGGATAATCTGGTTCCGGCTGCTGGACGCCGTCGTCGGAATGTTTAGTCGCATCGCCGCCCGGCGACTCGTCGTAATGTTCGGGACTTGAAGTGTTGTTGGTCGGCTGTTGTTGACTCGTCTGTGGCTGCGGCGGAGGCGATTCTTGCCCGGGGTCCGTTCCATCATCGCCGGCCCACGAAAGCGGCCTTTTCAGACCGTGGTGTTTACGATGATGATGATGATTGTGGTGGTGTTGGTGTTGGTGGTGGTGATGATTGCGTTCGCCGGGACTCGTCTCGGCATCGACGGCCGCAGTGTTGCCGCCGTACTGTTTCTCATTCAAATTGCTGGAAATGCTGAAACTGGGCTCCAGGCCCTGACTACCCCAAAGGGTATTGCCTCCGCCGACGTGAAAGCCGTAGCGACCCATGCTCTCCTCGTAGTAAACTTCGCCGCTGTAGCGATTGATGCTCCGGTTGCTACTCGACGGCGTACTGTTATTGTTGTTATTGTGCGGACTATCCAACTGCTGCGTCGTTGGATTGACCATCGAATGACGTTGCTGTTTCCGTTGCGACGCTCTCGTCCGGCCTCGCGAAAGAGAAACAATCTCCCGGCCGCCAGCAATTTCCATTCGAGTCGGATCGGTCTGCGTGTTACTGCCTCCGCCACCGCCGCCTCCGCCAGAGGCTGAACCGGCCGACGGCGATCCTAAATCGAGACGAGTGGGAGTCAAGTCGTAGATTTCCTTGACACCGCGACGACGCTGATGCCGATGGGCTGCCACTGTTTGGGCCGTCGCCGCTTCACCATCGGCTCCACCATTGTGGCTGCTCCCGCCGCCTCCACCTCCGCCGCCTTTCTTCCAATGGCCGACGATATGCGGCTCGGAGGCGCTGGTCCGAACGGCCGACGAAGGAGTTGATCTCCTCAAACTGGACGAAGAGCCAGACGAGGAAGGTGGCGCTGGGGCCGCGTTGCCGGATTTGCTAAAGGGGAAACTATCGCTGTCGTTGTCCTCGGAATCCGGGCTCGGCTCGTAGCCTCCGCCGTAAACATCGCCGTAGAGGCTCCAAGTGTCCAGGGTACGCGGACGTCGTAGTTTGGAACGTCGCAACTCGGCACTTTCCGTCCTGTACTTGACGGATGGGCAATAACGGCGCTGCTGTTGCTGCTGTTGTAACTGCATCGGTGGCTGCTGGCCGGACCCGAGGTTCAACTTGAGGGACGGCGGTCGACGCAAAGGCGACGCATCACTGTCAGATTGGCCGGCCGGATGAGTCATGGTCGGCGGTGGAGCGAGAGAATGAGGAGGGAGAGTAACGGCCGGTTGGACATGACTGTCATCGCTCAGATCGATGAGGACGGCCGTGTCGACGGGCGGCGATCTGAGGCGACATCGAGGGAAGAGACGTTCCAGGCTGTCGTCACGCGGCGGTTGCGTCTGTTGAGACTGCTGCTGCTGCGGTTGTTGTTGCTGCTGCTGCTGATGCTGCTGGATGTGGTGGTCGGCGGCCATGATCGAGCCCAGTGGTACATGGCACGCTATTTCGCCCAGTTTGCCGCCGGTTTGCCACCACCCCGCTCAACAATTTGACATTGACCAATCAAAAGACACAACGAGTTGTCGTCAAGCTGGATGGCGAAAAAGGGGGCCGGCCAGCAAAGGCAAGAGCGGATCAAAGAGAGAGTATCAAGATAAAGGAATCGAAAGAAAAAAGAGAGAAAAAGAGAAAGAGACATATGAGGAACAAAATTCAACCAATGTTATGGCGCCAAAGGGAATTTGAAAAATAGATCAATTCAGCGCCCTCGAGACCCAGTTGCCCTTTATATAGAGGGGGGAGGAGGCGCGCTCTATCGATTTACTGGATACTCTGCCACGGAAAACGCTACAAAATCTACTATTGGGCGATATTGTTTCAACTACGCTGGAAACATTAAAAAACAAAAAAAGTCATGAATGAACGAGGAAATAGGGAGCAAAGTTTCGTTGGAGCCAACTTGTTCTTTTGACTTTTAATGCTTGTAACTTTCTTTTTTTCGAACAATGTTTCTAGCCCGCTGCAGCTCTAAAGTGGTAGAATTGCACCCAGAGACCCAGGGTTGCGGGCGGTACAAGAGAGCCGAGCGAGCTCGGAGCGAGTCGTCTACTAATCGTCAACGAGTCTATACTAGTACGTACTATATATCATACCGAATAAGAGAGATACGTAGAAAGCCAAGTCCACGCCACAGAGAGACAGACGAAAAAATGGAGGAAAAGACACGAAACTGTCTGTCGGGATAGGATCGGCGCAACTCCCCTGGAAAGCCTGGAATAATTAGCTGTGCTCTTTAACGAGGCCCCATTGTCACAGAGACCCCTCCCTATCGTCGCTCCTCCTATCGGATCATCTTCCCATGATTTCTCCCTCCCTATCCCTTCTTTTCTATTTGATTCCTTCGTGCTCGGCTGGGTTCCCTCCTACTCCCTTCTCGGTTGGCCCAATCGGCCGCCGCCTCCTTTTCGGGCTCCGTCAATGTCTCACAAATGCGCGAATCGCTACATACATACACATTTCGGGTACCGTACGAGGAGTAGCGACGGGCGGCAGCAGCAGGACCGAGAAGAAGAAGAAGAAGAAAAAAAAACCGCAGCGGGCAATAAGAACACACAAGGCCAATAGGTCACCTAGCAACGCTTTCTACATGGACGGGTTTGTTTCCCCTGGCCGTCCAAAACGCCATCACTGCGGTATTCACGCGCACACACGACAACTCCCGATTTTCTTCTCTCTCTCTCTCTCTCTCCTCTCCGCCACCGGGGCGAAATGGAATTCCGGGCAGACTGAGAGAGAGAGAGTCGAGTCGGGTCCAAGTGGAATCAAGCAGAGCTAACAATCGACAGAGAACGGAATCGACAACAAGCTCGATCGGAATAATTAACGACAGATGCAGGAGGCAGGCGGCAGAGATAGGAGCTAGACGGACGGATGGAATACAATGCCTGTTACGTCAAACGCCAGGTTGCACTGGAGGCAAATGTCAACCTATCCTACTTTCCTATCCACACGCAAACACTACGTAAAAACGTTTTTTTCTTCTTCTTCTTCTTCTTCTCTAGTGGTCGTCGTGGTGGTGAGTCGAGGGAAATCGGATCTATACAAAAAGAAAGGAGCGACTGGGCTGCTGGACACGGACAAAATGGATACGAGAAAAAAAAAACTGGGATTTTTGTTGTTGTCGTAGTAGCCAACATTGTCAACACTCACCCGGCCCGATATGTCGTCGACCCAATGAAATAGAGAGACACTAAGTCAGGCACCGAGGGGGCTGTTGCGACCAGACGAGAGTTCCAGATGCAACTGGAACGATCATCCAGAGCCGACGTCAATGCCACCAACCGTTGCAACTGCTTTGGTCTTTCCTACTAGACTCGATCCCCGTATAAGTTCCCCTTCTTTACGGATGGGGCACGTTGAGAAAGAGAGAGAGAGGCGCGCGCGCGCACACGGAGCCCGTCATCAGACGGCGGCCGCCGCCGAAAACTCGATCGATTTCCAAAAAGGAGACTTGTTGTTGTCCTCTCTCCCCACCCAACACGCACACACCAGTCAAGACTGCCCTCTATCGATCTCTAACGGCACTTACTAACGATCCTAGCTCGTCACCGGTCCAGCAGCCGTTCCGTTCGCTTGGCCGCTAAATTCACTGCTGCCTGGATCGGCTGGCATCGTTCCAGTTCTCTTCTAATCCGCGTGTCGTTTCGCCTACACCTCCTTTTGACGCTGACGTTGTACAAGTCAGTTCTCCTTTCCTTTTTTCTTTGGCCCGTCTTCTTCCGCCCTCAAACCGTTGTCATTAGGAGCGACCAATTCGGATTCGCTCCCTCCTTCCTTTTCTCCTACGTCCCTTCTCTACGAATCTACAAGACCGTGAGGGAACGTCAACGAGCGTGCAGCAATGCGATTCTCGCGAAATCGCAAAGGACCGGCGCTAAGGATCGATGGCGAAACCATTCCTTCATTCCGAGAGGTGGAAAGTCAGAGCTAAAAAGAGAGAGAGAGAGAGAGCATGAAGGCAGCTCTTGGTATGGACTATGAAATGAATAGCCGAGTGGCAGCAGAGAGCTGGACGGAAAAAACAACGCGCACGGAGCCACGGACCATCTGCTGCTGTTACTTTGTCGGCTCCTTCCACATTGCTATGACAACGATACCCTGTCGCTCTGAGAGAGAAAAAAGTGGAACACAAACGAATAGCTCTCTTGCCAGCCCATTATTTTTCCATGGTTCCATCATCACACCAACACAACTCGGCCGGGCCCCATGGGCCCCAACCTAGTATTAAAAGGCAGCCGTCAACTATATTATATAGTATAACACGAGAACCAAGTCGGAGAGAGAGAGAGTGAAGAGCAAAAGTCTTGGTGAATCTTCTAGTAGGCTATTACTGATGGAGAATGGGTCCCCGCTCGCAATTCACAAGGCAGATGCTTCACATCAAAACCCTCTCTCTCTTCTCTGGTTTCTCTCTTCTCCGCCGAGCTCCAAAAGCGGAGCCTAGTCGTATTTCCCTCTCTAGAGTTGTCACCATCGATGAGAATAATAGAGCGCGCAGGAGAAGAGAAGAGGAGCCTAAACATCTTTGTAAATCAAAACTTCCCCCCCGACGGTTTCAACATCGCCGCTTCCCTCCGTTACTGCGAATGACCAGATTGAGGATTGTAATAACAGAACCCGTAGCTGAATGTTTCTCTATCCATAGAAAAGCAGAGACGAAGACGACGACGGGTGGAGAATAATCAGCAAAAGGTCGCCATCGATTCCAGAGAAAAAGGAAAGAAAAAAAGAAACTCCGCAAATGTCCCTACGACTCTTTTTATTCGCTTTCCTTGCCCTTCTCATCTCTTCGTGACTGCCTCCATCTCGCCCAGCAGAGAGAGCTCCGAATAGGCGGATCGATGTCTGGTCCTCCTGGTTTCCCAACGGTCTCGTCGACATTTGCAATTACATTACCGGTGAGCTACACGACGGACCGACTAAAGTATGGTCTCCTGCTCCCATTTTTTTGGTGCGCCCACGTCCGCCTCCTTGTTTCTACTCCTTTTCCTCGCTCTGTCCGACCATCACAAAAGATATAGTCGCTCCATAACGATAAATATCGATGGGGCAGCGGAGAATGTCGGATGGTGGGCACGAGGCCGGACAACAGAAGAGAAATAGAGATGAGATTACCTGAGCGAGTTGTTGGCCAGAAACGATTCAGAGCCCGTAGAGAGCTATGGGGCTGAGTGGGCCGCATCACTCCCCCATCTGCTCCCATAGCTCTCTAGGCTATGGCCTAGTTATTAAATGGCCAAGTTGGGATCATTCGATCGGGCCAATATGTGTGTCGCAGGCTCGCAGCCCGTCTGCTCCGACTCTATCCACCACCAAAGTCCCGAGCGCTAAAAGGCCCATTCCCCAATGAGGGAACGAGAACAACCAAGTGGGAAACACTGGCCTATATTTACACCAAATTTAACCACCACCAAAACTAGCAGGAGGGAAACTTTTCAGTTGTTATTTCGTTCGGCAGCACGCAGAAGCCATTTGACGATTAGGAAAAAAAAAGGAAGAAAGAAAGAAAAAAATAGCTACCAACTCCCCTTACCCCGTAGTCTAGACAACGACACGGTGTACTATATCGTTTTTCCTGTCTTACTACACGATTAAGAAACACTCGCACCTGAGGGAAGTTGTACAGCCACAAACTTCCGGGTCCAACGACAAGAAAAAAAAACACACAATAGGAAAACATAATCTATAAGAGGGTGAGGATCGGCAATTTTTGTCGCCCAGACAGACACGGAATGTTGTACAGCCGCTGGGGAACCAAGTCAAAAGAAGTTGGCTCCAGCAGAAGAGGACTTTTTTCACCAAGCCGATAAGAGTAGGTGAAAGGGATCGGATTTCAACCCGAAAAAAAGTCGGCAAGAAGAACACAATGCTCTTTTGCGACGAGGCAACTTCTTTGTCACTGCTCAAACTCGTTCTCGAAGGAGAAGGGAGGCAAAGGGAAAAAAAAGTTCAGGGTCTCCAGAACAAACGTCTTTTTGAGATGGCCCAAATGGTCGCATCGGGATTAAATTCGTTACCGACACTAGGGCGATCAATACGCACTTCCGGGGAAGGCCCGGCGGTTCCCCCCCACCCCCGTCCTTTTGGTCTAGGGCAGAAATGAAACGACGCCGCGATCACGAGCCCACAAGACTATTCAGTGGTGCAGAACAAGAAGGGCTAAAGTGTCTTAGCAGTGGTGGTGGGCTCCCTTTTTGTTGGGTCACCCCGAAAATCCCCTAGTCGCGTATCTTAATCTGCAGCAAATGTCGGCACTGGCAACAGCGGGCACTAGTACAGTAGTAGCTACCTTTATCTGCTGACACGATCTCAATTCCTCGTGAAATGCCATGAATCGTTCATCGCCTAATTCGGTTTGATCCTAAACACCGCTTTGTTCCACTGCAAATGAGATTGCAGGAAAGGTGGGCGTGAATCGTGAGAACAAATGGCATCACTTGGGTGTGTCTCTCTGATTGCTGCTGCAAGTTTTTGGCCATTCGGGGGGACCTGGCAACCAGAGGTAGTCAAAGCAGACCTAGAAGGTCCTCACTGATTCCGGGACTCTGCAAAATTAAGGCCCATGGGCTTATTGGAAAGGAGATGCATTTGTAATGATGTCACTCGTTGAACTTTTGCCTCAACAAGAATGAAGTCGGTCCCTCCACGGAGTCAAAGTGCTGTACAGTCTAAGGGTTGCAAGTTGGATGAGGATGCGAGCAGACGGGCTAAGATTACGGTGAACAACTTCCAACGAGAACGTAGGGTTAAAAGTGCCGGTATTGATTTATCAAATGTAAGACGGCACAGCAGTTGTTTCGACTCCAAGGCGTACACAACACCGCTGACGCAGAGCGGCGTTCGAGTTGCCAGTCCCAAAGGGCGTACACCGACAACAGGCCAACAATTGACAAGAGGCTAACACAACCTGTTACTTGAATTACCTTTCGGAGTCGAGATGTTGACAATTGTCGTGAAAACAAATCCCTTATTTTGGACAGACGGTCTCGAGATGTACGTTTTTGCGGAGGCGCAGCTGACTGACGACGAAAAAAGTGACAGCCCAGGCTAGTACGTTTTTTTTGCGGTGGTCCTAAATGCCGAAAAAAAGGCGCAGTGCGCAGTGCGCGCGCGCCTAGCCGGCCGATTTACAACTAAATTTTTGATGCGAATTTTCCTCAGGCGCATCGTTCGCCAAATGTCTTTGTCATTTCACTCATAGCTTAGTCCATCGTTTCTAAGAGAAAAAAAATCTTGAATAGACATTTGGCCGTCTAAAGTATTTATTTGAATTTCATCAAGTATTCAGGCCGGAGCCAGCAGGCCCGTCGTCCACGGCAACTTTGAATTGGAATAACTGGGGAAAAAATTACTACGGTCGGCATATGCCCTATAGGTATTCGAACTGCGTTGAACCTGGAGACAAGTGATTTTGCCGATTTGCGTGCACGATGGCATTGAAAAAAGCAAATCCCCTTGTTGAAAGCGAGCGCCCAGAGTCGGAAAGCGATTTGGTTATTGTCTATATACGTATCCCCCCCCCCTTCTCTCTCTCCCTTCCTCTGACGTCATCGGCAGCCAGGGTTCTCTAGCGATAGTTGTCTAGCGTGTGCGGTATATAGCATTGCGTGAGCTCAACCCATCCCCTTCTCTCTCTCTTTCTCTTTCTCTCCCCACCATTCGCCAATCAATAATGGTGGGGGCCTCCGTCTCTCTCCTACACTCACTCGCAGCCGGAACGAAAGTGCAGCAGCAGCGCTAGACGAACAGCAGAAGGGCAAGATGCATATAGAGAGAGAATGGCTGTATGGGGAATATATATCGCAAGAATTGGATAGGAGCTCTGCGTCGACGACGACGACGCCGCTTGCCGGCCTGTTGGAGCAGGAACTCGACGTCGTCCGCCAGAAGGCGTCGTCGTTGTGTTCCCGATGCCGAGTTCTCGTGAGCGTCGCATACGGTCGTCGCTGTCGTCGTCGTCGTCCATCGTCGATCGCCTGCTCCGAGGCAAAGAAGAGGTGGCCCCTTCGGCCGAGATTCGACTCGTGGCGTGGCGGCTTCGAGTGGATTCATTGCGAGCGAGGAAACAGAAGAAGAAAGACAAGAAAAAAGCCATTTCAAGTTCACCAAGCGTCGTGCGCATTCGGACGCTGGGACACGTGATTGTGCGTGCAACGCTTCGATCCTTGCAAACGAATCGGCCAAGAACCAGGATCAGATCATCTGCCGTGTCAGATTGTGTGTTCGACGTCGTGCTGGTTGTTGTTGTTGTTGTTCTCGGGGCTCCGTTCAGCATTTTGGGAGCCGAATTTGTCGAAAACCAGACAACAAGTCGAAAGTGTTATCGAATCATCAAATCCTGCACCGTCGGATATTTGCCCGATATCGTGAATTTGTTGGCGAAAGTGGAAACTCGATTTTTTCCCCCCGTTGTTGTGTGTGGTTGATCTTCGTAGCAGTTGGATCACCCGTCGGTAGATGGCGTTGCCTACAAGTCGGAGCGTGAAAATGGATGGGAGAAAGTTGGAGTAGAGCTCGTCGGTCGCCTGCTGGTCGAGAACTTTTTTTTTTTTTTGTGGGACCGGCTCGAAACAGTCGAATTGGCTGGCGCGGATCGAGTGGTCGATAAAGAGGAGGGCTGTATTGCCTGTATAGTAGTAGGGTAAAGCGAAGGAGAAGGACTAAGAGAGAAGAAAGAAGAAGAAGAAGGAGCTGAGAAAACGAAGGAATCGTCAGGAGCTGAGCTCTCTTTTCTGGCACTCTGCAGTCAGTCTTAGTTCCTCGGCCTTGACTTCCGCCACTTCCTATCCAACAAGCTTTCCATCCATGTTTTGTCATCATCAGCCGTCGAGGAGGAGCGAAGGAGGCGCAGCGGCAGTCTTGGCCGTGTCCGACTACCGGCATCAGGAGCCATCGGGTCCAGAAAGCGCCTAGGATCCGACCGAGTCACATCACAAATACGAGGTCCCCTCCTCTCCACTCGCCTAGACTTGCCACAGAGGGGGAGAGTCAGGAAAAAAACAAAACAAAACAGAAAAATACCCCCCTCACAAAAAGAGAGAGAGAGAGAGAGGAACTGGCATCACTGGAGTGCGGGACTCACTCGATCGTGTGTGTCTGTGTGTGTGTGCTACGTCAGAACAGACTTGGGCAGATCTCCGACAGTGCGCCAGTGAGTGTGTGTGTGTTGGTGTGCGTTTTCTCTCTCTCCCTCCTTCTCCTGTTTTTTTTTTGTGACTCACTCTCTCTGTGAGTGAACAGCGGAGCATATCGTCATTTTCTTCTTATCATCATTCGCCATTTGTCGCGATCGGTCGCACAATAGGCGGGAGAGAGATAGTCGGAGCGGCAGAGGCAGCGGCAGCTCGAGTTCCACAACACACAAAGTGTCAACACAGGAGGGAGACAGACACGTCGATCGTTACTCGGCTTACTCAGCCGGTGCCTACTGTAAACGGCGCGCACCACTTTGCTCCGCACAGGCACAGCTGGGCACAGAAAACCTGGAGTCTCTCTCTCTCGCTCTCTCCGTTCTTCCGTTTCCTGCTTGACGACGACGACGGTTCCTTTTGGCAGGGACAACACCTGGGCTAAAAAGGAGCACGCGTCATTCCAATACGACCGAGGACCGTATTTCTTCTTCTTCTACGGCGGCGGCGGGAAACCATCAGTCTCAGTGCTGCACGACGACGACAACTTACCTAGGGCTGTGTGTGCGTGATTGTGTCGAGTGCTCCATTTCGTTCTCTCACTGGGCAACGTGGAAATAGAAGAAAAGAGTGGAAAAATAAAGTTAACAAAAAAAAGAATAATAATAATAAAATAAAATCAAGAAATAGAATACCTTCCCGCACGCTATTGTCGTGTCTCCCGAACGCCCGGTGTTCAACAGAAGAGTGCAACGGCCTCGGGTACACAAGTATTATTTTCTATTTTCCAGTCGAAAAGAGGGGGAAAACATTGAAAGAGAATACATACAAAGCCTTCCAGAAAATACACCACCACTACTACTACTACGTACTACTAGAATACGCCGAGTGAAGAAGAAGAAGAAGAAGAAGTCGGACAACAACCCAAGAAGAAACAACTAAAGTCCGGACAAGGACACGAGAACTTTGCGAGATAGAGTCCATGGCGAACCCACGTTCTGGAACTAGTCAGAACCATCGGTCGCGTCGCATTAGCTATGTCTCTACTTAGCGTTACGGGTAAGTCTTTGAAATGTTCAAACGCAATAGTCGTAATGACAATCACCCTACAGTAGTGTAGTGTCAGTGAAGAGCCCACTAGTCTAGAGTTTGTGGCAGATGCCTATCGCGGGTCGGAGAGAGAGGAAAAGTTTTCGATGAAACAAAGTTACGTACCAGTCTGAGACCAATTTTTCAGTTTCCATGGATCCGCTCCATGCCCTTTTCCTCCCCCAAGAGAATTATTGATGCTTCATTACATTAGAAGCGACGTCGTTTTTCTTCCGTTGCGACGTCTATTTCTCTTTTCTCCGCGTTCATCATATATATACGGTACTGTATATATATACATCTTGTCAAGTATAGTAGTAGTGCGCGCCTATTGGAGTGCGACGACGCTCGGAGAATCAGGAAACGGGTTTCGCGTTGTCGTCGGCTGTTGATGTATTTTGCATGGGGCTATTTTGCAGTAGGCGTGCATAACCGGCATTTTCATCGAGGATGTTGCTCGGCGTAGTTCCGCTCGAGGGGCATGGCCGGAATCATCTGTCGCCAGGGCCGACATTTCGAAAATAGAATACTATATAGAAAAAAAAGAGAGACTGGAGAGCGAGAGGAGCAGCAGCAGTAGACAATGCAGGGTGGAAGGCTTTGACTACGGATCCCAATGTGAGGAATAACAAGCAGCAGCTGGGTCGATCGATGATCTCCCTACCACGGCCACCCTCACTATAGTTCGTAGTGTATAGTAGTACTACTACTCACTCTCACTCTCGCGCCAACGTTATCGACCGTTCAATCGTTGTGGCCACCGCCACCGCCACTACTACGACTCTACTAGAGTCTAGACCCAGTGCTGGGCCTGCCAGAGTACCCGGACCTCGTGTGCTGCCCGTTCGAGTTGCCGGGATTGTCGTCCCGAGGGCTCAGAAACAATCAGAGAACACCCTCCTCGCATCCCTCGATCCGGTCCTCTCTATAGTCTCTGTCTCTCTACTACTATTAGATCTTCCTCTTCAGCCCAATGCGCACAAGAAGAAGAAGAGGAAGAAGAAGAAGAAGACGGAGGAGGAGAAGAAGGAAAGAAGAAAAGAGAGAATAGAGATTGAATGCCAGACAAAAAGAGAGGCGAAATGGAGGACAAGAGTAATAAAAGAAAGTCAACGTCCTGAATTCATACTAGATAGAAGAAGGAGCGAGCAGAAGGAAAAAGAAGAACAAAATAATAGAAGAAGAAGAAGAAGAAGAAACGGATTTAGACGTCATGGATAATACCTAACCGCCAAGAAAGATGGCGGAGAACTTTTACCCAAGTGTTGCAAACAAGAAGATGGCCGAGGAGAGACTGACCCAACAAAGTTATATAGAAGGAAACAGTCCGTCGCCAACTAGGCCACCTATATATAAATATAAATAAATATATACCGTACAAGGAAACAGAGTGAACACATGAAAGAAGGAGGTAAAAGATCGAGTCGGGGGTGGAAATAAGTCTTCAGATTGAATAGACGAAAAAGACGTTCTCTTCCAGCCGCCATGTCAAAGTGGCTCCGTGTTCTACGTTTTATCGACGCGGCGGCTGAGGAGAAGAAGGACAAGCGGAGAGAACTAAAGTCAAGTCAATGGCGTCCCGACGTGAAACTCTTGCTGCCAGAGATAGAAGAGTCGGAGCGAAAGGGAGGAAAAGCTCGTAAAGACACGGAATCGATTGATAAATGTTGACTGAAGGAGATGGGCGGAGGTGGCGTCTATATACGTAGGTTGCTGGAAAACGGCACGGCGGCGGCGGCCGTGCAACTCGATATGTTTGACCGAGTAGAAGAAGAAGAAGAAGACCAAGCGCTCCCATCGGGCCAATCTCTCCTGGAAGAAAAAGAAAAGTTCCAGTTTCCTTCACACGTTTTTTTTCCGTCGAATATATCTGGCGTCGGAGCGGCGTCAAGTTTTTCGCTACTAAAGGGAAACGCACGGAATCGGGTGATGATGAATGGACGGAAAGCGACGGGCCGGTATACTAGCGAAACTGTCCCGAGGGATCGGTCGGCAGAAGATCATCACAGCGCAGGACGGCCGCCGCGTTGGCATTTGGCATGCGAAACGGCAGACGACCCTGTTGAAAAGGGAAGGAAAAGTCGATGAGACGTCCGCGCAAGGAACAGAGAGAACGAGAGAGAATCTCTCTCTTAGCAGCCAGCATCACGCAGTAGTTTGGCCAGTCCAATCCGATCTCGGCGGCGCCAGATGGTTGGCTCCATATATATATATATATAGACTGCGCAAACTTGACGGATTACAAGAACCGTCGGATCTCCACTTTGGCCGTTTATGCGAGCTGCTGCAAGATCCCATTTCCCCCGCCGTTTTCACGACATTCTCCGTCACGTGAACAAAAGAGGAACTGGTGTGTCATTCCGCCATTCATAGAGGCGAGGACACAACATCCATCGACGTCGCTCCACCAAAAGTGTCACGCAGCTAAATATAGGCCTATAATACCCGACAACATTCCTTTCCTCTTTCCATATAATCGATGATGGCAGAACAACTCTTCGCGTCTATTTCTGATGATGGATTCCGGCGGTCAATCGCTCCCGGGAATTCCGGCAGGTTCCGCTTTTATATATATATATAGAGAGAGAGGAAAGAGTGAGAGAGATCCCTCCTAGTTGGCGCTCCTTTGATCCTATTTTGTTTTCATATTTTGTCGCGTTTGATCAATGTGTCGTCTCGATCCGTCGAGCGACTCGCTCGCCAACAGCAGCTCAGCGCCATCAGTTGCCGCCGTACACGATACAGTCCGACGACACAAAATTGATCTTGGCGTCGTCTTTGCTTTTTTCACAACAAATTTACTCTCTTTCGCCTTCTTTTTTGTTGTCGCTCGATGATCACGCCCTCCCGTACGATTTTTTTTTAGCTTTCTTTAGCTCCGTCCGGAGCTAAAGCAGATCGTTGAGAAAGAGACAGATGCGATAGGAGCGGAATATATATCTAACAGCGCACCATCACCTTGTTCGTTTTTTTTTTTTTTGCTTCTGCCAGTCTCTTTCGCAACGTTGCTGCCACTGCTGCTTCTGCCGCTATAGACTACGTATAATATGTATACATGTATAGTGTATGAGTGCACACATACATAACAGTGCGCCGAGGCAGAGCAGTACTACGACGACGTCGATCAATAGTTGGCTATTTCCACCGTCTATACCACCACCACCAACACTGTAGTATAAAAGGGTGGAAAAAAGGGACCGCAAGGCCGTCGTCACCGCCGCGTGAAAAGATACAAACACACAAAAGAGATTGACTCAATGAACAGTGTGCTAGACTAGGATGAAGACAATAATAAATAATAATAAATCATAAAAACGGAAAAAAGTAATGAAAAAAGAGTTGTAGGCAGATTATTATTGGCGTCTTGGTTGTGAACTTGTGATCTGATTTTAAAAATAGTTTCCATCTACGATGACGTCGTCGTTGCTATGATGGAAAAGAGAAGAAAGGGCTTTTACGACCCGTTTTTTCGGACCACAGACTCTTTCAACGAATCGGATAATAGTCGGATTGATTCGTGCGTGCTATATAAGCTCTGCTGCTGCTGCTCTATACATTGACGGGTCGACGGGTCCGTTTAATTATCTTCCTTCTCCCTTCTTTCTTCCCCACCCACCCCGCCTCCTTCTCTCTCTCTCTCCATTTTTTTTGTCTATTTTCAACGCAGACGGAAGGGATCAAACAAGTAGCAAGCGCGCATTTTCCCTTTAGGAGGACGACGCGCGCGCAAAAGGCAGTTCGGTAAGAAACGGCGCCTTTGGCGGGCGACGTTCCTCCTCCTCCTTTCCCTTTGCGCATTCTCACTTTGAATCTTCATCGCCATCTTCAATTCCCAATCTCGTTACCCTCGTTTCACTTCAATCCCAGAAATAAGGGCGGGACAATAAAACCCCCGCGCTAGCGGCAACTTGTTGTGACGACATTCCCTTCGTCGAAGACGACGACGACGACGACGACGTTCCCCATAAAATGAAATCCCCAAAGTTCATTTCGCTCCAAAGTTGTAATTAACGGCTCTCCTTCCCCCTCCCCCTGCTTCCCTGAAATGATGAACTGGCATTGATTGCCCGTTAGTGCGTCATCATCGAGTGTGGCACTTGGGGTCGTCAGGAAATGACCGGTGAAAAGTTGACGTTCTGTTAAAAAAGGAGCCGACGCCATTTGCTGACGACGATGGTCAGCGGGGCAAAGTGTCGGTGTCGTCGACTAAAGGAGAAAGAAAAACGGGCCAATAGAAGCATTGGAGACGAGGGATTTGCTCGACTTCCGGTCCGTCGTCGTCATCGTCTTCATCAGAGAAAAAGGTCTCTTCTCTCTGCTCTTCTCTGAGCTCTCTTATTCTACTCACGGGAGGCTACGCAAGATGCTTCCGCCGCCGCGGATATGACGTTGACGGCGCCAATCTCTCGCTCCTTCATCTCTTCTCTCTCTCTCTCTTTCTCTAACGCCGCGCACTCTCCATCTAGATGGATGAGGCGGCGTAGATTCGGAAACGAATACAGCGACGAGATCTATCACGACCGAAAGAGCGCCTCCCTTCTTGTCTCTTCTTTCTTTCTTTCTTTCTTTCTTCTTTTTTGGTCCTCTTTTCTTCTTGTTCTGCATCGTGATTCGAAATCAATGTTCCTCCCTACGAGATCTCTTTCGCTCATCGACCATTGCGAGTTTCCCGAAGACGGGCCAGCAGATATCGACGTGTTCTTTTTACCTAGATTATGAGATGGACACATAAACCGATAAGACACGGATGAGACTCGAGAGCCGACGACGCACCTCTCAAATCGAACGTCCTTCGTATATATCGAGTGACAGATTTATATTTATTGTCAGCTGTAAATGCAGTCCTGCAGTCGTGTCAAGTACTGATAAAACACAGAGATAGTTACGCAAAGGTCATCGGGGAAGCGGTTGAGAAGGTTGCCAGTGATAAACAAAGGCAATTTGCTCGAGTGCATCAAAAAACGACAAACAAATTGAATCAAGAGGACATCAAAAAATGTCCCAAAGAGCAAAAGAGAAGGCCGTCGGGGGAGGGACGGCGGGCTCTATCCTTTTGTGAAGGACATGTCCGTCCGTCCGTCCGTCCGGCCGATACAAAAATTGGGTCAGATGTGATGTCGTATTGTTATTGTGACGGGCTCAAAGTCAGAAAAAAAGAGGAAAACAGTCGGCGTTGATTCTTCTCCTTCTTTTTTCGGGTTGGGCCACTTCTTCGAAGCGGATCCATTTACCGCCTTCTATACTTTCCGCCACTCGCATCACGGACTATAATACCCCCAGCTTGATCGTATTTCAGACGTCAAAGAATCAAACAAAAAAAGAAAAGGCATATACAAGTATATGGGAGGGAAAAGATGTTGTGCGAGAGAGAGAAAAAAGAAGGAAATTGAGAATGAAATGAAAACGTATGCTGGCGAGAGAGAGAGAGAGGCGCTGAAATAAATCAAAAGGAAAACAAGGACGACATCAGGAGCAGCAGGAGCCGGCGTGATTGAAAGAATAAAGAGGAGGGAAATGTTGGAGAGCGAAAGGTCTTCTGTGACTGCACCATAAGAGATTCACGTCGTCGTAATAGGAAGGATGAGGGAGCAAGAAGAAGAAGGAGAAGGGGGTAAACCTTGGCAGCAGCCATTTTACATTATAGAAAGACAGGAGCAGGAGTTCTTCTTCTGTTGGTAGCCAGAGGAAGCAAATGGAAGAGAACGAATGAGGCAACGAAGCTAGAGAGAGAAGGACTGCGCCGCTGGTTAGTGAAAGAGAAAAAAAGGGCAGAGAGAGAGAGAGAGAGGGAAAATCTTTATGTCAATAATGCGTTCCAAGATTTCAGACGTGCGCCGTCGGGTTCTCCACGGCAACCCGTTCAGTGTACTTCGAGAAAGTCAACGTTAGCCGCCTGCTCGCCTCATCCCTCACGACCCAATTGAACCGTATGCCTATTACCTATTCTCCGCCCAGGCTCCTCCTCCTCCTATCTCTACTGGAAATGATGAAAGCAAATCAGACGGAGGAAAAAAGGTAGTAGAACGTCCTGCAGAGCCGCAGCTCCGGGAAGAAAGACGAGGCCGCACAAACAAACACGTCACCGGCAGCCCACCGCGCGATGCCCTTGATTGTCGTCGTCGTCGTCGTCTCTTCCTTTTTTTTGTGTGTGTGACGTCGTCCGATTTCACCAGCACCCTAGAGCTGGAGAAACAACGAACCGCGTCCGCCACCCGTCCGGCTCTTGTATCTCTAGTTTCTGTGTGCGTATATACAAGCTGTCAACGACATCAATGCGCCGGACGACAATGTCTCACTCACACAACGACAACAAGAACGTGAACCACTCGGACGTTGACGACGACCTGGTCGCTTGATTGTGCGCTATACTGACTGTAGTTGTGGAGAGCTCACCGACCGCGACTCTTATTGCTTGTTCCCTTTTTACTTTTTGGCCCCAAAGAACATTAGCCTCATTATGATTGGCGCGACGGGTTATTCCCCCGACCGGCACCGCGACGCGCCATTTGGCATGACGATAGTAATTTTCTTTGGAAACCCAGTCAGCTTGAATTATTCACTTGGACGGCGTCCGCTGCCGCCGCCGCCGCCGCCGCTATGCTGCTGCTGCTGCCAGTTGTTGTCGTTCATTTAGTCCCTTTTGTGTCTTTATTATCGGTTCGGCTGGCCAAAGGTCTCGCCCAAAGGTTATCAGCTCCACTTTGCCCATTCCAAGCATTGGCTGATCTTCTTCCAACGCTATCGGGCCCGTTCCTAGTCTTCTGATGGGCGGCGAATCTTATTGGCCTCGGCGCAAAACCTCCGTTTCCCCGGGGATTAGAAGCAAACTTGCGCTTTACTGTTTCAACACGAAGCGCTTACGGAGCAGCTACTACTACTATGTGCAACTTTCATTTTCCGGAAAAGAAAAACTCACAGCACGGCAGAATCCCAGTCTCATAGACTCTTGAATCATGTAAACCAAACGGATAAGGTGTTGCTCTCCGATTGCAACGTCCTCCGGGGGCTACATCAAGCCGCTAGGATTGAGTGCCGAAGAAGCCCGGCAAACACTTTTTCTAAAATTTTCAGCTCTCTCGCATTTTGTAGTAAACGTCTTCGAGCGCCGTCGTCGTCTATAGCGCCGCCGGTTCGAAGGCAAGGCACTATAGCACACGTACGGGCATGTGACCTTTTGCTGGGCAGCAGCCTACGCTTCCCAACTTTACTTTCACACGCGATGATTATTCCTTGGCCTTCTGTGCATATATATATTTTTTTTTGGTTGGTGCCCAACCGAAATCGAGAAATGGTCGAAAAAAGTTGTAGAAAGATTTCGGTTGTCATCCATCATTTCTCCTTTGGCATTATATATTGAGCTGACGTTAACTTCTTTCCTTCTTGTTTGTTTGCAGTGAAACGGGCAAAGTTCGTGGGACCAAGTGGTGAGTTCTCTTCTTATCACGTTCTCTTTTGTGTCTCTTGTCGTCTTCGAATTTTCCTTTTTTTTTCTTCCTTCCCATCTGGCTTTTGTCGTTGTCGTGTTGTTGTTTTTTTTTTTCTTTCTGGGTGTCGTCTTTTGTTTTCAGGGTCATCGGGCCGCATCCACACAAAACACACAAGAGGCCGCCGCCTCTTTTTCTATATATCTATGTTTTGTTTGATTTCCCATCCGCCGCATTTTGCGATCTATCAAATATTAAAGGCAACAACAACAAAAACGAAACAAAAAGAAATCAAAAATCTCTTGGCAAAAGAGCAAAAGTATTGCCTTGGCGTTTGCTGAGAGATAAAAGTCTCACTGGATCGGACTGGCGATGCAACTCGCCTTTCCCAGCTGTTTTATATTGATAACAAGTGTGCGTTTGTTATTCTGCCTCCTCCTACCATATAGGATAGAGACGACGACGACGACGTTCCAGCGAGCGACAGACGGCATTGCGTCAACAGTTTATCGATTTCCCTGTCGGTTCGATGTCTCTCAGCCCAGTAGTACCGTAGCTAGTAGTAGACATACAGTATATATACGCATACTAGACTCTACACATTTGCCGCTGTCAAGTTGCGCCACCAAACAACCACATTGAACTATATATCTGCCCGCTTCGGGCGGTCCCTTGTTTTTAATGCAATCGACAACGAGGCGCTGTGAAACGACGTCTTCATTGGCTGTAAAAACAAGGACTCGAAGAAGCGATAGAGTGAGATCTCGTTTGTTTCATTTCCGTCCCCTCTCTCCGCTGTTCTATTGTCAGCAACGTTCCGTTTGATCTTCCTTCCTTCCAAGGAGGACGGCCGTTGACAATTTAGTACTCCCCTCCCGGCGCAAGGTATATGGTCTATGCGCCGTACCGTACTACGTAAAGGGATGGCCAGCAGTGGAGGCAACAGCTCGCTCGATCCACCTACGCTCAGACTCCGTCTCGTCGTCATTGTTATACCGTTGTAGGAAATTGAATCGGAGATGGAAGAAGCCGCGCCCCGCTCTCTTCCGGAGTGTGTTTTTGTGTGTGATGCCGCGCTCCCTCCACGATTTCCTTTTAGAGTAGTAGAGCTACTACTCGTTTGACCTGTTCTCTAGCTTCATTTAGATTGCTCTTCTCTCTCTTTTTTTTAAATATTATTATTAACTGTTCTGCATCGCGTAGCTATACTACTGCTCCTCTATATAGAGCAATATAGCCACTGCGGATGAAAAGGCAAGGCCGGCTTCATGACAAATGGAGTGCTGCTGGTTCATATTGTCGTACTGACGTTGATAAAAGTTTTCATTTGTCTTGACTATATTCTCTTTTTTTTCTCTCTTTTTCTCTTTTTCTTTTTATTTCCATTGTCACGCAGCCAACCAGCTCAACACGTACGTCACTCTCCAGTTGCAAAATGTCAAGTCCACCACGATCACCGTCAAGGGGGCCAATCCAGCTTGGGAACAAGACTTTCTATTGTAAGGAAAAAATTCGACTACTTTCTTTGATAGTATTATTGACGTAGAGGAGGAGGGCCGTAGTAGTAGCTGGACGTCCAGACCAGTGCCGGCCGGTTCTATAGAACGGTACAAGTTGCTAGCCGACTGGCTCGTCCGCCTGCATGGTGCTGGACTGCTGGTTGGTGAATATCGATAGTCGACAATCGATAAGACTTGGACAGAGCAGCACGTTGTCTAGCTGGTGCGTTGAAAGTCTGCAAAATCGACGAGCATCATTGGAGTCGGGGAGAGAACATGATATGAAAGTTTTGACCGCTGCGGTGTAGCGATAGCTCACAGTCCAATAACGCGATGGCTGATGACGACGCTGCTGTGGCGTTGCCGTTGATATATACGATTGACGCTGCTGCCGTGTGGAGAGAGGATGGCATTGCGTGTCACGGAACACGCTACACCCGCCTAGTCGCTCAGCGGAACCCCCTTCTATGCATATAAACGCAGTCAACCATTGGGTGCAAAATCGTAGATAAGGCAACAGCAAACTGGCGACGGCGACGACGTCAATGCCTCCTCATTCCCTCTCTTCCTTATATAACATCGCAAAGATCGCATGAAACCAAAAACAAGCCGATAGGCTATGGATGGTGGTTACGTTGAGTTCTAGGTCGTAGGTGCTGTAACGCTGGATATGAGAGAGGACCAGCTGGCGTTATCGACGCTTTGGCATTGTCGAGAAAACGACGATAGAAGCCGTACTATTTATGTAGGTCAGAGGAACGCGGACCTTGTGAGTAGCGCGTGCAACAATGGCAATTTATCGCGCGAGATCAGAGCGGGGACAAGGTCTCGATGGAACGACTGGAACGTTGGGATGAAGGGAAATAAAAGCTAAAAAAGAACCTCCAAAAAACAACAAACAGACCATCAGGGCGTAGGCAAACAAAACACAACAACAGCAGAGACGGCGGATAAAAAGGACAGAAAAGAAAAAAACAAATAAAATAAAAGGCGATCGATGTGAAAGAGAGTGGTAGAGCGAGTTAAAGAACTAACGCGCGCCGCCGCCGCAGCGTCTACATCTACGCGGTAGTTAAAAAGCAGACAATCATAGCAACGAAAAGAAATCAAATGTGTTTCTACTAAAATATTATGATTGCGGCCGTTTTCCGCTTGGGCCGCCAATCAGCCGATGGATTTGGCGGTGACTAATCGGAATGTAGAACGGCGCAGGTGAACTCTTGTATTATTCACGGAACGCTTGATTACATTCTAAACGGCTTCGTCGACAAAGGTATAGAGTGCTCAGACGGGCTCTTCTCCCCGATAGCTATTTTAGTTCAGCAGTCGATATATGTTCCTTGCCGATTATTCTGTTTCGACTCTCTCATCTTTTACCCATCTGCTACCGCTGCTACTTCTGTATGGCCTACGCACCGTTGTACGTACACCCACACGCAGAGACTGCATACACAATATGCCGGGAGACGCTGCTGACTGTTTCGGGTTTCCCCTTTCAGCGTCAAAGACATGGAAAAAGATGGGCAATAGTAGCTGAGCTGTGTTTGTGTATGTGTGCATTTTGGCTCTTGCGTGCTGCCTCGCCATGCTACTCGGCACGCTCCCGCAAAATCGATAGGACCCCCCGAATCTGTTCAATGCCTGTTGTGTATTAGATAGACCACTGTGTCTGACTATTTACAAACCCCATTTTCGTCGCTATCTCTCCGGCCCGTCGGATCACAAAACACCCACCACCACCACTTGGTTCCTCTGTAAATATCGGCCATATATATTTATGCCATCATTTTCAGGAGCTTAGCAATTGGACGGGTAACGCCCCGTCATAAATAAGCGAGCTTGTAACTTAACCAATGAATATCTGAAAGTTTTGAGAAAAGCCTCCAAGTCAGTCCGTCGATAATAAGTTTCAGTCAAGAAAAGGTGAACGGCGCAGTTTTAGCCAGAAGAGAAGGAGGTGGGCCGTCGGTTAGCGAGAAAGGTTATTCGGAGTTTGTCGGCGGAAGAAGCGCGACATCAGGAAAGACGAAGGGGTGACTACCGGTTCTTTAGACTCCGAGTAATAAGCCTCGTATTATCACAAAAGGGCACTGTGTTCCGCGACGAGGAAAACTTTCCCTAACTTATAGATTCGTCGGCTGCTGGCGCCGACTACAAGAAAATGATTGGGGCCCCGGCTTCCGCTCTCTGCGCCGGATTAGCGCCATCTGTTCCACACAGAAACAACCACCGGGTGTTGCGTCGTCGCTTGCGTGCGGCCTATTCTTAGCGATTGGCCACTCTACTTCTGCTGCTGCTGCTGCTACTACTTCTACCCTTATGACATAAGCCACGGAAGGCGACAAATGGAGGATTCTCCCCAACGCCCCGGTCACTCGAGGGAATCACATTAGAGGCCACCGAATACCCGCCATTTATTTGACTTTACGTTCTAATCGTCATGGCAGTTCGGATTTATCTATCGCCAAAAATGCCAAAAAAGAAAAGTTACTTATCTAGAGAAAGGCGACATTATCCCATAAATGTATATATTTAGCGTATCTCATCGCTAAAATGATTCATGAGCCGAGTAATGGTATATTAGCCAATGGAAAAGTGGGAATCTAATTAAGAGTCGCGCGACTAGACTCTTTTTATACTGGACGGCGCCTCATCTAGTTAATACTATTATTTGTTCGTTTTGCCCTTTCCGTCCTCTTTTGTTTTAGTCATTCTAATGCGGCCAGACTCGACCTTTTCCAGATGATGGATGCATTGTTATCGCCTGCCGGCTCGCAACACTAGAGTTTGGCGCTGTTGCTAAATGCAGACAACAACGGTTGTAAATAAAATATAAATGAAACGCCCGCCCCGTCTATACGGACGCAACAAAGCTAACGAGCTAATGCCGCTCCTTCTGTCTGGTTGGTGTTGTCTATTGCAGCTACGAAATTCCGTATTTCGCGACGAACGCAATCCATTAAACAAGACCCTAGTCGACGTGGGGGAATTTTATTTGAGGCAAAGCGAAGCAACCGTGAATGTTTCACGCTAAAACTATGATATACAGCTGCTGCTGCTGAGTGATGGCCACTGGACACTTGGGCCAATTAGAGCCGGGCTTTTGACGACAATATATTCCGACACACAGAGGAGGCTGTAGTATCTAACATTGTCTCGAGGACGCAAGTACTAGTTCTCCACGTACTCTAGATGTTTGACGTTGTAAACTCCGAGGGGTTTCCGTACTAACGCTAGTACTCTATATTTCAAGTGCGCACAATCCTCTATTATTGCGGATGCATGCCGTAGCAGCGCCGGCCTATATATAGACTTTGCTCTCTATCTGGTCCATGATCCACACTCGGATGACAATTGTATTGAAACTAGTTCTTAACTGTTGTTTTTTCTTATCCCTTTCGCAGCGAGACCAACTGCCTGGACACGGGCCTACTCATCGAAGTCTGGAACAAAGGCCTCATCTGGGACAAAGCCATGGGACACTACTGGCTGCCACTTCACCAAGTCCCCTACTCAAATGAAGTACTGGGCTGAATCTTTCTCTCTCTCTCTATTTTCTATTATCTTAAACATGACATCTTTCGTGTTCCGACCGATGACGACGACTCTTGTTGTAGATAGAAAATTCCTCATTTCGCCCTCAAATAAGTTGAACGTATCACATTGTCTGCTGCTACTGCTGCTAGTAGTCGTAGTCGTGCTGGACATGACCGAAAACAATCTCGCCTGATGGCCGAAGAGTTGATAGTAGAAGGTAGGCCGCACGTGCAGTCGATCGCCGACTTGTCTTTCGACGACAGACAACACGCAGCCCGCAGTGGCCGTCTCCATATTAGCTGGCGTACACCGGAAGAAAAGGAGTGGTCGCAATCGTCGGTCATAGACGACGACGACGAAACGGATCCATAAGACCAGCAACAAAGAAGGAGAGACCCCGGTCGTAACGAGCAGTTTGAGCTTCCATCAGTGATAACCTTACCTACCCCTTTTTTCTTTTGTTTTTGTTGTTGTCCGATAAGGCAGGGAAAGAACCGAACTGCTGTTCCTATGACGCGCGTCCGAGAATCAGCCTAATGCATGTAGTCTGCCGCCGGCCTATATAACACCCTGCGATAGTCGAACAACGGCGTCGTCAGACTCTCAGTCTTGTCTCTGTTCTGTATGTGGAGCAGCAGTGTTGGTGGCAGCAGCCGTCGCGCATTAGCAGTCTGGACTCGATAACCAATCCTATTAACCCATCTTCCTTTCCTTGGTCTCGTCTCTCCTTCCTTTGGTCACACGGAGGTGTCCTCGTTGCGTTACGTTTTGCGTCTTGTCGTTTCCAACCCGCCCTTGCAGTGCAGCCACTCTCACCCATCGCCTCTATTATTTAGATTACTTACCCTCCCACACACTGTTGTTTACGCTGCCCTCAGCTTTCCGCGACGACCACCGCAACACAGAGTCAGCGCAGCAAAGAAGACAATACGGTACCGTAGTTAGACTGCTACTACTACTGGGTAAACAAGTTCGCTGAAATCGGTGGCTCTCTCGCCAAGCGTTGAAATGCCTCTTGAGCGAATTTTCGCGTTCAGATTAACTCGCCTTCTCCGCAGTTAGGCTATCGATCGCAGAAAGGGAAACAAAAGAAAGAAAGAAGTCGTTGTTGTTGTTATCTGTCGGAAACCAACAGCAGGAGAGAAAAAAGAGAGGAACAATGTTTAGTGTGTCGGTGGAACACGATTCGCCGCTGCTGGTGCGGATGTTGGCGTGTTGGCTACCGGAAACTCAAAGGGATCTTTGACTTGACGTTTCACAGGAAGGAACCGGTCAGTGGATGTCGCTGGATGCAGAGCAGATCATGGAAAACGGAGTGGTGGTCGGAACCCGCAATCCCACTGGCGATTACCTTCTCATCGACTGCCGCTTCGAATTGCCTTACGGTATTAAATATATACGATCATCACCGTCACCGTAGTTTTCCTGTTATGTCGCCTAATAGTAGACTTACTGTCAACCACCCGTAATAGAGTCGTGGGTTCACGCAAACTCTGCTGACTCTGCACTTGAACAAGCCGCTCTCCCAAGTTACAACCGGAGAGTCTAGTCGTCGTAGTAGTCGTAGTAGTAGTAGTATACGGCATGCCACTGCTGGTGCATGGTACAGCTATTTACTTTGACCGTTTTACGACCAGCTCGTGAAACGGGAATAGCCGACAATTTGATTGAGACATCGACGGAAGGAAATGATTGTTTTGTCTTGAGATCCGAAACCATAACCATTGTCCGCACTCTCTGCTTTCTTTTGTTGGTTTTTTTATTTATTTACTGCTTCCTATCATTACTTAAAACTTTATTTTATTTGAAAAAAAAAAAACAACCAAACAAACCTGACGAATCGAAACCCAATGTCCGCCCACAAAAGACGGAACGGAAGAGGTCGACTGCGGTGGTATGCAGCGTAAGTTGGAGGCCTACAACCACGTGCTGGACCAAGAGATGGCGACGACGATGCGGGACGGCGGCAAGCGGCGTCAACAACAGTTCCTCATTCATTGTACGTGGAATAATCGTCGTGAGTATATACATTGCGGCCGGCTCTTGACTAGCGGCTGGGCGGGTCTGTTTTCTACGGGAAGTCGTGATTAGCGTCTGTCCGTCAGTCGGAGGCGACATTATACACGGGTTCTCCCCGCGGGGCAACTTTCTCCCGCAGGGGGGTACAACCCCCCTCTCTCTCCAACTCCGGGGATTTTAATAATAGACTGCCAAGGAGATGACAGCAGCCGTGCACGGTTGCTGCTCAGCTGTGGCTCAACGTCAGAAAGTGGGAGGAGGGAAGATCGGCGAAGCCAGTAGGGAGGAACAATCTTATCAAAGTCCGTGTTTCAATCAAAACGATGTATTCCGCCGGCGAAGCAGCACTATATAGCTCCGCTCCCATTGATGCTTTAATCCCGGGCCAGCCCATTTGCTCTTCTTTAATCAAAACTAGTAATCCCTTTGCCTTTATTCTCCCCTTTAACTTGCCCGGTTCAATTGACGCAAACGTTAGATTTTTTTTTCACCACAAAAAAAAATAAAAAATCCCGGCTGATGTATTAGTTGATTCTTTTCTTAATGCGACTCCATCGATGCAAAGTAGGAAAGCACATTAGCTGATGTAGTCTATATGCCCATTGGATTTTCGATCAGAGAGAGATCGTGTACAGTACAGTAGTTGTCGGATGAAGAAGAATGAGTAGAAGGAGAAGAAGAAGAAGAAAAGTAGATGCCATTGTTGGATGTTTCCCTGTCGGAAATTGGCCGTGAGGCATATGGACCATCGGCCTACGGCGAATCTTGCAACATCGATCGCCGCAGATATGACGATGGAGACCCTGCCCGCTCTCCAGCATCGAAAATAGTCCACATATATAAGGGATCAATAGAGTGTGATGCGGCAGGCGATGGCCCTCTTCCTCCTTCTTCTTCTTCTTCTTTTTCCTCTTCCTCATCCGGAAAAACACCAGCAGTATCCATTGAGCTCAGCGATGCGCGCTCTCACGAGATGATAATCTAGAATCATAGCCGACGACTGTTTTACTGCCTGAGCCTCCCATTTATTGTCTCTGTATGTCACCAAAAACCATTTGAAATATGCCTATCTTAGTGCTACTCTATTATCGGCTGAATGTTCTCAACTAGACACGTTATTAGGGGCCTAGACGATGATGAAGACGCCTTCCGATTTTTCTTAAAGTCTCTCTTTCTCTCTTTTCTCTATTGCCCCGCCGTTTATAGCTGGCCTGTCCGAGGACAGCGATTACACGAGCGAAGTCAACTACCCACTGGCCCAGCATCACGAGGCTAATGGATCCGCATCGCAGTACCTGAGCGTCGCCCACCAATACCCGTCGCCGCAGAGGTCGTCGGAAATTAGCCGCGAGAATTCGTACGAGACCAACGATACCAGCACCGACCAGCGACATTGGGCTTACGACTACGGCGGCGGAGGCGGCTATCCAGCACAAGTAAGTCGTCTTACTCTTGCGGGAGACAGCAGGAGGCACGTGACTCGCGGTGGGACGCCGTTGGGGCCCGGATCGAATCAGATTTGCCTCCTTTTTTCCATTTGACATTCAAGACGGGCTTATATGATGATGAATACGGCATCTCGTGTTGCTGACGTGATGCCAGCCATGTCGTCGATATGTGAAGGGGAATACTAAACAGTGGCTTCTAGGGGCGATAACCTATTTGAAAGTGACGGTGAACGTTTTCGTGAAGGAAATCTATTTGCATCCGCAATTCTTTTTTCTTTTTTCTTTTATAAAAACCCCAAAACTAAAATAGAAAATTCTTATTGCCTTCTATTTTCTTATATGACAGGAGGACGGTTACGATTACAATTACGACCAGTCGGATGAGATGTACGTTCAGGACCAGTGGCCTCGGCCTACGGAAGAGCCCTTATACTACAACAGCCGGCCGAGTAAAGAATCCAAATCGAGCACAGGGTACGCATAAAGCAGACCAATTTGGGCAAACGTCTCATGACGGCGTCCGGCGTCCCTGTCCTCCTAATGCCAACGAGCGACCTTGTTTCCATCCTCTTTATCTTTAACTTCATTTCGCCCCTAGTCCCTCCTTCCTTACAAGTTGTACGTTCACTAAGTCGCCAAATCTCGTAGCTCGTTCACGTGACGAGAGTGTCGATCGAACGCCCGGCTTGTAATTGAGTTTCCATTTTTCCCAATTTCGCCTTTGTTTTGGCGAGCGACGTGCTTTGTCTTACCAACGACAACTTCATGGCTCGCTCACACTTCTGACAATGTTATTACATTTTCGTATCACACTTGCATTCTTCTTTTTGCAGGCAACAGCACACCAGAAGTTCTTCCAGCCGTTACGACAGGTATTTCCTCGTCATTGATTACTTTCTTAGAGATGCAACCAATAAGATGTTGGCTTCATCTTTTTTATTTCCAGTCCCGTACAGCAACGTTCCGGATCAGCTTCAGGAAACCGAACCAGTATCGCGGCCAAAGGTTGTGCATGATGCAGTAGTAGACATCTTACATTTTCAAGAGAAAATTCCATGATTATTTGACGAATTCTGTTATTGATTTATAGGTCGAAAACCGAGCCTTGAAAGACAGTTGACACTCTACGATGAGCACGAAGCCAATGCCGGGGAGGTCTCATATCCGCAGGGCTACGGCGACTATCAGCAACAGTCTTATCCAATCGGTGGCAATAATGATCAACATCAGCAGTCGGCCGATGAACAGCAGTACAACTATTCTTCGGCTGTCGGCTACGACGGCTATTCAACGTATCAGCAATACGACGGCGGAGGAGGAGGAGGCGCAGAGTATGATTATAATTACGACTATAATTACGGCTACAGCGAGGGCCAGCAGCCGGCTTACAGCGAGGACACGACGGTCATCGATGACGGCAAGGAGAGCCACGGTTACGGCTACTACGATGATACCGGATATTATTACGATGGACAGTGGTACTCGTACGACGTCAACTACGATCCCAATTACGACGCCAACTATTCGACGGAGGATGCGGCCTCCAACTGGTCTCAGCAGCAGCAACAGCAGCAGAATTACGACGAACAACAAGACTATGACTACTCGAACGACTATCCGCCTCAGCCGGAGCCCGATTACCCGACGACGACGACGATATCGGATTTGCCAAAGACGAATCAGCAGCAGCAACAGCAACAACGATCGTCATCCACTATGGGGCAGCAGCAGCCCGTCTCCGCAGAGAAGACGATACAACATCTGCACGAAGATTCGGTTCCCAATAAACCGCAACAACAACAACTGCCGGATCTTTACACAAAACGGAGGACGATGATGAACCACGGGGACCTGAGCAGCAGCGGCGGCAGCGTCGAGAGCGAGCAGCCGATGCTGCGAAGAGGCGAAAGCAATGCTACCGATGTGATGACGCCGACCGGGCCGGACGGAGCCATGCTCGACTTTCGCGGAATGTCTAATGAATCGCCGCTAATGATGATGGGCGAACTGGATCGGCTTCAGACGGACATGTTATCGCATCACAGACGAGTGTCAACGTCCAGCGGCGGAATAGAGGAAGCCGCGATGATGAACGATTATCGGTCTGGCAGTGTTCCGACTATTGAACCGCTGGATCATCGGCGCGGCTCTATTCAGTCGCGTTTGTCTCAAATGTCGCAGCAATCGAGACGGGAGCGAGCCGAACACTTCCGGCGTCGCCGTTCGTCCAGCATTTGCAGCGACCGCGACCGCGACAGGGAACACGCCAGTCCTTACACTTCCTACGAGGACGAACGGACGCCCGTCAATGAAATCAATCTCAGCCTGGACATGAACGATATGACGCCTATCGCCACCCAAGTTCCGTTTCCGTCGCAACACCAACAGCAGTACAAGAGTGTTTCCTTCGACGAAGACGATCCGCACATGTACGATCGCATGGACGAGCCTCCAAGGCAATCCAACGACCAAATGGACCAGTTGCCTCCGCCGACGACTCCGCCGCAGGATTCCGTCATCTCCGCGCCGCCAGCACCCGTCCAGCGTCCATGCCAAAATCTAACGCCCAGACAGAAATGGCTCTGGGCATTCAACAAGATCTGCGCTCAACTTATGGCAAGTCCACAATCCGACCTATTCTTCTCCTTTTTCTATTTTTATTTCTTCTTGTTATGTTGTTGAACATTCCAACATTCACGGATGCTGCGGCTTGATCATCGCCCACTCGGCAACGGCGAGTTGATGGCGTCCGCAAGTAGCTGGCTCATTGGTCGTTTTCCTCCTACCTCCTTTATCGTGATTTCTATTGGACGCATCTTGAAAGGGGGAGCCGGCCAAGTACTGTTGAGCAGCGCGCGGTCTGTTCAAAGGCCTGCATGTGGTGGCCATCAAAGCGACGGCTCTCATTCAGCAAAGCGTCGAATGCTTTCGAGTTGGAATTGTTGAGCGCCTTCTGCGTACCATCGTCGTCCTCCTCACAATAGGCCTATTATTATTCCTTCTCTTATTCCCGCCGACACCGACAATCCTTACAATCATAATAACTTCCAAGCATTTGCAGAGTTGACCGACAGATGGCTCCTGCTCCTCCATCTTCCCCTTTATATCCCGCGAAGCCCTCAATACGCACCCAATACATAACACGCCCCCTGATCTCGTGATCAATAGCCGCCCAACGCGAATCTGTGTGTATATATATGCGTGTGTGGGTGAAAGGGTAATATTAAGAGAGAGAAAAAGGCGAAAAGTTCCGACGGAGGCGTTGACGGCCTGGCGTCAACGAGGATCAGAGCGGATCAAAGAGAATCCTTTTTGATGTACACTATATACAGGCGCGTCGTGCATAATATACGTATAGACTATCGCATGTACGTTGGCTGGCAGGAAATGGAATCGGCTTCGCAGCCGGTAGGAAAACGAATTGATTGCATCTCCTTTTCTCTTCTTCTTTTCTCCTTTTCCCTTTTTTTTCTTCTTTTTTGATTCGGTTTTTCGGGTCAGACACCCTTTCATCTGTTTGGTTGCGATTGGATTGAATCCTTCCATCCTTCAGCGCCTTTCAGTCCCCGCCAAGCAAATATCCGTAGAGAAAAGAACATTATTTCTATTAATAGTATGCCGTGCAAAACAATGATTAAGAGTAGTGGTGTATATTCTAGTGCGCTACCTTTCTATTAGCTGATTCGTTCGTGACGCAACGGATCACATCCTTCTCCGTGGAGGAGGTCGCTGTACAGGCATTGTTGCTGTGCGATAATAGAATTCTCATTTGAACAAAGAAGAAGATGATTCTAGTTGAGCGCCCCATTCGCTGATGCTACTGAATGGTCGGGGGAGCCTTACGGATCTGATGCTCCCGTACAGTATATTGGGCGGCCATTGTGTTGTTCGACTCTATACCAAGCCTCGGATGGTCGCCTTATTGAGTTTCCAAAACAATTTCTCTAATAATCAAGGCTTTGACCGCTGCCCGACTGTGGCTAATCCTGTATGGACATTTATTTGATATACGGCCCACCATATAGAAGCGTATTATTTACGAGAAATGGAAGTGAGGCCGAGAGGTTGCAGCCAAACAAAACAAAACAAAACAAAAAATAGGAGGGAATCCCGCGGGGTCTAAGTGCCCTAGTCCGGCTAGACTGCTGTGCAGCAGCAGCAGCAGCGAGCGAGCGCCCCATTCTCTCAACAGACTTGGCACCGATGTGTGCGGTATAGTATACAGCGGGAGCCTGATGTCATTACTCAAACCCACATGGGGGAGGCGACGGCGACTGTATCAATACGTTGATAAATCTACCGCATACATTGCCGTCTCTTATAGATTTATATTGTCTCTCTTAGAGCACATCTCCACACGCCATTGTTGTTTACCTACTGAACCGAAACTTGTTAACCGTCTCTCTCTCTCTACGAGGAATATTGTATACATACCATCTGTATACACATTAGACAGCGCTTTGTTTGCCGCTTCAAATGTTGGCTCAAGGCCCAGAGGCCAATGTATTCTGCTGAATTTCGGTCGAGTCGAAAACTGACTAGTTTAGAGTTAGGCAGATGCAAATTCGGTTGTCAAACAGATAGATAAAATACGAGGGCCCCGCAAAATGGGGGAGGCGGACTTGTGTGTGTTTGGTGTTCCATTTATGCCAACGCTCGACCGCCTGTTGCGGGACCCGCTCGCCGGGGACGAGGAGGCAAGTGCGGCTGGAATATATGTCTGCTGTACTCAGGCGCGTGTTGTGTCTGTGCGGGTTGTGCGGTTTTTTTTTTCTGTAATGAAGCACAACGGCGCGCTCTCTCTCTCTCTCTCTACGGTCAACACCCTCTTTCCCGTTCGCCCAACTCCTCCTCGTTTTCCCGACCGACGACAACGACGAGTTTCTCTCTTTAAAAGCCGAGCGATCTGCTTCCGCCTCCTCTCAGTTGGCAGCCCGTCGACGAGCTCCGCACAGTTTATGTCGGCACGGTCGTTTGCCAAACAGTTCTCTCCTGCAATATAGGCCCCACACCAACTTCATTAACCCGTCTCGGCTTCTTTTAATGTCACATCGTTTCAACTGGCGAGATATATTACGTGCCCCTAAAGTGATTACAGCGACGACGACGACGGTTCTATTAACTTGATTCCAGTGAAAAATAAGCAGTTGGTGTGCTAGCAAGTGATGTGAGCCCGCTCCCAAAGTTTGATTCTCTCCACAAAGGGACAACATCCTATTGCTCGAAATGGAGTGGTTCTTTCCGTCACTTAAGAACTCACTTTTCCCGGCCAAATCTACCAGCGCCATCGCCGAACCGCCGCCGCCGCCGACGACCCCTCCGATCGAATCGCTGGGGGAAGCCGTGGTGCCGGAAGAAGATGATGTGATTCCGACGGAAGTTCCGGTAGACTCGCAAGCTTCGTCAGTGATGGCCGAAGATGACAATACTCCGATCCTGAGACCGAGCCACCAGCTGAGACGACGCAGCAGTCTCTCGGATCTGGACAGTTTGATACGAAAGGAGAATCTTCGAGTGACTCGCACGTCGGATTTGTTGACTATCGGTGAATATGGAGCCGGGCCGGGCAAGCGTCAGCACGGCAGACTATGGTCGCTGTTGCTGGACGGCCCGCCGAATCCATGCGAAACTGGCGGTGGCTATCCCCTGTCGACGGGGACAAAAGGCGGAAGTATCGGTGACATGATCAATTTGAAACTGTACGGCAGTAACCGAAGTTTGGTCAGCGGTACGAGCAGTATCGCCGAAGCCGTTCCGCTGGAGACGATCCAGCGGAAAAAGACGGCGACGCCATCCGTCGTATCTTCTTCCAACAGCCGCATAGTCGACTGTAGTAACGACGACGTCTTTCACCAACACCAGCGCCATTCGCTGGAAGATACGAGCGCCATTAGCCAGCAGCACGACATGATGGACGGACATCGTAGCGCAAGCAACGGAGAAGAACCGGACCCGTTCCTCTACGGAGCCGAGGACGTCATTATTATAGAGGAGGAAGACGACGACGACGGGGGATCGGATGACGTTTTGCGCGAATTGAGGACGGGACGTCACGCAAAACAGATTGGGCGGACGCCGTCCATCACGGAACGAGCTGAAAGACTGTCGCAGCTTATACGCAAACGACAGTGCCGCTGCTTGCGCTACGTCGAGGATGTTGCGGTAAAAAAAACAAAACACAACAAAATAAACTCCTTTTCTTCTTTCTTTCGTGCTATTTGACGATGTCACGCAATCTTCCATTTTGGCTGTCAATATATATTGGGAGCAACAAGCGGTAAATCGCCTGCCCTAGTATTTCCCCAAAGTTGCGCAGAAATCGATCCCTCCGCCACCGACTCCCGGAGCGGACTTGAAGTCGCTCCCGCCAGATGGTTCCCCGTCCGTCCTTTTGGACGTCTCAAACACAAACCGTTCCCCATCTCTATCACACACAAGGTCGGAGTTGTTGTCGTCCATCCGATCACTATTTCGTACACATAATAGTGCGCCGTACTACCATACACCCGCGCTGCTGTATGTGATGCACGATGGGTGGGTGGGAGGATTCTCTTATTCTTATAAGGAAGCGAGCGGAGATAGGAGGGAGAGCAAATGCTTTTCTGACGATGCCCCGTGAATATGGTATGCGGATATATGAAAGGATCGTTTGGATGCCTCTCTGGGGGCGAGCCGGCCATTATATACGGTACGTTCGGCAGAAGGTTGCACTGGCCGGGCCACCGATGCATATATAGAGTGCGACAAGAGGACCCGGTCGGACATGACCGTCCAAGATTAAGTTGGGAGGCCAAAAGGGGCCAGGAAATAATCTCGGATCGATGACTCCCCACAGGTTTCTCCATCATTCGCCATCTGCGAGCCGTGTTGCTCCTACTACTCGTAGACCATCATCCCGATGATGGCATTCTTTATAGTTAGAGACGATTCATAGTATGAGAATGTACTAGTACGGTAGGCTAGTAGTATGGGCCAGAACAGCCGAAAAAAGAAAAAGAAATCTATACAAATAATGGTACCTGGAACTGCTGGAAGCTGCATTGCCGCCGGCCGGACGAAACACCCTCTGCATCAGCTCGAAAAGAGTCGATATAGAAAGAAAGAGAAGGTATTACATATATATATATATATATAGCCAAGCGATTAGTGAAAAGGCGAAGCGCGCGCCCAGTCATACTCTCCGACGCCATTAGAGCTGTTTCAGAGTGAGCTGGACGCGTAACAGGAGCGGCAGCAGCAGCAGGTCCCATTATTTGATCAGCTGGAGAACGAAAAAGAAAAAGGAAAAAAGTTCGTCGTCATTCTTTTCATCTAGAACGCTCTTGGTGTTGTTACACAAGAGCTTTCAGGGCTCCCTGGACCCCTGGCCTTCTGTGTCTAAAGTGAGTCTCGAGTCTCTTTTAATTCACGAAGAGGCCTTCCCTCGTCTAATGGAATCCACCATCACCATTTCCTCCATTCGTGGAGCGGCTCGACGGACGGACGGACGGACGGACGACGAGTTCTGAAACTTGCGCCAGAGCGAGGCGTCGGCCTTTTCATCCTCTTTTAGCTCGGCCGTTCACTTTAGCATCGAACGCCTTTTTATATATATCTTATATTTATATATATATTTTTCTCTCTCTCTCTTCTTGCGCTGTCGCTTTCCCAGAGATTGGAACTTGCGTCGGTCGCAGATAACGACGTCGTTGGGTCGTCTTCAGAAGTTGTTTCTATGCGACTGGATGACGACTTGTGTGTGTGAAGAATGGACGGGATGGGTTGTTGGTTATATAACTTTTGGCCTTTCGATAGCTGCATGGTCCTCGTCGTGAATCTTTCTTCCAACTGAAATGGAGACTATAGTAGAGGAGGACCAAAAGAGAAAAGAAAAACAAGTTTAGAGAAAGAGAGAGACAAGTGTGCGCTCCAACTCTTTCATACGTTGATAAGAAGACGGAGAAGACGAGAAGAGTGGACTTGGGTCTTGAAGAAAGTCTTGAACATTGAAGACAATAAATAGTCGGGGCTCAGAAAAATACGCACAGGGGATAGAGGAACGTGTATATCGCCGAGAATCTAGTCCTTAGTTCCATATGGGATTCTTTTTCCCTCTTTTCAGGAGGACGACGACGGACGACGTACAACACGTTCTTTCTTCTCATTCTCTGCCGCACCATCACGCCCCTTTCCCTCCCCGTCCCAGTGAAAAGAACGAAGACCTCTTTTCATCCATGATAAATCAATCGGCAAAGAGCTGTGTATATAGCTAGCGATCCCGTTGAGTATCGCCGTCACGTCCCACATTGTCGTGATCGATGAGGGTCCGGTTCCGTCGTCGTTTTCTTTTGGATTTACCCGTCGCCAGGAAGGCGAGGAATCAAATTCGGGTGCCGTATAGACATGATGAGACAGTGTCCACCGAGAGCCCGACCTAGCAATGGAGATCCCCAGCTACTACATAAGAGTGTACCGTATATATAGTATGGCTGGACATCTCCGGTCGTCAATTGATTGGACGAGTTCATCTCACCAGCGGAAATAGATCTCTCTCTCTGAGCGTGTGCGGTGCTGGGAAATCGTTCGCGCCATCGACCAAATTGGCTTGACATCTCCCTCCCTGCTTCCCTCCCTCTCTGCTCTGCTCTGCTCTCTCTGTGTATATACAGGAGCGAGGGATCGTGCTCGGAAGGTTACATCCTTTCCCATATAGAAGATCCATCAGCTCTATCTCGTTTTCTTCTCCTTCTCCTTTGTTTTTCTATTTCCAAACGACTCGTTGCAACCCTCGCGCTACAACGAACTCACGCTCACGCCCTCATTGATCCATCCCTAACGAAGAATGAAGAGACGCAAACAAAATAGAATTAGAAAGGAGACGTGAAAGAAGGAGAAGAAGAAGAAAAAAGAGGGAAATGAAAAACAAAAACAAAAAAAAACACTGTAAAGGCGCCATTGCGCCAGAAGCTAGCCAGCATCACCTGCATGGGGGCGCCCATCAATGTAATTAGGCAATATGGGCTCGACGGCCGTTGCATTGCTGAAACGGCGCGGGGGAAGAAAGAATAATCCGACGAGACACTCGGTTGCTATGGAACGCATTTAATGAGGAAGAGTTGCTCTTTCTCATAACCTTTTTGTACTGATGTCATAATCATATTTTCATCTCTTGAGAGTGGGAAATCATCAACGGACGTCTATATCGATTCGGTGGGGATATGATATGACGGGGCGCCTGACGTCGCCGTCGTCGTCTAGCGCTTGACGCGGCGAGGCGCGTTCAAAGTGTATGACGACGGCGACGCCGAGTGTATCTGATCGAGTTTTTGTCGATGAGTAGGCGACGTGTCAAAAGGGCGGGACCCACTCGACATCTGCTACCTTTACACATTGTGTAATGAACGTCCTAATCACTTCTACCCTATTCCGCGCCTTTTCCTAGTACTTGAACTTTGCCTCTGCCACTCTTGACTTGACTCTTCCCCGTGTTCCGATCAATAGAGAGCGCGTGATTGCTAGCACGGAAAGATGCTGACGTTATTGGACGATGACGGCGCCAGCTCCATCTGTTTCAACGCAGACTGAAAAGAGAGAAAATCAAGCTTGAAAGAACAACGTCACAATTTCTGAATGTCACAGGACTACATCCAGTTGGTAGTAGTAGTTCATCTTGAAAGTCAACAATGGCCTCCGTCTTCGCTGGCCCAAGAGAGACACAACATCATCCTTATTGATTTCCCCTATGTATATATATACGACAGGACCGACGTGATTTCGTGCGATAGTCAGGCCAAACAATACCGAAGACGACGTGGGGGGACAAAAAAAAAAGAGGAAAGAAAACGAAACTAACCCTCGTCACAAGTTTCTGGGTGCGCGTTTGGCGCTTTCGTCGAAAACTTGGAGGATCAATGGTCGACATCGCCGCGAAGCTTTGTATCCACAAAATGTGTGTTTTCCCGCAGCCTGGTATATATCGACGGTGAATTAGAAAACTGGAATTCGAGTACAATTTCGTTCCTTGAATCTAGCTGCGTACTTTGTGACCATCGTCGTTGCATTAGAGGTCAATAGAAAGGGACAATCCTCTTTGGACACCATATTAGTCAGAGAACAGAGACTTGGCAAATCGGATACGATCTGCTTCCGTTGTCCTCGGTTACGGCTTACGGCTGAGAAGATGGCCCACATAAAGAGCCAAGCGCCGGGTCTTTCTGGGAGCCCATCTCTAGGAGATGAGGTGGTTACAAGCGGATGAGGAGGCGGTATAGATTGGGCGCTGGAGATCGCGTCTCACCAACGAAAAACAAGATCGTAAATAAATGTCAAGTGCCAATCGCGACGAACGACAGTAGCCTCGCTCGCGGCGACAGTAATGGCGACGGGACCACCGATCGACCCCAGAGAGGAGAGAGAAAAAAAATCAACATAATAAGTCAATTTGTTGCACCACGGTTATAAATGGATTAAATATCCCATGAATGGAGATGGATGAGACCGAAAGTGGAGCGCTTCATGTAACGTAACTCGATTGCCACCATTTTGGCTTTTTCTTGTTTGTTTCCGTGGCGTCGCAACTGCCGCGCAGCATACGCAACTGAACGCGGCCTCAGTTTAAGACCCGCAGAATAATACAAACAAGATCTGTGTCACAGCGAGCCGTGATTGCAGACGACAGCTCAACGTGAAATGCGTACACTGTACTGCCTTTTTTTTTCTTTTTGTTTTATTTTCCATCGAATTACGAATTCATTTGAGAGATTGGGCGGAAGAGAAACACGACAGAGCCAGCCAGATTGTTGATGGAGAACAAGAGGAGGGCGAGAGAGATCTACTGCAAGAGAGATGGGCTCTACAAGATGGAAGCAAATCACGTTACACACTAGGGAAAAAGAGGGGCAACGGGTTATTTGAAGGGAAATCCTTTGGCTTGCTATATGCAGAGTGCCTCGTATGATTGATGGGCTCTGAAGTTGGTCGATGAAAATCGATTGTTCCCTCCTTCTCTCCGGCGCAACAACAACAAATCAAAACCTATTTCAAAATCAGCGTTTCCTTCTTCCGGAAAAAAAAAATAAAATAGAAAAACGCAAAACTAGTAAACTAGTTCCACCCTTCACCCATATAAACATTTAGATATAGACGTCGACTTCTGGCGTGGGTTGTGGCTGTACAAGTTGACTTGTTCCCTTCTGGAAATCGTGAATCCGTTTTTCCATGGAAAATTTGATCTATCTTAGTTACAGTGGTATTGTGGTGGAGACGAGGCCTTTCAGCAGGATGGTCCCTGCATTTTCGATCAACAAGATTAAATGTTGAAGGAGAAGGGAGCGCAAAAGAAGAGAAAGAAAAAGAAGAAGAAGAAGAAGCTTTTTGAATCCAAGTTGATATTTTATTCGATATGCACTTTCTGCACTGCGTCGGTATAAAGAATAAGGAAGGCGCACCACTTGTTATTTATCTCCAGAACCGTGGAATAGACAATTGGACCCCAGACAAAAAAATATATTTCTATAAGAGAAATCCCATTCTTTTCTTTTATTCCCCTCACACTCTCCATCTTCGTCCACTAGACCCTGCTTTTGATGTACACGGGCTTTCAGTTCACCCTGTTTTTTTTCTCCCTTTCTATCCTCCTTTTTTTACGGTTGATGAAATCAAAGAGTGAGGGCGCCAGATGATACTCGTAAAAAAATATAGACACAAGTCAAATGTTTTCTTTCTTCTGGCGATCAATCTTTCTCTCTTTCGTTCGTTCGTTCTTCTTCTACTTGCTCCTGTTTGGGTTTCGCAACACGTCTTGGGGTGTCTATACCTATTTCTTGCTTATGTTGACCCTTTGTTCCGTATAGAAACTCTACTGGGTATACATAGCGACCTTAGCATCCAGTCGGCTCCTCTCCAGTCTTCTCCCCTATATATACTGTTGCCTTTTCTCTTCTTCTTCTTTTATCCCCAGCGCCGATGTTATTATTGTGTTGTTGCTGCGGTAAGGCGCAGCGCAGCTCCTTGCCTGCGAGTTTCAATCACGGCGGCGGTCCCGCAGCCTCGTTAGACAACGCTTCACTTGGGGGCAATCCAATTTAGCGGCGGGAGGCATTTTATTCTAGCCGCCTTTCGACTAGGGACGTCTCGCTTCTTTCATCCTCCCCCCAATGGGCAAACACTCGGTATATTCATTCCATAGATCCGGCTCTACTTCACTTGCTCCGCGGTTTTTGTTATTTCTCTCCTTTCCTTTTTCGGGTATGGACTCTGGGCGATATATTTATGGAAACATATCGGTTGGCGATAGCGTTTTTTTGCTACTCTCTAAAGAGAGAGCGAGAGAGAGATAGAAAAAAAAGAAGTAAATAAAAATGATTGAATTCCGTTTGGGTCGGCCAAAGTTTGGGCCAGCAGTACGTTCCAGCTAGATAGCCTCGTGGTAGTAGTCTGTATAGTGCGGTATCCGGATCACGGTGGAAATAAATCAAAGTCGGAAATCCATACATCATTTCCTGCTCTCTCTCTCTCTCTCTCTCTCACATAAAAAGTGAGCGAGTGAGAGGGAGAGATATCTGTTGCTGCTGTGTCTCGGCCCTTTGCTGACGCAAAATGGATGACAAAGACCGCACCTCCTAACCCTCCCGATAGCTCCTCTATTTTTTCCTTCTTCTTCTTCTTCTTCTGACAAAAGTCCATTATGAATCCCATGTATAAAAGAAACGTATACTAGCAGTGGGTTAGCGGGAGGAGGCCGATGTATATACTGAGTGGCAGACGGGAGTAAAAAGAATGACTCACATAAGCAAAGAGAGAACGAGAAAGAGAAAGAGAGAGAGCCATACGGAGAGAGAAAAAAAAGTATCTAGAGGAGACGGTGGGGTTCATCTGCGCGAGCGGCGGAGAAAATGATGACCGAATAAATGTCGGGATGCTTTCAGGGTACATGAAATGGATCACGTCAGGAAGACGGGCCAAAACATGTTCTTCCCTTATTACTACGACTACTCGAGGCAACACAAAGTGATAGACACAGAGTCACAGAGCAAACAACAGTAAATGCATCAAAGAGATCAGAAACGTTCGTTCATCCTCATTTAGAGAGTTTCGTGGATAAGGCACGACCTTAATATTCCTCTCTTTCTGTCTCATAAGTACTACAGAGCTCTGCTGGGTATTGTCGACATCTTTTTTCTTTCTTTTTTTTTAATATTTCTGACATTTCTATATTCTTCGTGTCCTCCAAGATGGAGATTGGGAAGCTCTGCAAGTCATCGAAGTAACACGGCGGTGGCGTGAATAATCGATTCCAATTTGTTACAGCTCTGACAGGGCAGCGTGTAGGATGCATAGGGCAGACAAACGAGAAAAGAAGATAAAAGAGCTATATATACAAGAACAACAATATGATTTATCTCCGTCCCGATAAAGGTCATAAGCTGGACCCCACACTGATGAAGGCCCGCGCATTTTTCTCCTTAACTTGGTGGCCGAATATTGCCATGCCGACACGTCTGCGTATTTCTAGGTTAGCTATTCATCTGGAGAGAGTGGGAAGAAAAAACATGATCGCCATGATAACCTTTGCACGGGCTGCAGATCGATGCTTCCGCCCTCGTGCACAGCGCAACCTTTCATTAAAGAAAAGGGAAAAAGTAAATTGAAAGGGAAGAAAAAAAAGTTGAACCGCAAAACGTTAGAACCCGGGCCATCGGTGTCTTCATTGAATTTGTTGTGTTTCATTCCCACGGGGCGAAACGGACGAATAGTAGATGCGCGTGAAAGATAAACGAGCTGTGCACATTGGCTCGTTTGCCGCTCACAAAAGGACGACATTGTAATTTTTGAATAAACCAATCAAAGAAGAGGAGAGCCAAAAAAGAGTTCTGGGAACGTGCACGCACGCCCTCATCCAACAACAGATACTACGGTACACATGTGGAGAAAGCGAGAGAAAGCGAGCCGCCGTTCAGGGAGCAGCCCAGTAGAGGGAAGCAAGCTCTTGTTGGCTTGAATTAGTGATGAGGAAACTCTTATCGATTAGAGGATCACGTGTGTCTCGTTCATTATACGTTGCGGTACTCGGAGGAGATCTATACGAGGAGACGGACACGCCAGCAGCATAGCGCTGCACTACTATGTATATATACGTATATTCGGTACACAGCAGCAGCAGCAGCAGCGGGCCGGCGCACCCACACACATAAAAAAAAACCGTAGGAATGGAGAAAGATGGATGTCCGTTGACGTCGCTCTTTGGCGTTCATCCGCTTCACGTGCCTCCTCCTACCTCCACACGGCTGCAATCAATAGATTTTTTTATATAAAAGAAAAAGGAGAAGAAGAAGAAGAAGACTAATTCGATTGATCCCGTCCACCCTCCATGGCGATAGTCAAGCCCCCATTTGGGTTAGACACACGACACTCGGAAATATTCCGGGCTGGAATGGTATCGATCCGCATTTGGACGGCCATCTATACTATTCCGTTTTCCAGCCGTCATCTTCCAAACGTCCTCGTTGTCTCTCTTAACTACTAGAAACACCAACCGACTGTGTACAAAGATCCTTGACACAAGAGGCTTTTCTTTCGCCAGGAGCAGCGGTCGCTGGCAGCTCGGCGACGGTTGTAATTCCGGCGGTCCAAAAGAAGATTTCAAACGAAATCGGCTATGCTTTTACCTTTTCCGTTGCTGATTATCGATTTCCTTTTTTCTCTCTTTTCTTGATGTTTTTTCTTTCTTTCGTAGAGCAAAAGTAACTATTGAAAAAAAAAAGAAGAAGAAGAAGAAGAAAAAAAAAACGTGCGTAGAAAAGCTTATCTTAACACGGGACAAGTTTAAAATTCCAAAAGAGAGGGAAAAACCTGCGGAGAAAGTCGATTTTTATTCATTTGGCTAGGCCGCTCTCCTCGCGCCGTTTCTAGTATTGAATCATTGAAGAAGGGGAAGGAAAAGCGCACCGGCGGTAAAATGTCGGGATGGAGGTGAGCAAGTGCTAGGCACTCGGATGACGGCGTCTCCATTATTCATCAGAGTATATTTGAAACTTTGGTGCACTCGGAAAGGCAGCTCATTTCAACATCGACGAACGGCAGTCAGTGATGCAGCTCCCCTTCTATAGTCTAATGTTTATATATATATACGTACGTTACGTACTCGACTACTGATACAGGAGCAGCCGTTGTACGCGTACAGTACTAGACGCCTCGATTAGCAATCGTCAAAGGCGAATAGAACCCAAGTCTTCCAAGTCGAGTTGAAGGTTATCATCGCCGCCGTTTATTGGTGGGAGCCACACCGAAGCGTGTTGGTATAGAAGAGACGGTCGGAATCAGCTTTGAGATCCCTGACCGAGTTCGCAACTTGTCGACGACGAGCTCATCTAATGGCCAAGTTTTGGCACAAAGTCCAAATGTCAGAATATTGAAGCTCGGCTCGGCTAGACTCGGCTCGGCTTCCTCACTCTCGGAGCTTACACTCCCGGCCTACTTTTAAATGCATCATTCGAACGTACTCTGCGCATTACGTACCCTCGCATCGTCGTCGTCGTCGTCGTCGTGCCGTTTTCTCAATGCGAAGCGAAACCTCGTCTGTTGGATCGACAAATATTTTCAGCTCGGGACGACGACGCATCGTCTTTCTTCTACAAGAGGAACCCTAACGGTGGACAAATCTTCTTTCCGTGCGACTCAAGTCGGATGAGGAGCTGTGTGTGTCCCTTGTAAATCCAAAGCGCATCATGAAATTCTAGAACAACGGAGCGACGAGCTGGTTGCTCAAGCCGAAGGCTTCCATTCTCACGCTACCGTCCTTACGTCATGCTAAACAACAACGACCGTTGCTTTGTCAATTCATTTTATTGGCACGCCTCTGCTGCTGCTGCTCCTGCTAGTGCTCGATACTCGGCTAAAAGACGACCGATAAATTCCCATCAAAACAAACAAAGACACCTTCGAATCTTGATGGAAGAAGCGAAGCAGCCGGGACAGTAAGTTTCTCCAACATTGGCTGCTACACTCTGTGTGAAACGTTAGAGCCGCAGAACAACAGGCCGGACGACCGGCAAAGAATAGAGAAAATCACTCCTCCGCTTGCGATTGTGTAGCAAAAAAAGAAGGCCGTGGTAGCGTCGGCAACGCATGCGTTTTTTTGGCGTGTAGATTGAATCAATAACTCGCTACAGTGCGTGTTGTCTTTTATGTCTGGTCTGCGCCAGTTCCTCGTCGTCTTCGCCCAACCGTACCGTTCCGCCACTCTTTCTTCTTTTCTTTTTTCTCTATTTTTCTTTTCAACAATTTCTTTCTCTAAATTTTCACCGCATCTCTGACCGCCGGGGGTGTGTATCCTGCCCGGTTCGAATTGAGTTTTTTTCCCCTTTGCCTCAACCGAGAGCGCATAAGTTAATAGCAAGGCTGCATTGTGCAACCGGCTGGTCTATTTTAGTTTGCAGAAAGGCCAAAGAGTTTGCTGGAAAGTCTTCAACAACTTTTGTTCTGATTGCATATTGGGCAAGGCAGGGGTTGATGGAAGATTCATGCAAGAGCATGTTCGTGTAGGGATCGACTTTCGGTTGTTTATTGATGCGTTTCTTGAATCTGTTGGTTGCCAGCCTTAGCAACGGACTTGTATATATCAACTCCGGTGGCCAGTCGAAATGGCGGTGCTAATACTACTACCGTACGGCCGGTCCTCGACAAGAAGAGCAACAACAAACTTTTGAATCTCATTATCAGTGGTATATTTCGGGGATGATTTGGTACATAGTGTACGGTCGGTTGATCAAACCTTTTCTCTAGCTCAATGTGTCAGGCGGCAGCAATCCGCTTTCACCTGTCCGACTCTTGGCTCGTTATTCAGAGTGACGCATCAGTGATTGCGCCTTATACGGTTTGCGAGCTGGAAAGGCGTGACGAAACGATCGGGTGACAGGCCAAAGATTATATACCGTCGTCTTTCCTTTTGTAGTTCCTCGGTTCTGTCGTATCACTACGAGCCCTACGCAACTATCGTTCCGCGAGTCAGACGATATGCACGGCGTCTGTGCAGCGTGTCGAAATCGACCAAGTTGCGGTTGACCTAGCGAAGCGGAACAGAGTAGGATCGTCCCGCTGCCCAGTAGCATCAGGGCTGGGGGAAATATCAATGAGAAAAAGCAGAAGGGAAACCTTAAGAGTTCCGGCCTGCCTTTTCCCCTCTCTCTGCTGCGCCAACTCCGTAGCGGGCCGCTCTTCTTTCGTGATTGCGCAGAAGACTTTCAACTGAGAAACGACCTGAAAGTCTTTTTCTCTCTCTGCTCTCTCCGTTCTACATCGATGCCGTCGAGGCTTCTAAAAAAACGAACGAATAAATACTGCGACTGCTCTGCGCGTCTCAACCTATTCGACAGTACACCTGCACGAAAATGCGCTATCAGGAGCGCCGAGTAGAGAAGAAGCGCCGAGGTCTCTATACTCACGCAGGTTGCTTAGCGGATGATCCAGACGAGGGTTCAGCCCGCCCGTAACTCGGAGCAGCAGCAGCAGAAGCGACGGTTATCGACCTGTGCGCATCGAAAACACAATGTACTGTATGTACGGCGAGGATGTACGCACACGCATCGCCAAAGGAGCTGCTGGCCGTCTCTCTCTCTCTCTCTGTGTTCCCCGTAGACGAGAAAGAGAGCAAAGGGGAGGAGGGTTGCGCTAGATTCGACGACGCAACTACACGGCCCGACAAGCTCCACCCATTTTTCCCCCTAACCCTCCAGCCATCGGCCCTTCCTTTCTGTGGGATTTCTAGCGACGTGATCCCGACTGAAGAACGTCAGTCCGTCGTGGTACGTTGGTCAGATAACGACCACCCTACCCTTGTAGGCCGCGCGGCCAGCACGCACACGCGGGACACGCATCTTCGTTTTCTCTTTCCCTCTTTTTGATACCATTTCCATAGACTCTGGCCCCCAGTTGGTTTTTACGTGTCGACCAAAAAAGTGCTGCGCCTCTTTTGTGTCTCTCTGTGCATCCTCCATTTTGATCCCTTTTTTTCGTTGATTCGACGTACGTCGCGCCGTGTTGTGCAGACTAGACGTTGACTCGGTTCAGTGTCAAATTCGCAGAGGATCTTTCTCTCTAGTTGTGTTTTCGTGTGTTGCCGTTCTTGTGCGAATCCCAAGTGAAAACGCTGTCGTTTACTTAATACTGGATATACTTTTCCGCGTCGTCAGTTAGCGGGGTCACTTGGATCGATCACCCGTAAATGTATTGGCACTACTTTTCTGTACCTTTCTGTGTAGAAGACTCACAAAACGAGCTTCAACTTGTTACTGTGTGTCATTTCTCTTATTTACTAACGGTTCTCTCGTCGTCGCGGCTATAACGGCTTCTTTCCCGTCACGGGACGGATCGATGAGAAATGTCTCCGTCGTCCTCTCTGACTCTCTCTCTCTCTCTCATTTTCTCTTTTTTTTCCTATCGCAACAAAACAAAGAACAGGAAAAAAGAAAAACACAGTCCGTCCGACGCCCAGCAGCCAGCAGCTTTTCATTTTTGTGCAGACGAACCACAGCGAATAATCCCTTGGAAAGCATTGTCTTTTGTCTTGTTTTGTTTTGGCTTTTTCCAACAACAACAACATCGGTCGTTTACATTGTTGTTATTGAAAACGGATACGTAGTACTTGGAGATTGTTGACAGTCTCTTACTCCAAAGTGTCCGCTTCGGCACCTTCCAATTTCTTTGACATCGATCGTCAAGCGGTCCACTAGCAAACACATTGTGTGTGGACTTCAAAGCCAGTTTGACAAAGTTTGTGGCATGGGAGAGAAGAATACCAAATGTCAAAAGTTCAATAGATAAAATAAAGAGCCAGGTCGGTCGGGTCTGACAGAGAAAAGACGTCGGAACGCCATAGCAGTGTAGGCCTTCTAGTACGTACCCCGTCGACTAATCCATGATTTTCGTGCATCCGTAACCTTACCAATTCATTGATCGCTGGATAAAACGTACAGGGGGCACCTCCTTTTAGGATGACGACAATTGCACGGATCGTTTGGCCTTGGCTTTGCAAAGCTCCTGTACCTTTTTCCTATAGATTTATCAATCAACTTCTGGGCCGAAAATAGCGTCGGCGGCAGCCGGCCCGATTGGAGAAACAATTGACCTTTTTAGGGAGGGAGTGAAATGATTTATTCGACAATGTTTCATAGGCGACGTGGTAACTTGTGCCGCACGATCGAATCGGTCAAGCTTCAGACAATCTATCATCATTTAAGAAACGACGACGACGACGACGACAACGTCGTTCTGGCGTGAGTCGCTGCGCCCCAAAAGAAATAGACTGTAGTCGGCTTATTACAAAAAAGAAAAAAACCTTGCTTCACCGTTCACTTAACCGAATTTATTTCTTATATGGAAAGAGACCGCTCAGGGTAAAGACCGTTAGTTTTAAAAGGAATGCGGCTTTGTCGTGTTGCCGCAAGGCGAGTCGTTTTTTTCCTTTTTTTTGCGCATTGTGCCTCCGCAGCGTTCCACCTCCCCCCTTTCTCCTCATTCCGCTTACCCACGGATCGTTATTGCCGACAACTGATCATCCGTGCTTGGAACAAAATAGCCTTCATGGTCGCCAATTCAATCAACAATACCCCCCGTGCCGTCCATTTCAAAGGCTAATGATCCGCAAAACCATGTGCCACTCCTTTCAGTCTCGTTAAATGAACGTCGCATCTCATTTCCTCCCCCGAACAGATTCTGTTTATTCAAAATAAAATAAAAGGGGTCGTCAACGTCGAGTCTGGTCGTCGGCAGTCAACGGAATGTCGCCGATCATCGGAATTGACATGATGCGCCCGGTAAGCGACCGATAAGGAGACGTCGTAATCGTAAACTGCGATCCGTTCCGTTTCCGTCCGAACGATCGGGCACCTCTTGGGATCTCCCTTCGACGTTTTCCCTATTTTATTTCATTTCCCCAATAGCCAAGTAAGTCAACTCAAAGAGCGAGGGGAAAAGAGTCATCATTTGATCATCACCCAAGTCCGCGACTCGCGGCGCGCCAAAGTTCCCCTTCAAAAAGTCAATAAATAAATGAACCGACCGGCTCTTTCTTGCTCTCCATCTCCTCCACATAAAAGTTTTTCCCCCCTACCCAACCCTCCGAAAGAGAGCGAGGCAGCGAGCGGAGGATGCGGAGTTCTCTGCCATCTCAGTACGTACCCGGACGCAAAAGAAAAACGGGAAACGGGAAGGCCCGTTCTCGTGAACCGGAAAGAAGCCCGCCCGAATGACGATGATATAAGGAAGACTCGTTGAGCTGATTGCTTTCATTTCATTTTTCTTCTCTTTCTTTCTTTCTTTTTCGGCCGCTACGTACTTTTTCAATTTGGTAAAAAGTCTAGAAAAGGTCAAAGAAAAATAGAAAGGGGGAAACGCGACGTTTTGGTTTCGGTCGTGTGCGAAATTGCGCTCGTTTGTGGCCCGACAACTGGAAAAGAAGAAGAAGACGGACCGGCTGGGTCCGCTGAGGGATCGCAAGAAGCGGTCAAAGTCAAGGGAATATACGTCGCCGTCTCGTCAAGTGTCAACACGAGAAGTAGTTGCGTCATCCGACGCCACCACCGACGACGACGACATCGGAGCGCGTGTTCAACAAACAACACTTGGACTGGGAGAGAAAAGGCTACTTCTCTGCGCTTTAGTGCCTGTGCGTCTTGTAGTGTAGACGACGACGACGACGATCGATTTGCCGTTGGCATTAGCGTAATGCGGTGTTGGCGGCCGGCAGCGCGTGATGTTGCGGCAACGAGCCTCGAGTGCAACAGACGAGGAGCCATTGGCCCGCCTTTCGTTGGTGACCTTCCCCATCTAGCCACTGGTGCCGTTCCATCGAGCTGCCAATTCGATTGAAGAGAAAATCTGATAAGAGAAGGAGAGAGAGAGTTGCTCGCGCTCCGCCGCTAGTCGATGACGCCAACAGAGTTTGACTACTACAAGGCGCCGCCAGAGTAGTAGTAGTAGCGTCTATATATCGAGTTTGAAGTGTGCGGCTAATGGAAGCTTCGTAGTGGCGGTAGAAGGTAGTTGATGCTGTTGGTTTGTTGTACCCTTGGCCAGTCATGGTGGAGCGACACCTCAGACGACGACGACTATCAACACCGCCGCAATGACGAACGATGGAGTTGAATAGTAGCGGAGTCGACGCTGCGGCCGACGTCTCTGCCACCGTCGGCGTTATCGACTCCGTACAAGCCAACATCAGCACGTCTACGCCCAGCGTTTCCACTTGTAATACGAGACAGGAGGCAACAACAACAGCAGACGCGGCGGCCGTCACAACTATTGAAGTTCTCCAGGCCAAGATTGACAGGCTAGAGGCCGAATTTCTCGGCGCTTGGCAGACCCTCGAGTTCCTCTCCACAGAATATTTGGCCATGTGGGAACGATTGGAGACGGTTGAGCTTCTGCTCTATCAGCAACAAGCCACGATTGCCCGTCTCGTCGGTACTTATGGTGAAACCGGACCCAACAGCCAGCAAGATCCTACACAACATTCTGCCGCTTCGGGTGTCGATCCCAAAGCATCCGCCAGCGATGCCAATCCTTCTGCGCATCTCCGTAATGGCCCGACTTGTCTTTCGCACGCTGAAGATGACGACGACGACTTTGCCGCCAAAGTGGAGGCCCAGCTGAGATCGCTAGAGTCATCCTACACTCCGCCGGGCAACCGGCAGCAGCCGAGCAGATTATCGGCCGACGAGGCTTTTTATCGGAGTCTCAATTCCGCTCATCGCGACAGTCCGTCTCTCGTCTCCGAATCCGACAATGAGTTGCGCATGATCTGGGAATCTTCGACGGACCAACAGTTCAGTCAACATCGCACTCACGATCCTCCAGATCGCGGCCCGTCTGAATCGATCGGCCATGTCTTTAGCGCTCAAGATTACTTGCATTATCGGCGAGGAAATGGAAGTCAAGATCGCGGCCATCGTCCGCAGCCGAAAGGAAGAGAGCCCAAGCCTCCGGATGATGAGGATAATGACGACGACGATGACGATGACGACGACGACTGGGTGTGGAGGAACGCCAGCTTGGCGGTGGGCACGGACAGCGCCCGGCAACTCCGCGAGATCGAGCGGGTCAGTCGCAAGTTGAGAAGAGACTCGCAGAGGTTGCAGGAATTGCGCGAAAGGCTCGTCCAGTCGTCGAGCGCTCCCCTACCGCAGCAACCGCCACCGCCACCGCCAGTCGATCCAGGTGCCGATCTACACGAACAACTGCGACTGGCTTTCCTGGAATCTGCCCGGCAAAAGTCGGCTCGCCTCCAGCAGCGCCAACAACTTCAACAACCCAAAGCCAAATCGTTGGGCTACTCACCGCCCTCCCCGGTACAACAGCCATCGATCTACTCGGGCTCGTCAGCGTCGGCGTCGGCCGCCGTCGCTCCAGCCGCTCCTGTTCATATCGATCCGCTGCATCTGGGGCGGAGCAACAGCTCCGACAATGTGTCGCCCAGTTTTTCTTCGTACCTGCGAACGCCGGCAACAGAAACGGCAAGTCACGACGAATTGGGACGGCCGACGGCCTCCAACCCGACGTCGCCGCTTGTTCAGCGCAAAAAAACGGTCCAGCGTTCTCCGACGCCTCAGCCGCAGCAGCATCAAGACTCGGCCGGCCACCAGCCCAGCAGCAGCACAGCCAAGCCGTCGGCCGTCAAAACAAGAAGCGCCTCCGAAGAGATCAACACCAATTTACTCACCAGCTGCCGATCGCCCAATAAGGTGTCAAGTAGCGGCCGTTCGCCGGCCCGTCGGGCCCAAGGAGCCGGCCCGTCGCCCACCAGGGTCAATCGGAGCAGTTCAGTGCGTTCAGATTCCGGCGTCTCATCTCTCAGCGGGAACTGGTCGTCCATGGACCCGGAAAAATCCCCCGTCAGTCCCAGCAAGCTGCTCTTGGCCGCCCATCATTCATCGGCCTCTCTGCAGCAGCTCGAATTCGTTTCGGCTCCGCCCCCTCCGCCCGCACCCGCCGACGGCCAAAACAACATCCTGCCCGCTCGACCGAGTAGCAGGCTCATGTTCGAGCAACCGACACCATCCCACCCGACGGCCATCTCTCCTGCTTCCGCCCGTCCCAGATCTCAAATGAGCCAAATGCAGCAGACGCAGCTACTGGCCCAGCCGCACCTGACCACAGAAACCTGGAATGTCCAGGGCTCCATTTGCTCCGTAGCAACGGCAACGGCGGCTTCGGATGTCACCATTCATCGAACAGTCGAGTCCTACGAGGAAGAGACGAGGACGGCCGGCGGTCGGATGAGACACAATCATTCGTCTCCTCGAGTCCTGGCCCGCCACGAATCCACCTGGGTGGAAACATCGATCGATGAGCCTTTCATGCCCTACGAGCAACTCGACGGCGACTGGTACAGTCCACGTGGCGTAGTCCATCCGCAATCGGCTCCTCAGCATCACTACAGGTCCAATACGCCCAGTCCGGCTCCCGGTTCTTTACCCGAAGGCCATTTCGTTCCCGAGCCGGCCAATATGATGATGATGGCCAGCGCTCAGCACAGTTTCCAATATCCGCCGACGCTGACTTTCGAGCCGTGCCAGGACGAGTTACTGCACCATCCGACAAGCAACTTTGTCCAGGAGCAGACCAAATCAGCCGGTTGTTCTCCGAAACAGCAACGGCGCCGACTCCACTCGACGCCTCTGTCGTCATCGCTCAACAAATCGAACCAACGACAACAACAACAACAAGAGCTGCACGAACAACAACAACACCATCATCTGGAACACCAACTTTCTTCTCCGGGCCGGCTAGTACGAACCCCAGGGCCGGCGGAGCTCTCGTCGTCGTCGTCGATCGATTATTACGACCTGTACTATCAGACCCCATCGCCGCTGGTCCAGCAGGCGCCCTACCTGGAACGCAATCACTCTTCCTCTTACGGTAGCCAGGAGGTCTACTTATTCCGCAACCCACTACCCAATTACGAGGACCAATCGCCGTACGAACAACAGCAACAACACCCTGGACGTCGAGACGGCCAGGAGGAAATGACTCCGTTCGGGCTCTCGCCGTCTCCTTTGCCCACTTACACGTCCTCGAGTCAGGTGATTGTCTCCCAGTGCGGTTACATTTCTATCGCCGCTTCCGAGAGACCATCCCACCACCCTGCTGGGCCTCATCACGGGCCAGCACCCCTTTCGCCGGGCCATAAACCTCGCAGCAGTCCACGGAAGAAGATCCGCTCGGCTGTCAACCAATGGATGCCCTACTTCAACCGGCCCAAGCTCAAGAACCGCTCCGTTTCGCTGCCCGGAGTCGACGCTATGGACGAGATGGACCAACATGAAGGGCACTTGCCTCACAGTGCCAGTGGCAGCACAAGCCACGTCAGCCGTTCCGACGATCGTTCCGATCCCGGAAAGCAGCGATTCTCTTTCAGCCGGGCATCTTCCCTCCCTGGACTGAAAAAGGGGAAGAAAATGATCAAACAACTGTCGACGATAATTGGAGGACGGCGAGGAAGTAGCGATGGGAAAAGACCGGGCAGCCTCCAGTCGTTGCCTCAACAGCAAATGGAAGACGAAGGCGAATGGAACAGCAGTTCGGCGTCACGTCGTCCGCTTCGAACGCTCGACGTCGTCGACAATCATTCGGGAGCGAGTGGCGGTGGAGGCAGATCTTTCATCGCCTATTGTAACGAAGGTTTCGATTCCGGCAATGATTGGGACGATCGAGACGAAGTGACGTTCCAAGTCGTCGCCGGCGGTAGCAGCAGTCGAGGCGGAGCAATTTACGAAAATTCTCTAGCGGCTCATCCGGCGATTCCGGGAACTGTTCCCTCACCCGATCCGACTCTGATGACTCGACGAGCAAGCGGCCCGTCCTCGGGAGAATTCGCCGCTTCCAGGGCACTGGGACGTTACCGTCGACTGGCGGCAGCCGAAGCCGCTGCCACAACGACGACAACGAACTCTCCGCCCGAAACTTCAACGGCAGTCGAACCGCTCCATCCACTTTTGCCCGACGTGACGGTCGTGTCTTCGTATTCTAACGGCGGCCAGCCAGAGGGCGGCCGCCGTATCGATCGCAAGGATAGACAGCCGTCTGGCTCAGATGACGACGCCAGCCTCAGTCTCAGTTTGAATCTGGACTTGATGGCCCGTCATTTGGAAGAACAGCAACGACAACAGCAACAGGAGAGACAGCAGGAGGCTGCCGGCCTCGCTCAAGAGATATTCTTCCCCAAAGTAGCACTGAAAACCAGTCCGAAACGGAGCCCGGGCCCTAAAACCGAACGCCAAGAGGAGTCTGATGGCTTTTCTCCACCGACTCCTCCACCACCACCGCCTCCGCCTATCGAAACTCCTCGCCATTATTTAGAGCCGGATCAGAGCCGAGCTCCGAGTCTCGACAGCGCTCCAGCATCGCCGCGCCCGTTGGCCAACGTCAACCGCACGGCACCGCGTTGGCAGAGCACTGAGGAAAGTATCGATATGGACGACGAGTGGTATCGTTACGGTATGATGCAACTGGAAGAGATGGAACGTCGTGCGGAATCCGGCGGCGCGAACCTGTTGGCGGAAGCCGCTCGACAGTACAATCAACAAACGTCGTACGACAATCAAATGATGGCCGTACTTGACGAACTTCAAGCCAGGGTTCCGCTCTATCCATCGGAATGCGAATCGGGCGCCAAAAAGGTCCGTCCATCCGACGTGGCCACCGATTGTTGGCTTTCGTCGAAAGAGCAGGAAAATTGGAACTATCCATCATCGGCAACGCCGAGCGTCGAGCCGCCCGACCCGGCGATGGAAGAGGAGAACGACGATTGGGCCGCGTACGCCAGTTCGCCTAATAGAGCTGCTGCGCAATCCGAACCCGCCGTTGCGGAACCGGAAGAAGTAAGCGGGAAGGCTCGCGATGAAGACGACGATGATTATTCTTCCGGCGAAACCAGCGGACCAGATTCTCCGCAGAACCAGAGTTTCGATGAAGATAACGAGGGAGAAAACGAGCTATTCCATCAGTACGCCGACGAATCCGAGGATGTTGCCGCGAATACAGAGCAACCGGATTACTACGAAACCGAACAACAACAACAGCAGCAGCAGACGGGTGATGTGCCAAATGCGTCGGCCGCAGCGTCTGCCGCCGCGGCCTCTTCTCCATTCTCGAAGAATCGCCATTCTATATCCGGCTCCAGAGGGTCAGACATCTTTCCGAGCAGCGGGAACATCCTGTCGGCCGCCGGAAGCACGGCCAGCAACATCGCCTCGTCCGTCTTTTCCTTTTTCACCTCGACTCCGGTCGCCGCCGCCGCTCCTCCTGCTGCGCCCGCCGCAAAAGACGGAAACGAAGCGGAGCAGGGCGAGCACCAGACGCAAGCGTCGTCCGGCAGCTTTGCGGATGTTAATAACGGGGCGGGAGCGGCGGCGACGACGCCGTCCATCGCTATCGAATCTCCCGGCTTGGTTGAGCCGCCCTATCAAGAAGGAGAAGACGGAATGGATGCGCTGGATGCGGAACAACAAAAGATGCTGAAATTGACGGCCAAGGGCAGCTCGGCCCGTTGGAAATTGGTCAAGACTCTGCGCGATAAGAAAGCCGAAACGGCCAACGCCACATCGGCCACCAGTCCGACAAGTAACGAGGCGGTAAGAGAACACTCTTAGGTCCGCTCCGCTCCTGCTCCCTCCTTTTTTCTTTTTTTTTTGTTTCCTCCCTCCGCCACCGCTACCATCTCCGTCCCGGGAAATAAGGGACGAGAAGCCGGTCACGCCATTGAATAATTTATTGGCTGGCCATCTTTTAGTCGAGCCGATCCATACTTTTCGGCCACTACCAATCCCTCCTTGCCTTGTCCTCGTTTACAACCCGTCGACGTCAACGAGGCGGCAGCAGCGTCGTCTGCCTGGCTCTCGGATCGTCGTTGTATATATACGTAAGGCTCACGAGTAAGGCACGACGAGCCTTGGGCATCGCCCCGTTCGATCCAAAGATGGCGGCCAAGGCCAGACGAGTTATTTCCCCAGTGTTGGTTCAAAAGTATCCTCAGCGGAGGAGTAGGTATAGCAATCAGCAAGAACCACTCGTTGCGGTCCCAAACCGAGCTCATCTCTATGGATCACAAATCACATGGAAGGGAAGGAAGCATGCCTGCTACTGACTGATGAGCAATCCAACTTTCTCGGGGAATAACCATCCACTTTCTCTTGACTTTACCCACCGACACGATTTTTTTTTTTTCTCCCTTCATCTCTTCTCCTCTTTGTTGTCCTTCAGTCGAATAATCACCGAGTGCGTGGAAAAAAACGGGTCAGGCGGTACCCACCATCTCTCTTTTGAAGGCAAGAAAACGAGGACGTTCTTCACGTAATCAATTCGGTTATGACGGAAGGTTGTTTTCCTTTTCTTCATCTCGTCTTTTTGTGACAGCACCGTTCTTCTTCGCTCGGGTTCGTCGAAGACCAAGCGACCGTAGATAGGAGTAAGAAGCCTCCCGGTCCGTCTCCCACTGACAATCGCAATCCGACGCCATGTACAGGCGGAATCGACGTAAAATTGGTTTGGGTAAAACCCATCGGCAATGCAGAGCGCTCGCGCGCACACACACACAAAACTTTATACCTTGAAATAGGAGGCAGCAACGGGCGGGGGGAAAAAAATGGAAGATATGGGAAAAGAAAGTCGCTCCTTGGAGAGAACTAGATATCGATCTTGCACCGCGTTTGTTTCTTCCCTTTCGCAGTTTTAGTGGTGTTATTATTATGATTACTTCCAGTGTATCTCTTACATAGGTATCCGTTTCCCTTCTATCGAGCTGCGTACCGACAGAGCGCCGCGTAAGGGGGGTTTCCCCTATCCGCCTACTTTCTATGTTGCCTCCATGTCATATTGCGATAGGCCGAATATTCGGTGTCGGTATCTTCTCTCTTCTATCTCTCTCTCTCTCTTTTTTTCCTTTACTGGAAAGTAGCAGCAGCTTTCTCGTACCCTTAAGGAAGAAGGCGAAACACGTACGCAGGAAAAAGGCGCAGAGTCGCCGACTGGGGGAAGTAATCACACTTGAGTTCCTTATCTTTTCTCCGTATTTACTGAGAATTTTCTTTTCTCTCTTTTCCTTCTCTGCGTGAGGGAGAGGCAGGAAAGAAACATCATCTCGCTGTGTAGACTATCGTGCCCGCCACTATTTCCCACGCCGCTAGTAGTGGCAGTCGAGTTACTACTACGACGACCCAACAGTTCTAACGAAAGAAAAGTTAATCTTCCGCACTCTCCCAAGACTCGAATTTTCGCCGTATCTATACCACACATACCTTACTTCCTCTATCAGACTGATCCAAATACGTCAAGGGAGAAACAAGGAAACGCCGGCGGTTCCAGAGAAAAGAAAAAAACAAACCCCAAAAACAGGAAGAACCAGCATTTGGTGTAATGATACCCGGCCAATGTTTTCGTTGTTTCCTTTCGACGACTTTGTAGAGCTGACCAGTTTTTGATGGGGAGAGGAGGACAAGACGTAGAGATTCGATCGGCGCGTGGCAAAAGTGGTTCGAGTCTCCTCCTACTTTTATCGGTGACGTATCTAGGTTTATGGGGTGGGCTGGTGAGGCCGTTTGAACGATCGATGTCATCGATGCAGTACATTGAACATCTAGTAGATGATGGAAACGGGAACTCGAAGCAAACAGAACTGCGAGAAAGATATGAGAGTCAAAATCCAATAGGAACAAGGTGTCGTCGTCGTCGTCGTCGTCGTCGGGAATTCGGTGCGCGCCACAGAGAGAGAGAGAGCGCGCGCGTCTGAGACACAGCAGAAAGAGAGATCAATACGACGAGAGAACTGACTGAATGCGGACTCTGCAGCAGCAGAGAGCAAGGATGAATGTGTAGGGGTCGGACAACGAATGGTAGGAAGAGGCAAGACACAAAACGAGTACGTACTAAGGGAGGAAAAGGGAAAAAGAGAAAAATACAGCAGTTATATACGTATATATATTCGGAGACATCGTTGTCCTGCTGCACTGTGCTAGGCTTTTGTCGACGCCAAATAATATGAAATCGCGCACGGAGAAGGAAAACAAAATAGAGCCACAACGGCTTCGGCCTTGGGTGAAACACATTGTACCAGGGCCACTAAGATGAGGGACGCGAGTCTTGTGCGCGAACAGGAGAGAGAACAAGGCCTCCACTCAAGTGTGAACTGGTCGATATAAACTGACGACTACGGCACATTACCGGCTCTCGATCGTACAACTGATTGGACGCTATATAACCCCTTTCCTATTCACACACGGGCCGCTTGTTGTTGTCGGCTCGGGGGGAGGAGGCTTTCAATAAACAAGACGTTCATCATCAAGTAAAAAGAAGGAAGACGACGGTGTCAGTATTAAGGCGGATAACAAGAGCCGTGGCCTACGAATCGCTCTTGTCGTCTGGGGAATGTAGGAAAGAGCTCCTCTTTTTGCGCGATCTTCTAGTCACTGGCTAGCAACGAAAGAAGGACGAGCTGTAAATAACAAAGAATCATGACTGATGAGCGAAAAAGGAAACGTACGGTACGTGAAATGAGAGGAAGATGAGCGAAGGGCACGTCCGAATGACGACGCTGCTCTAAAAAGAGAGAACGAATTACAGTGCAAGACACACAATTGGAAGTTGGGTAATTGCCTTCCCTCCCATCGACGCCCGACTCGAGAGAAATAGGATACAACAAGGAGACGGAGAAGGAAGAAGAGAGAGAGAGAGAAAAAAATAGCAAAAGAAGAGAGTGAGGAAGCAAGACAGAAACACCCGGAGCCAGTCAAAGAGTGTCTGGTGCGGTGCGCATGGGAAAGACTGCAACTGCCTTCGCCTATATGTTCCTTGTGTGTTGGGTTGATGGATGTTGAACGAGGACCTGTCTCTCTCTCTCGCTTTCATTTTTCCTTCTTCTTCTTCTAAATGCGAACACGTAGAAAGAGAAAAGAGCGACGGCCATCTTATCTCTTATGAGACCGACTGTCGCTGCCGTCGTCAGTTTTAATACAAGAGGCTACTAGTGAGTTTCCAGCTGCCCGCCATCCTCCTGTCGATCGATTCCCTTCAATTAAAGGGCCAACAGCTTTTGCTTTTTGCCTGCTTCTCTGGTATTTCTGAAATTGTGAAGCCCTTCTTTAGGGAAGAAAAGGACAAGGGGGAGAGACACGCACAAATTATGTTGAAAAGGCATCAGCAGCAGTGGAACTTGTCTATCTCGTTTCCACTGTTTGGCCGCTGCTGCTGCTCCTGTCGACCTTCTTTCCCATATATAGTCTTCGTCTTCTTCTTCTTCTTCGCCAACTATTCTCCACTCCGTTGTGTGTCTTGTTGTCAACTTTGCCGAGAGTCGCAACTTCTAACTCTCCACCTCGCGCGCTCGTCCCTGGCGCTCTTTTCTGCTCCGTCTTTCTCGGGAGTTTTCGTTCCTGTCCACGGCTCTTGGAGTCAATTGTCCTCGTCGGATTTCCTGCCGCCCGGCAGCACCAAGCAAGCATTCTCCGATCGATACTAGTCTAAGAGTAGACTGTTTCTCCGTCTAGTAGCAACAGCGAACGAGAAGGGAAAAAAGAGAGAAAAAAATAATGTGAGCGAGCTAGCGAACGAAGCGCACTCTCAGGTGATGAACCATCGAGAGAGACTACTGCACTAGACGCCGTTCTTTGACGTCTTTTCTTTTCTCTACCGTCCTCATTCGTTTCTACGCTTTTCTTTTCCTTTTCTTTGCCTTCTTCTTTTTTTCTTCTCTTCCTATCTCCGACTTGGTAACTCTCATCGTTTCGGCCTCTGATGAGGTCGGATTTCCTTCGTCTTCCTTTTCTTCTTCTTCCTCCCCCTCTACGCATTTCTTCCTCCTCAGTTTCTTTATTTTTCTCCTCTTGTTTACTTTTGTGTTGATTTTTGTTTTTTTCCTCTTCTTTCCTTTGTCCGTCCATCCGGGACGCGCTGCTGGCGGTCCAATATTGACCGCCGTCTACCCCGGCACGAGGCGTGTTTTCTTTCCCATCTCCAAGGAAAGAAGAGGCCCCATCACGTGTCGCGTTAGCAACCCCCCGGTTTTACTCGTCTTCTATCTATTCCGGACTCGGGAGTATCGATATCAAGTGTGAGAGAGACGAGAAAGAGTAGTACGTAGAAGAGAAACGCCTACGATTCTATTGCGCATAGAGACGTGAAATCTGTCCACGCCATGGGAACCTGGAGCTGGTGGACGATTCCAGTCCGTCGATTTATTCCATTTCCTATCTTTTTCCTTTTTTTACGTCTCTCTCTCGTTCTCTGTCGCTCCACTTGTACAGCACATTATATAAGCCCATAATGTGAAGAGGCGTCGAAAGGAAGGAAGAAAAAAAAAAGAGAATGAGTGACTTTTTCTTTCTTTTTTTTCGGGGATTTATATATATATATCTATGTTCTTCAAGAGAGAGAAAGAGGAAATGCTGGGCGGCGATGCGTGAGAAAGGCGTTGACAATTCCGGAAAAGATAAACGATCCTCCTATGTATATACCTAGAGCTGCTACTGTATGTATGCATACATCCTTGGAGCCCCCCCCCCTTTGCGTCGTCAGCTTTTGAAAACAAAAGCTTGCACAGCTCGTAGGAGCCATTTTGGTGGATGGTGTCGCCGCCGCCACCACGAAAAGAAAGTCGGTGAAGATGTTTGCTGAGCTGATTGTGTCTATTTTGTTGTTCATGTTTGGTTTCCCTTCTATTCTTTGCTGCCTTCGCCAGACTCAACTGGCATCGAGTGCAAATCCCCTTCGACTATCAGATCGTGATGGGAAACCTTCGTTGAAAAGGAAGGGAGGGAGGGAACTCTGTCGCTAATCTGCGTCGGTTTGTGTTTAGGAGATGGCAACAAAAGCGGCCTTTGCCTATTCCTCAGCCAACGTCGTGATGAACTCTCAGATGCGGAAAGCTGAAATTCCGTGAATCGAAAACACGGGGGCGGGACTTGGCCAATCATCGGGGCGAATCAAGCGTTATCATTCCAGTTGGAAAGAGACTAGTACTGAGACTAGTATAGAGAGTAAGACAAGTCTCATCATTGGGGTTCATCTCCATCATGATGAGGCCGGAGGAGATGGTGGATATACAAGCCTGGACGTTCTATTCTCATTCGCTCAGATCTATAGACGGGCAGCCTTGAGGAGGATGGTAACTTGGCCAAGCTTTTACCACCGCCGTCGTCTCCTTATCCCGCATTTCCTCTCCCGACCCGAGTTTCTCAGCTCCTCTTAACACTTTCCCATCTCCCTCCGGTTCTCCTCCCCACCCTCTTCGTCATCTCATTAGTTGCTGGGGCTTCCCAGAGTACTGTACTGCGTGCAGAAGTAGCTCCTTGCCATCACCATGCGACGATGCGTCTCCGATGTCGACTCCTAACCAACCCCGACCAAACTCGCTCTCTCTCTCGCTCTCTCCATATACGGCTCCTGCTGCATCCACGTCCTACTCTCGTGAGATTTAATATGATAAATTGTATATGCATATTCACGCTACTGATGATCAAGCTGTATGCTACCCAGACCGCATCCGGGATGTTTGAATCACCAACAATGAATAACCCGCGCTCTGAGAGATTGCACATTTTCATTCGCAACCATTTGTCATTTTAATTCGTTTCTTTTCTTTTTCTACCTTTTTCCTCCGTCTAGAATGGAGCCGGTGGAGCTGGAGGACGTGGCAGCCGAGCTAATGGGTAACAAACGCAGCCTCCTGGGCATTGCTGGCAACGGGACCTACCCGTTCTCTCAATTAGTGATAGAGATTTCTCTAATTATTTTATTTTATTTTTTCCTGGATCTTCTTCTATTTTTCAACTTGGACCCCAAAACAAATAGCCTGCCCGGTGATAATCCGTTCTACAGCAACATCGACAGTATGCCAGACATACGACCCAGGAGGAAATCGATCCCTCTCGTCTCTGAGCTGGTACATCTAACCTTTTTTTCCTTCCTTCTTCTCTATTCTTTTTTTCTATCTATCTATCTATCTATCTATCTATATATATATATAATATATACAGTATATTATTTTCCCTTGGAAAATATTGTATCTTAGGGAGGGTAACCATGACAACACTGTCTTCTTTTATTCTTTTCGCGTGTGCGTTACGTTTTCTTTTTTTTTTCCTCTTTCTGTTATTATTATTTGTTTTTGTTTCTTGGCCCTGTGTCAATGGTTATCGTAGGCTAGGGTAGGTTGGGTAGGGGGGCATAGGCAATGGTAGATGCTGAATGGGCTCTTTTCACACTCGATTGGTGTCGTCACCGGCGCCTCTACCCTTCACTCTTCCGCAACCCGTTTTTTTTTTTCTCTATTCTGTTCTTCTTCATTACACTCGTACGATCTGGCGGCTCATACAAAACATGGCTAAATGGCTGAATGGAGCCCATCATAAGGCTTTTCTTCCTGCGACACAGCAGCTGAAGCAGCAGCAGCAGGAGCAGCAGTCAGATACTTACACACTTTATAGGATTATACGACGTCCAAGTCTGCACACCATTGAAACGGGCCAAAAGAACATAACACGTATAACAAGCAAACAAGACAGAAAATCCCGTCTCCAATAAGTTAAGCTTTCGGCATTCCGAAAACGGCCGCTTCTTGCGTGTCATAGTTTCTACTTATTTTTTAAGTTGGAAAAGGCTTGCTGTCTCGGTTGCTAAAAGATAAGAAAAATATGAAATAGGATATTTCTCAAGGCCTTCACATCAGCCTATTAAAGTTAAGAGGTTTCATTGTGTCCATTTAATTAGAAGCGTCGAGTTTCGTTATCGATCGGCGTAGGCAAAGCCGTTATTAAAGCGATTCATGCAACTTTAAGACAATGATCACATTATGGAGAGTTAGTTGTCTAATTGCTTCAGTTTCTCTTGAAAAAAAAAGTTATGTCTTTCTTCAAATTGTCCCGTTTTCTACTCCGTTCAACTACAATGAGATCGATTATTAACTATTTTGTGCATTGTTCGATTCACCTGCTATCCTCTGCGCTCGTCCAGGTTCTCAAGGTAGTGTATGATATACCAATCAATACCAATAGTGCATGATGTATAACCCAATCAGCTTAGGGCACGAACTGGCTGATTACTAATCAAAACTGTTGGTTCCATTTTAGACGATGGCCGCCACAAAGCGTAATGCCGGATTGACGTCAGTTCTTCCACGAGCCACGCTCAATGACGAAGAATTGGTAAGGTCTCATTTATTCCGATCTCATTTGGGGTGGAGTTGAAAGTGGGGATTTACGGGGGATCTTTTCTCCCAATAATACCAACGGATCTTACATCGATGTCATTTGTCCGTGTAATTTGTTTCGCGACCACCATCTAGAAAATGCACGTGTACAAGAAAACGCTGCAGGGTCTCATCTACCCAATATCGAGCACGACTCCGCACAATTTCCAGCCGTGGACGGCCTCATCGCCGACCTACTGCTACGAGTGCGAGGGCCTTCTGTGGGGCATAGCCCGACAGGGAGTCCGTTGCACTGAATGCGGCGTCAAGTGCCACGAGAAGTGCAAGGACCTGCTCAATGCCGACTGCTTACAAAGTGAGTACCGTAGTAAAGGGGAGGAGGACAAACCCGATTGTATAATCGATACCGACTTCTTGACGTCCCCATTCAAAATACTATTACCCCCCTACTTTCCCTCAACCCTCCCATGAACTACACAATATCTACCGAGCGAGTGTAACGGGATATAACCGACACCGCTATTTACTTTAGGAATCATCCACGACGCGGCAATGTTGGATAATTTCATGTTCATAGGTCAGAAAAGTGGACTCCACACAGCCTTTTTTTTACGGCTGGTCATTAGCCGCCATTGCTTCATGCTTACAAAAAAAACTAAAATAAAGTAAAAAGAGGCATAGAAAAGAAGAGCGCAATAATCTAGCAGATCGCTAACCCATTCTTACGGCTTTACTCTTTATTACCCGTCTGCCCTCCTATAATCCTGTCTGCCTACCATCATATTGGCATATTGACCAGGCAGTTTCGACGTCTGGGAAGCTCGTTGAAATAATACCCTTGATATCCCCTCCATTTAGATTAGACTAGAACGATCGTTCCATCATTTAAAAGATCCTCGTTGAATTCTTCGTTTTCTTTTTACCTTCATCTCTAAATGCGTTTTTATCTATTTTTTATTATTTATATCGCGTTGGGCTTTGCGCCAGACGGACGAATCGCATATTCGGCGTAGACCAGATGACAGAAATTCTTGTGTATTGATTTTCTATTTCTTTTCTTTCCTTCCTATTCTTGAAATTTCCGTCTTAAAGGAGCTGCCGAGAAGAGTTCCAAGCATGGCGCCGAGGACAAAACGCAGATCATCATCACGGCAATGAAGGAACGCATGAAACAGCGTGAGCGTAACAAGCCCGAGATCTTCGAACTTATTCGGTACACTATCGCTTTCTATCATTTCATTTTAAGTTACGACTCATCATCCGCCGTTCCATTAAATCTTCGTCTTTTAATCACACAACATTCACGATTTCATGAATGAGTTCTGAGAAAACGCGAGGCATTCGAAATCGACTGCATTCCGACGATAAGAGTACATGCCGCATTTAATCAGTTGAAATAGGGAGAAGGGGTTTTTACTAGACGGTTATATTGCTACTTACATCGTTCCTGCTTCCTCAGCCGCTACCCGCACCAACCTAATAAAAAAAAATTACAATCGGGGGCGCGTACCGTAATGATAAATTTAATTTCAACGTGCACACTGCTGTAATAGGGCCGTGTTCGGAGTAGAGGAACGCAGTCATAACGGTCACATGAAAGCCGTCAAGCAATCCGTACTGGACGGGACGAGCAAATGGTCAGCTAAAATAGCTATTACAGGTCCGTCTTTTATACACCATTAACAAAATCAACACACAAACCAAAATTGCGTGTTTGTTCTTCATGTGTCAGTGTTTTCGCTCTCTCACACATTTCCATTCATATTTTGAATACTATTCTTTGTCGCGCTTCCGTTTGGTGTCCCATGGATTACTTCTTCGCTAAACTCTGGGAAGGAGACGCAAAAAAAAACAAAACAAAAGAAGCTAAATAAGATTACAAAAAGTCTGCGACCGGCACGAACACGACACAACTGGATTACGTTTTGAGGTAGACATGTGCTGGAAATGTTCCAAAACGAGCAATAGTCTCCAGACAATACCATATTGTCCTTAACTGAATTTTCTGCAAATTTTTGGCACAATACTGCCAACGTTTTGGGAGATAGGGCTTAAACAAGAAGGAGACTCAAATCGCTTTTGTTTTGGGCGGTTTTGGGGACGTTTCCAGCATTATGGCGATGAAAGGAAGCGTTTTCGAGTTGACGGAACCATTTGGCGATCGTAGAGCTTTCTAGTGTAGTAGTCTATTCCCTATTTTCCCCATCATCATTAATTCAAACCAAATAAATAAATAAAAAAAGTTTCAGGGAAAAGTCCCCGCTCTGCTGTGTGTCGTAGTGACACGCGACGCGATCCTAGTCGAACGCTGGCACGCATTGGGAACTTGGGATCGAACAGAGTGGCCGACGGAACGAATGCATACAAGAGTAGTGTATTCACATTCGTCGCTCGGCTCTCCGAATTCACAACTTTCCACTCCAATAAAGAAGGCTTTAAGAAAAAAAGCTTTAAAAAAAGTAACTTTTCTTCAGTACAGGACAGAAAAAGAAAGAAGTTCGTATAATGTCGTATTTTCGGACGAGAAGGACGACGTTTTCCCCTCTCCTTCTCGGCTTCCTCATTTGTAAGTCAACAGCGAAGGTTTCGTCAGTTTCGAGAATCGCGTTTCTTGCCTTTTCATAGTCTAGCCATGTGATACGCGTGAGAGGGGAGAAAAAAACCCCAAAGTAATAAAACAAATATCCACCGTCTTGCGTCGTGTACGTGGGCGTGTCTGCAGCGGCTGTTATCACCTGGCTATATTGGTTTCTTGGTCGGTGCTGGCAATGGAGAACAGAAAGCTTTCTTTTTCTTCATCCGGAATGGAGGATCTCGTGTCATCCAGCACTCTTCGTTCCACCACCCTTCTCTTTTTTTTCATTTTTTATTCTTTGGTGTTTTTATCATTCGCCTACGTCTGTCACTTCTCATCATCGTCTATTCAAAACAATTTTTTCCCCATTTTTTTCTTTTTTCATATATCTCTATATATATATTTTCCAAAAACAACGGCTGGTGTTTCTGTATAATGTGCTTTCTTTATGTCACTCTTGATTGTCTACTATGGGTGTTTTTTCCTCTATTTCTTTCCTATCAACTTCTCGTGACATGCCGTTCCGACAGGTCGCGAGAATTCGCGACAAAACTCGTTGAGTCAGCGGATTTAAACGACTGTGGGTCGGGATGTGGGAAACTGCTTGCCTTGTGTGTGAGCAAGGAATAGCGTAGGGAGGGAAAAGAAAGCGACGACGATCGAGTCGTGAGTTTTATTACCGACAGGGGTCCATTAGCGTTCGGTTCTCTGACGCGTACGAAACGAAGGCGCTATTGAATTCTCGGCTCACGAGAGTCACCTCATATGCATACGAAAAGAAATCAATAGACTCAACAGTGCAGTTTGTTATTCGGTGAAAGGAGCACACAGAGGTCGCAAAAGTTGAACTGTGATTTAATTCTTCATCTTCTCTTTTATTCTCTCCACTTTTGTTGTTTCTTTCTACCACCGTCTTCAATATTTCGCCGGCGTTACGTAAACCAAACGCGAATCCGATGTGCGAAAAAATATTCCAAACAAATATCTACAGCGTGATATTTAATGTGGATCCGGACACCCACATAGACTCCATAGACCAGGCCGAATTGGCCGTGTTGGAAGGCACGGCCAATTGGTCCGCCAAAATTGCCGTCACAGGTACATAAATAACCACAACAACAACAAATAGAATTAAATATCCCGTTCCTCCCCCCCCCCCTCCCCGAAAAAGACAATTCCAAATAGAGGCACCAAGTGAAACCAATTCTATACACCTTGTCCCACATGATCCTGTAATGTCTAATGACGTTCTTCAAAGGCTCGAATTTCTTTTCCGTCCTCCTTGTTCTTTTTTTTCTTCTCTTTTTTTATCTGCTGCATTTTTGAAAATCAAATATCTCTCGCTCTGCAATCCTCCAATTTGCCCGAAACAAGTTGAATCAAAAGCGGTTCTGTTTTTTTCTGCTCCAGTTGCTGCTTGATCTTGAACGGCCTTTTTATCTAGCACCTCGTTTGATGAATTTGTTCCATTTCGGTTCGTTTTCTAATAGAGAGGAAACTTCGTCAAGTAAAATAGCGAGTATGTTTGCATTTGATAGAGCATATACCGTATATAGTCTTTAGCATCTAAATTAGCTTAAGCGCCGTTTTTAGCAGTTGATCTTTATACAAGTCGTGCATGAATATTAAAACCGTACATGAAAGTTCGTTCTAGTTGGTCTTAGGACCGTTTTTCTTTCGACGGTTATGTTGACGAAGGGAGCGACGCCAGACGCACATCAATTCGTATGCGCACGTCGTTGGAAAGTGGTGAAGACATCGTCGACGACGACGGGGGACAGTCAACTGTTTGTTTGAACTATAAAGCTGCGGGACGAAGCTTTCACCCCCCCCCCCTCCCCCCAGCTGTGTGTTTAACCACGTGAAAATCATGAAACCGCGAGCATCATCAATGCGTCGCACAACGAACCGGGTGGGGGACGGAAAATAACAACAAAAAAGGCTTCGTCGTCACGCAAAAAAGAACGCAAACAAACAAAACAACCAATTGCCAAGTACCCTCTCGTGTTCTAGACCTCCCTCCGTTGAGTTGATATCCAGAACAACCTGATTGCAGCATTTCATGTGCTTCGGTCAGGTCTGACTGAAAACTCTCTCCTGTCCCGCAAACTCGCGATGACTTTGTTTTTGAATCGCCGCGCCCGCCGTGACCTGTAGCAATGCTTTTCTTTGCGCGATCGTTCGAGGACCCTTCATTTTTTTTTCGTCTCTCTCGTGCGCGCGCTCACCCTCTTTTCCCTACTCTATTTTTTCGGCCTTTCTCTCTTTTTTTCCTTCGTTCGGATCGATATCACACGAGCGCCCGGTCAAAGGCCCCCTCTTTCTCTCTCGTTTTCTTTGTCTCCTTATTCTCATTCTCTCATTCTCTCACTCTTCGTCGTGTGTCTTTTATATTCCCCGAAAGTTTTGACCTATAGTCTTAGGCCAGCACAGAGAGAGAGAAGTTGGTTATTAGCTAGATCTCTGCTGTACTAAATGCCGGGATGACTTCCACATATTCCACTGGTCCCCATACGATCCGCTTTGTTCACTACGTACTATTACCTGCCTCCTGCCCGGCCCGATGACGGTAATAATCATAAATGGGGATTGTATGGTGCAATAGTTTTGCTTTCTCCTCCGAAAACAGTCACCGGCCCACCAGCAATCTCCGATTCATCTGGACTGGGCACTGGGCAGAAATAGGCGAAAGACAGTCTACTCCTACCGGATACAATCGCCCGCTGTTCGCCCGTTCGATAACAGGCTAGCTTTTCGTAAATAGGGCATCGCATTGAATACGGATTATGTAGAGAGAGAACAAACGACAGAAATGGGGTGCCTTGGCAACGACATCCGTTGGACAAAAAGCTTGTTTGTCGTTCCATGTCGTTTTCTTCTATTTCCTTCTTGTTTCTTATTATATGTTTGTTCGTTATTTCCCTTTTCTTTATTCTTGAGCTTTTCTCTTATTTTTTCGGGTTGGCTTTTGATATCGTTTGTCTGGCTTATCTGTTCGTTGCTGTGCCGTCTTGCTGCATGGTCTTCCGCCTACTGACTCAATCGGAACAGAACCTCTCTTGACTCGTGTCCTGTTCGTTGGCTATTCTCGTACGGTATTTCGACATTTAGCAGAATAACCTTTTGGCTGCACAAAAACGAGGAAATGGCTTGTTACATTGGCCATTCTCCTCGCACCATCCTATACCCTAAATCGTGTGTGTTTGACAAACGTGGCGTCAAGAAGAGAACTTTCATGATGTTAATGCTATATTGTCTCCATCCCACGTCCGACTGGGAATTGTAGTGATTTGCGCCCAGGGTTTGATCGCCAAAGACAAGAGCGGAACTTCCGATCCATATGTCACCGTCCAGGTAGGCAAAGTCAAGAAGAGGACCCGCACGATGCCACAAGAGTTGAATCCAGTCTGGAACGAGCGATTTTACTTGTAAGTCTTGAGTTGTTGATTAATAGTTTGTTAGCCAAGTTCTCTTCAAAGTAAGAATCTTGGGGAAAACACAACTTTTGTAGCGAGTGCCACAACTCATCGGATCGGATCAAAGTTCGCGTATGGGACGAGGATAATGACTTTAAATCCAAGATGCGGCAAAAGTTTACTCGAGAGTCGGATGATTTTCTCGGTCAAACCATCATCGAAGTAAGTTTTGGAACCTTTAAGAACTTTTTGATCTGAAGCTGAAATAATGTACTTTTCAATCGTTCGTCTTAGGTTCGAACACTTTCGGGTGAGATGGACGTCTGGTACAACTTGGAGAAGCGAACAGACAAGTCAGCCGTTTCCGGCGCCATTCGCCTTCACATCAGCGTGGAAATCAAAGGAGAAGAAAAGGTTTGAATCATAACCTTCAAGGCCACCACTTGACACGTAACATTAATGGCGTTTGACATACTACTACTACTCACAGGTGGCCCCCTACCACGTCCAATACACCTGCCTCCACGAGAACCTCTTCCACTACCTGTCGGAACAGGTCCACCATGGCGGAGTGAAATTGCCTACAGCCAAAGGGGACGACAGCTGGAAGGTTTACTTCGACGAACCGTCTCAAGAGCTGGTGGAGGAATTCGCGATGCGTTTCGGCATCGAGCCCATCTACCAGGCCATGACACATTTCCACTGCCTCTCTACCAAGTACCTTTGTCCGGGTGTACCTGCTGTCATGAGCACCTTGTTGGCCAACATCAACGCCTTTTACGCTCACACAACCGCCTCAACAGCCGTCTCGGCTTCCGATCGATTCGCCGCTTCAAACTTTGGAGTATGCCCTTTATCAATTCAAAAGAAAGACGACTGAGCTATCATAATAGAGTCTTGGAGTCTCGGTGCAGAGGCTTAAGAACCGACTGGGCCTATAGAGAGCAGTCTTTCATCATTTGAGGGTCGTTGAAAGCTCGAGTCGCTTCGAAGAACTCGACTGTAATTATCCAAAGCATTCATCACGATCTATTCCTTTATCCGTAACGTCTATTCCCTTATTCAGTGCTGCCCGGCACTGGTGCTGTTGTCATAGTTAACTAGTAAATGCTCTGATGAGCATCATGGGTAATGGATATGGTCTCTGACACTGACAGCACCCACAGACGCAAACACTTGGTCTAGCACGTTGCAGCTACTATTATAAACAGCTAGTTCCGAGCATTACAGTCGAGAAATGTTGACTTGTATATTTCATAAGAAGGCCCTTACGAGTCTCTATGTAAGGGGTTCTTTGGGGGTTGAAGGGAGAGAAAGATAGGGTGGAGTGGTAGAATATATTGATCCACTTTGGCTCCTTTACTCGTCAACGTCAGTTTGAATGCTAAGCTGCCATTTACCGTTATTACGATTGCTCCTGCTTTTTGTGGCCGAGTATGCAACGAAGCCTTATTTATTTAAATCGTATTACAGAAAGAGAAGTTTGTCAAGCTGTTAGACCAGTTGCACAATTCGCTGCGAATCGATCTGTCCATGTACCGGAACAATTTCCCGGCTTCATCCCAAGAGAAGCTCATGGATCTCAAGTCTACCGTCGATCTGCTCACTTCGATCACGTTCTTCCGAATGAAGGTAATATTTAAATGCGCAAACTTATTTGTTTAGTTTGGTTCTACTTTACGGATGGATAAGCCATAGCCAATTTCATGAAAATGTAACAATCCAATCCAATCTAATTCAACGAATTGGATCAGATTTCATCGTCTTTGGTTAACCTCGAGCCTTGTTGTAATTTTGTCGAATGCCTTTTGATCAAAAAGTCACGACTTGCCCGATCGATAACATCTGCTTTTGTGTGTCGCCGACGTGGCTCTCGGCGAAATGGCATGCTCTTGTGATCTCTCTACCCTTGTTCACCCTCAGACTCTCCCTTGCTGCCTCATCCATTATTCAACTGTCCAGCCTTTTGAATACTATATGAGATGTTGAATTTGACTAACTGGTTTTTGTTCGTATGCTCGCCACATCTGACCTCTTCCGTCTCGTCTAGGTGCAAGAGCTCAGCTCGCCACCAAGAGCCAGCACCGTCGTCAAGGATTGCGCCACGGCCTGCCTCAAGTCCACCTACCAATTCCTATTTGAAAACTGCTATGAACTTTACGCTCGTGAATATCAGGTAAATGGACTGAGCGATAACATTTTAGATCATGCAAAGCAAAACTGGTTTTTGAGACCATCTGAACTTTTGCCTCGGACGGTTAAACTTTTGGACCGGATAACTCGGATATATCGTATGCTTCCGCCCCGATCATAATTGTCTTCTCTTTTCCTCCCTCAGGCGGATCCTGGGGAAGCTAAGAGGGACCCTGCAGACCACGGTCCCCAGCTGGACAGCGTGGACTTTTGGCACAAGTTGATCGCCCTGATCGTTTCGGTCATCGAGGAAGACAAGAACAGCTATGCCCCAGTTCTGAACCAGTTCCCTCAAGAACTTAACATAGGCCAAGTATGATCAACTAAAACAGCCGAATGAATTATTTCCATAGAACAATACCGTTGTTAACCTTGCTTCTTATTTTTTATTTGATTGCGTTACTAATAGCTCTCAGCGTACACCATGTGGACACAGTTCGCTGTCGACATGAAGTATGCACTGGAAGAGCACGAACAACAGCGACTCTGCAAGTCTTCCGCCTACATGAACCTTCATTTCAAAGTCAAGTGGCTCTACAATCACTACGTTAAGGACTTGCCACAGTACAAGGGAGCCGTTCCAGAATATCCGGCGTAAAAAATTCAAAATATTCCTAAGATTACTTTGTGTATATTAATTCAACACTTTATACGCAGATGGTTTGAACCGTTTGTAATGCAATGGCTGAACGAAAATGACGACGTTTCGCTCGAGTACCTACATGGAGCCTTCAAAAGAGACAAACAAGATGGGGTAATATCACATTTATTATTCATGCCCTGGCGTTAAATTACATATATCTCTTACGCCAAACAATAGTTCCAGCGAAGCAGTGAACACACACTTTTCTCGACGTCGGTCGTCGACATTTTCACGCAACTTGCCCAGTGTTTCGATGTTGTGTCGAAACTTGAGTGCCCTGATCCAGAAATCTGGAAACGTTATATGAAACGATTCGCAAAGACCATCGTCAAAGTATTACTTGCCTATGCCGACACTGCCAAGAAAGAATTTCCTCAGTTGACCAAAGATGAACGAATCGTAAGCTATTAAATGAATTCGTTTTAAATTGTTGAACTGCGTACGCAGACTAAACAACTTTTTTTGTGATCAAAACAATTCTAATAGGCCTGCACGCTGATGAACAACATCCAACAACTCCGAGTTCAACTGGAGAAGTTGTTTGAGCAAATGGGAGGTTCAAAACTTGAAGAAGACGCTGCCAACATCCTCAAAGAACTTCAGCAGTCGCTCAACAACGTCCTGGATGAACTGGCTACCATGTTTGCTAAAAGGTGACAAACCACTTCGGAGTGATACTTACAGTCGTACCCTAATGGGCCTTTTATTTCTACGAATGAAATGACTTTATCCTGTTGTTTTTTTTTTGTTCCCAAGTTTGGAGCCGAAGATCACAGTCAGCGTAAAAGAAGTGGGCGACCTTTTGTCGCACATCAAAGGAGGCGGACAGGTTTCGCTGACGCAGCCGTCGCAGCGAAACGCAGTTACCACGGAGGCCGACGATTCGCTCAAGCCTCTCATGGACTTGCTCGATGGTACGTGATGCGACACAGATTAGTCAAAAGAAAAAAAAGCGATTACCCTACATGCAATTTGCCTACTCTTAGGTTCACTTTCACTTTACGCCGAGTCGTGCGAAAAGGCTGTGCTCAAACGTCTGCTCAAGGAATTATGGAAAATAGTCATGCACACAATGGAGAAGACCATCGTCCTACCACCAATGACCGACAAGAGCGTAAGTCGATTGCGAAACAAATTCGAATCCACGAACGTATGAAAGTGAAATCACTGTGTCCGTTTCTTATAATAAATAGATGATCTTGAAGAACTTGACGGACAACGCTAAGAATTTGGCGGCCAATGCCAAAATTGAAGACATGTCACGGCTCTTCAAGAACAGCGTGGCTGGCAAGCAGGATGTCAAGAGTGCCCTCAGCGGAGTCATGGTCTGATTGTCGTTGCTAAGCGACCTTAACGAACCTTTCGATTGGTTCTGGCGGCTTGTTCACGCAATTCTAAAATGATCTTATCTTCTATAGGAAATATCCAAGGAGTTCGAAAAGAACCTTACTCCAAAGCAGTGCGCTGTACTGGATGTGGCTCTTGACACCATCAAACAGTACTTCCACGCCGGTGGTAGCGGTCTCAAAAAGACTTTCTTGGAGAAGTCCCCCGAGCTACAATCGCTGCGTTATGCTTTGTCTCTCTACACTCAAACAACCGACACGCTCATCAAAACGTTCGTCACCACTCAAACGAACCAAGGTAATGTTACATTCTTTATTCTCTGTCTAAGGATCGTGGACAGAGGATCAGTAACAAATTTTGTCTTCAATGGCTAGCTTTGAAGCCAAAAACTTACTTTTCGAATCAGTCGACTTATTGATTAGTTTTGCCATACTCTTGTTTTTATTGGCAAGTCAACGTCCTACTATCCTTCATTATCGAATGTCGGTCGGAAGTTGATCTTCGCTTGAACACCGTCTCTATAACGAAGACGACTTTCGCCATTGAACCATGTTGAAACTCCTGCTAATTATATCTATTCTGGAAAAATCGAAACTTGACAAAGTTGAACTGCTGTCGTGTTTGGAAGCTTGTTTTAAAGATCGAAAAAACGATATTGGAGTAGTTTAGTAGCGTGAATCTTCTATCGATCTGTCGGCCAAAGTTTTTTTCCTGGATGTAATAGTTACGGATGGTTGTTAGCGTTGTTTAAAAAAAAAAAAAAAGAAAATAACACCATATTTGATATAAAATGAACATAAATATAAAAAACGAAACAAAAGTTCCCGTCACCAACGCCAAAGCCGAATGGAGGAAAAAACCCGACATCGCCTTGTCAACGGAGAAGGAGCAATCCGAAGACAGGGACGGCGACGAGGAAGGAGAAGGCCAAGAAGATGCAGCTGAAGACGATGCTCCTTTGGCCGACTCCTTTGACCAATCCGGTGACCAGCGTCAAAGCAAAACAAAGACCAAACAGAACCAATCAATGCAATCGGGGACAGGTATTCGATTCGAAAGGAACTCTCCCAGTGGTATTTGTGGCTGCAACAGAGTCTGGATGATAGTGCTCCGCTCCGACGGAAATTTTAGCTATTGTGGTAGCCGCTTTATTCCTTTTATACAGAAGCCTAGAACAGCATCGCCGAGACTAACCAAAAGAACAGCAACTTAACAAGACGAAGCATACACTATTTTCGTCGCAATAGTTTTTAGTTCTTCTCTTATTAGCCGCTACATAGTATCAGTGTATTAGCTATCAGCGTAGAGATCGCATCCAGCTTTCGGATAATGACGAGAAACTCCGTTTGGGAAATTCCCCTATTTATTCAATTATGTTTTACAAATTAGATTTGCCGAGCGTGGAAGAAGGTAGTGTTGGTGAAGTCAGCGTTCAAGTTGATTTGTTCACGCACCCGGGCTCTGGCGAGCATAAAGTCACTGTCAAAGGTATGTCCATGAAATATTCCTATGTTAGTATAGAATACCACGCCCCATCTTTGATTTGTATTCATAGTCGTGGCGGCCAATGATCTCAAATGGCCAGTTCAGTCTGGAATGTTCCGAGCATTTGTTGAAACCAATTTGATTGGTCCACATTTGGCGGACAAGAAGCGCAAATTCGCAACCAAATCCAAGTCCAATACCTGGTCACCAAAGTACAATGAGACCTTCCATTTGTAAGTTTAAATTTCTATCCATAGTCTTTTGACGATTCAATAAATTTGGCATTTCTTAAACAGTGTCATCGGCAATGAGGAAACTCTGGAATCTTTTGAACTTCATATTTGCGTTAAGGACTATTGCTTCGCGCGTGACGATAGGCTAGTGGGTGTCGCCGTCATGCAATTGAAAGACATCGTTGAACAGGCAAGACTGTTTAACTTAATAACTGTCAATCCCAAACCGAGTCGAAAAACTAATTTGTTATTTATCCTACAGGGTTCGTGCGCCTGTTGGTTGGCTTTGGGCAAGCGTTGTCACATGGATGAGACTGGATGGACGATCCTACGGATCTTGTCGCAACGCACCAACGACGAAGTAGCTCGGGAATTTGTCAAAATGAAATCCGACGTCCGACCCGACGAAGCTTCCGTTCAGCAATCATAAAACAGATGAAAAACGTCTGAAACATTTGCATCTACTAAAATATGAAGAAAAGACTTCCGCATATCGGTGGATCGATCAAGATCGAGCCGTAAACGGTTCAATTCTAATTACTCCATGTTTATACCTCACGTCTTCCATTCTGGAGCCGCACGATTTTTTTTCAACAAATTTTCGTGTGGGGGGTTGGTGGGAGAGATGAAGCCCCGCAGTTCGTTTCCTTCTTAGTACCGGCGGATAACGTACCCATGGGATTCAATGTTTCAAACACATTGACAATAGACCTTCTATCGAATAATGACCGGCCGTTCAGTATAGATGGTGGGACCAAAAAAAGCCATAGAAACCGTGGCCGAAAACATATTATGAATTGTCAAAAGAAAGAAAAAAGAAAGAGAGGAAAACAGAGTGCGCGGTATTGTATAATTTTCTCCATCATCAATTTTATGTTCCCTGGTCCATTTCATCCTTATTCCTATATAGAAATGTCACACCAAAGGTTACTTTCCCATCATTTGAATGTTTTGTCGAGTGAATGCGTGCCTTTTATTTCTGCGATTGAACACCCCCCAGAGAGAGTCGTTTGTGCCCGACACCTATTGCCCCAACAATTGGAACGCGTGTGAATCGTTTTTTTTTATTGGAAAAAAACTTTTTCGAAGAATTGACGTACAATGAGCCATAAGGACACGCACGGTTGTGTTTTATTTCTGTATTTTGAAAAAGAAGAAGAAAAGTCCTCTGCTACCATGCAGTGGCCCCGTACATCTCTTTCATCCATATCAGCGTAACTGTATGTTTAAAATTTTTGTTCGTTTCTTCAAATTATTATTCGCTCGTTCATTGGTGGTCAGTGGAGGTTCTTACCTTCATTCTCTCTATCACTTTCCGCTTCTCTCTATCTCTCTCTCTCTCTCTCTCTCTCTCTCTGTTTTCTCTATCTTTCTCTTGTTCTTTATTCTGAATCATTGGTTTTTTAACGATTCAATCAATCATTTACATCTTTTTTTTTCTGAGCTGCGTGTTATTGTCTCCCGCCAAACTCCCCCCAAAAGAAAAAGAAAAATAATAATTCTCCAAGTGTCTTCAACATCGCGAAACGTAAATGGCATTATTTACGACGTTTGTTTGGTTTATTCGCAATTCGTCCTCGTTATACCCAATTGCCGTGACGGTTTCGATCACAACATTCCCAGAGAAAACTGTTCTTTATTCGCGCTTGTATGCACAAAAAAGACAAGAAATATCTCTCCTCATTATTCGTGTCGCCATATTTGCTCTTTTCTTTCTTTATTTATAGCCCAGACGTGTGTTTTCTCCCTCCCAATCGTCTAATCATTGTAAAGTGATGTCATACTAAGACCAGAATAACAACCTTTTTACTTCCTCCCACTGACACGCAGACGCCCAAGTGGGACACAAATGCGTCACCCAACGTCCCTAACTACCTTATACCCCCACACAACACACACACACACACACACACTTCACCTTGTTTCCCTCTCTGTATCAAAACCGTCTGTCAATCTATCTACCAACACTTTTCGGTCAACGTGATGTGTGTACTGTACATCTTGTTTCAATTTTCTCCTCGCTCTCCATCCTTCCTTCTTCGATCGCTGTAATTACAACCAACGCTACATTATGAGAAAAAATAAAATTACTCCATATTTCAGCGCAGTCTTCGGCCTTGGTTTCTTCTTCGTCTTGGATCTAAAAAAAAGTAAAAATATGTGGGTTGTCCAAGTCAGAGAGAAACCATCAAGTTGCTGAAAGAAGGAAAGTTTCAAAATGGAAAGCCGTCTTTCAAAGTAGGCTCTTGATAATATAGTCATGAACACTATACTCATAAATCTTTTTCCGCGTGTAATCTCTTTTTCCGGACGTCAACTTGTCTCTAGCTCTGCTACCATCCTGCTTCCTCTATTACCCGCCTCGTCCTTTTCTTCTACTATCCTGTCACTGGGTCCGATGTCGATGAATATTTGACAAGCCAACCCACTATCGCATTGCCTTTCGCTCTTGACTCCGTCATACGTTTAAAAAGAACCCATCGATCTTTTCCTGAAGAAAAAAAGAGCAGGAAATAAGGGACGTGACAGGAAACCTATACGTAGTCAGTCAACGTCACTACAGGAACAGGATGTCACAATTTCTATCCCTATCAAAAGTCTATACCTATGACAATCCTACCGTACACATCTTCCCCCATCACAAGTGAAGCCAGTGAAATAAAATGAAAGGAACAAGGAAAAAGTAAAAATAGGTAAGAGTTGAATCAAAGTTGATCAAAAGTCTTAAGCCTCTCTCTAAGGAGATGGTGGGTGACACTTTACTAGAGTGAAAATGTCACTTCTATAGTAACGGGAATCGATGGAGATTGTCTGACAGGTTAGGTGGTATTTTGATTTTCCTTCTTAGCTGCATTCAAATGCATAATAACTGGAAGTAAAAAGGTGGTATTGAGTATCATACACAATATATGTCATCCAGCATGTGACACAGCTACAGCAGTCAAGGCCTTGAAACTAAATAGAAGCGCGAAACAAACTTGAAAGAGACCATATAGAGAAGAAAACAACGGGCCTCTTGAATATCATAAGGACGGGCACCAGCTGTTGAGAGTTCTGCAACACAACAATAAGCAAGCGGTTTCAAACGCGCAATTCTGCTCAGCCATTCGACGTCAACACGTGATAAGAAACAAGTGTAAGGAAAACAACAAAGAAAAATAATAGCGGCAGCATGGAAGCCTCGTATTAGTGTATTGATGAACCATTAACATGATACCGTCATATCCAATTTCACAGAGGTATTTTTTTGTCTTTCTTTCGGATATATGGCGATGAGACAAACCTGCCGCAGCAGCAACAGGATAGTATTATTTTTGTCAACTGAAGTGTATATACTTGGGTAGCCATTGCTGGCAAGTGGCAAACAGATTCTGGTGATCATCGAGACAAACACAATAAAGAAAGATGAACGAATGAAGCAGTTATCTAAAGGTAAAAAGTTACAAATAATTCCGTTCCTCTTCTTCCTCTTCGTCTGACCACTCTCATTTTCCCGCACAAACATTTAAATCATCGTTCATTTTCTTCTTTTTTCTATTTTTTTTTTGGTAGAGTAAAGCTTTTTTGCCATTTTATTATATATTACATCCTCCGCAGCCGTCATGAGAGAACTCGAGACGCAGCGTCATGGGAGAACTGGAACATTCAATCTTGCTGTAGCGACGATATCATTTCTTGAGATGTCACTTGACCATCGCCGTTATGATCCAGCAAATGCTCGACCAGGTAGCGGATCACCGCCGGTTTCTTCTGCAGATAGTTGACCAGCCAGTCCACAGGGAAACTGCGTTATTTGATAACCGTCAAGTTAGACGTGGGCAAAATAAATCGGTACCGCGTAGGTAGGCTACTACAAACTAGGCTCGAATAACTTGGTTGTAACAAATGCAGGACAAAGTAAGTACATATATACGTCTACGTGGAAAGAAGTTTTTGGTGAAAAATGAAACCAAAACGACATTCATTCCCCGTAAAGCTTATGCCTTCGTAAGAGGCTGCATCCAGCCGTTGAACTTCTCTATGACCTCAAAGCCGGATCACATCAGTTCAGTGCCTCATACCGAATTCTCCTCCTCCTCTCTCCTTTCATCCGAGTAAAAAGATCTAATTTTCAGACTGAGTTGAAAACTTCCAAATAAATCAACTAAGTACCCGAAACTCCTACGGTACTGGAGTGGAGCTAACAAATTAATCTTTTGAATAATTGAGCTTGAAGAAACAAAAAACAAGAGAAAAGCCGAGATTTCGGGAGGGAATTAGATACGGTTGGAGTATAGATTAGCGACAAAGTCAAATGGCATACACGTGTCAAACAAAAGAAACGAAAAATAAAAGCGATTAAGACAGAATAAAATACCATACGTGTCAGAATCGCTGTTAGGATTTTCTTCCTGTTGCATCAACTGATCGTCTTGGAAGGCGGAGAAGGAGGGTAGGCTGGTAGCGCGTTTGCCGAAACCTCTTGCTGTGGCCAGTCCAACGGTTTTGAATCCGCGCCGACTTCTAAAATCTCTCTGGTTATTGATGGCATAGTCGATGGGTCCGGGCGCCGCTTCGACTACCGTTGTCGAAATCAGCAGACCTATCAAACCCCATCCGGCCAGCACCAGCATAAACACACCCTTCCCTTTCATCCTGTGTGAGTGGGAGTAAACAATCAGACTAATCAACCCAGACATCCATCCAAGACGGATGGTTCATCACTCATGTCCATGCCCCACTCCCCGTCTACTTTGAATTAATTCAAGTCCACCGAGTACACAAAGCAAAGGAATCAGTCCATAACACAATTTTCGAATCAAGCAACCGTTCCTGTCATCCCCATTGTCCAAGTATTCAATCGATAAGCCCATCCACTGGTGCGACGATGGGCCGTAACTGCGACACCCGACCTAATGTTTCGTTATGTTGCGTTTGTCTTCTATAGTTCTATGACGACGACATTTTGTGATGGTCCAAAAAGCCCTCTTCCTCCTATCGAGTTTCCCCTTTCTTTGCGAAGCTTGTTATATTTCCAGTTTTCTACCCGTCGATGACTTCGTCAACATCTCCGAGGATGGATCACACTTTGTTTTCCGTTGCTGGCAACTTGTTTGTTACCTAGAAATTAGAGCTGTCTCCTTGCATGCTAGACAGCTTTAACTAGGGGCTAATTTGATGTCACGTGTTTTTCACTCGTCGTTTTGTATAGTCTAACAGGTGCGAGATAATCCTACATTTCCAGGTAGAAATTGACGTGGGCAGGGTTTAATAATAAGAGGTGAGTAATTCTCGCGCGCTACCGATTCTCATCGATTCTGTAACAAATTTTGCTAAGACGAACTTCAAAACTGTTGTTTGTCTTCCCTTTTTTCTTCGAGCAGAATAGATTTAGCTTAATAACCGGTCCCGAGTCGACTTCTACATTGAAACTTTCACAAAAGTTACTGGGGCCAATTTATAATATTAAAGTCTTTTTCGTCTGCCAATCAGTCAAGTTGGGAGGGAGTTTCCGGTCCAACAGAAAACTTTATATAAAGGCTTACGATATAAAGGTGCTGCTGCATATAGGCTGATGTAGATTACAATTGGAGAGTCGACTAGCTCCTGAACAATCGATGGGCTTTCACAGAGATAACCTCCGCGCTCAATGGCTTTCGTGAAGCTCCTGTTATGGAGTTTTAACGGCACAGAGAATGCTGGAATTGATCCGGAGAAGGTCTCAGCTATTAGCTGGCATTTGACAGGTTGACAAAAGACGTACAGCAATCAAATAACCTCCTCTCTATTGACAGATAAAGGGTGGAGCAAAGTCCATGTGACGCAACTCGCATTCAAACAAGCACCTGCCTACGTATGGACTCCACTGATTAGGCTAGAGTCAAGGATCGCCGCCAATAATAGAATGATAATAAAGTTATCCTAACAAAGTCTGATGGGTGGAAAGATGGCGTTACCTAGAGAAACCTTTTGACATATCTGACTCAAGAGATGATTGAATGAAACCCCGGCTTTACGGCAGACGGCAAGCAGCACTATACCTATCCAACCTTAGCCCAATGCCTCGCTGCTCGCCCACAGCATATTCCCTCCTCTGTTCTCTGGATTTCAAGTTCAGTGTGTAATAATTTGATTAGCAATTCTGCTAACAGACGGAAAAAGTGGCCTTTACCTGCCACTTCTCTCTTAGTCCCCAAAGACGCAGCATCCAATACCGAATGAAGGAGATTTTAGAAAAATCATGAATATTATACTAGGGCGTCATATAATAGTAAAACTCCAATAACTGGCAGTGTGTGTAGCAGTTGCCCTGACTTTTCCTCGACACAGAGGCTCCCGGAGGTTTCGAACAGCTCTCAGTTAACTATTCAGGCTCGAGCAAGAGTTATCCATTTGCAGTGAGTATCACATGCCTCGAATGGGAAATAATTAAACCCCACCTACGGACTTTCAGAAGATCAAGTGTCAGAATAAATAAACTAGTAAATAACTAGTAGGTGTCAACTAAAATATCTCTGTGTAGCCTACCATAACTATACTTAGAGTAATTGGGGAAATGGGAGTATGTGAAAAATCCCTATTTTTTTCATTCAGAAGCAATGAAAAATTCCTTGCTATAATTAAAAATTTGGAAACTGATAATAAACCGATCACCTAGGAGAGTTTTTTACATCAGCCGGCGTCCTACACCACGGCATCCAACACGTTTTTGTAACACAAGAGCAATCTCATTGTAGGCTAGCTTAGCTTTTCAACACATTTAAGGATTCCAAAATTTTTGTAAATTAGCTTTACCTTGGTAGAGGAGAGTCGGCGGATCGGTGGATGACGAGTTCACGTCTGTGTTTTAAATTAGCGGCTGAAAACGGCGTCGAAGAGGACGAGGAAGAAATGATTACCTAATCGTCGTGCAGGGTGAAGAGGTGTGCCGCCCTGTCGTGTTCCAGCGTCGATGTTATATCGTAACATCACGGTACGTTACTTTTAGCTTGAGGGGAAAGGAGCTGCTGCGCCCGTGCGACCAATCAGCGGTTGCCGCCCACTTGACTTTCCCGGCCAGTCTCCTCCTCTTCGCCGTACGTGAAAGCAACCTCCGTCTGCGGAAAGACGAACGCTCCCCAGCATCACGAAAAAGAAGGCGCATAGGTATTGTTGCATAGTCGAGTCCATGATGCTTCGATTGACGTCACATTTTGTTTGCAGCTCCTAGCTCTCGCCACTTCTGCTTCTTCCTATTAGTATTGCGATGATATACAGCAGGCATCATTACAATGATTGCGGTATTTTCATTATCAAGGGGAATGAGAGGAAGATAGTGTGTAGGGTTGGACCGTTGGTAGTAATGAAGTACTCCATTAGCAGGAAGTGACGGCAAAGCTCCTAATATTCCATGCGTCCTGTAAAATATACATTGGCAGTCGATTATTTCACGCTTCGCTGCCCCCAGAATCAGCAAACACCTCATCTTCCGTTCACCAACTAGTGACTCAACGGGCCGTCTAACTTTCTCCGTTGTCTTTCACGGAAGAGATCGATCCAAGACTAGAATGGAAATCCTGACAGCAGACACAAGTTACTTCAAATCAAGCTTCTGCCACTCCACTTTTCATCTAATCCAGTTCGGACGAAGGATTGCGAGCGTCTAATGACAAATGAAGGTTGTCCAAGGCAGTGCGTCATCAGATCAGGTAAATACAATCTACCGTCTCGTCGGACTTCCTGTAATTTAATAGTTTTACGAGCTCGTATTAAATATAACAGACTACTGGACAACTACGTACGTATAGAGATGGTAAAACATTTTCTTTCAAATCTAGGATTTCTGGTTATTATTGCGTAATCTCGCCTAACTGTCGCAGACGTGCTATCCATTTGAAAATAGCCTTATAGACTTTTTTGGTCTGTGTTCCATTTACTCTATTACTTATTTCTTGACTCTCTGTGGCTCTGTCCAACACAATAGTTTCTCAAGTAGTATCTGACGTGCCGTTCCTCGTTGCTCTTCTATTTATGAATTGCCTTGTAAGAACATACTAGAAAGTTAAATTGTATTGTTTAAATGGGCGGAAGAATCCTCTATGATTACCGACCTTTCATAACGACAAAAATGTCCTTTTTACAGTACGTAGTGGGCTAGATGGATAAAGAATAAATCATTCATCCCCGCTCAATGCAATAAATAAATTACTGTAGCAACTTGCCTAGTGGAGTAATGGATGGGAATAAAAGGGACCGCAAGTAGCATAGATTAACTTTGAAGAAGAAAAGAATGTAGGGAAATTAAGCAACAAAAGTTATGTAGAAACTTCCAAAAACGAATGCAGAATATGGAAGAAAAAGGTAAACACGTTTTTGTGTTCGTCTATATGAACTAAAACTTTAAATTCTATGGTGAATCCTATGAGACTTTCTCTTTTTGTACTAGTTATCGCATGAAAGAATGCACTAAGTTTTTAGCTAGAAAAATCTTCGACTAATATCGATTATTAGTACTCAAGTTCCACAATTTAGACTTAACTTCCATAAATTCTTACATATCAAAGGTCATCAAAGATCTTTCTTCTGTTTTTGTTTGGGATGTTTGATTTATCTACGTAAAAGTTTTATCTTCCTTTAGTAAGAGGAAACCGTAAGAGAGCAAGAGGCGACATATAGCCCATAGCAGCTTCAGAAGCTGTTGACATGTACATGAGCATTTCTCCGTGCTCTTGTCATGGACGGACCCTTGCGGCCGATATTTTGGTTTCTTTTTTGCTTCTGTGCGTGGGTGCTTCTAGAGTTTGTGCGCTAGCAATGCTTGCTAGAAGTAGAAAGCTGCCAGACGAAACCAGGGTAATCTTTGGAGCCCTTTTGTTGGTTATTGACTGCAATAGAGATCTGGATGATGGAGTCGATCGATGCGTGGTACCACACAAACTTGGAACCGGACCGATGTTGGTTTTACTTGGCTTCGTCTCTTTCCTGCTATTCATCTTAATAATAAAGATCTACTCACATGCATCCTTCATACGAGAATCCTTTTTTTATGGGGTTCTGGTACTCTGGCACTCACTTAGGAATTCATTTTTAATAGCGGCAACGCCTACAATTTTGAACAAGTAAAAAAAATCTTGTAAAAATTCGTGCATGCATGATCTCAGTCATTTCCTTTTACAACGTTTTCCACGTTCCAAGGTTACATTTTACACCATACGTGAGAAAAATGCTACGTATATCCTGCAGCGTTGCTGTTTTGCATTTAGTGAAGTTCTCCACTTGCAAGATATATAGTTTCATACCGAACGTCGTTGTAAATAGAAGACGAATTAATTACGTACCTTAGCTCGTGTCCTTGGGCGCTGTGAGCTTAAAACGTTTTCAATTTAGCTGAAATACGGTACCGCAGCTGCTATTTCGATAACAACTAGTGTTAGCACAGTGTCAGTACTAATGACTCAAGCCTTTAATAGTAAAGAGGTTTAACCCACGGCCCATCGTCTTGAGAATATGTTCTACGCGTGTCGGCTAACATTTGCCAGCGGTAGAGTGGGTTGTCTAATTAGTGCTTCTACATATATACCAGTATTAGTATTTAGAAGAGTACACTTCTCCTGAATGAAAATGGATTCGACTCCTGGAAGACATCATAGCATATCAAGTAGGCTTGTGGGCCCCTAGCTAGCTTGTACCGTTTTTCTTTCTATTTTGGTTTTACTTCGATATAGTTATCAGTTAACACAAATTTTTCCTTCAATGAAGGTCAGCGCTAAGAATAGCTGTTATTGCCTTTTAGTTCGCTTTTAAGTGTTGGATAATACGTTCAGTCGGAGAGTTATTTGAATGGTTAAACCACCCGTGGGCCGACAATAGTGACGTCGATATTGTGCTTACGTCATAATACACCACGCAGCTTTTGCTAGTATGTAAGAGGGCTTCACTCGTTTTCTGCGCGGAATTCCAAAGTGACTGAAATCTTACACATATGCAAGTTTGCACGAACGTCTTCTGTGTTTTTATCATAAAATATGACTAAGCAAGCTCTACTTTTCAGTTTGTAAGCCTACCTGTGTGTCGCTCGCAGTCACTCCTGCGTGAGACACACCTACGAGCTGCCAAATTTAGTGTCACAACGTCTCTCAGGATGACGTCTTGATACGACGCGTACAGTGCCTTCGCACGTGCATCAGGGGTAAACGGACATCCAAACTTGTAGGGACCAATGAAAAGTTGTTATGTTGCAAGGGATCATCACCAAGGGAATGGATCACATAAGTACCAATGCCCCCCCCCCTCAAATCAAGTAGGTTTGACCTCTAGCTGATTTATAGCGAAAGCCAAAAACTGTGCCACACTTAGAACTATAAATGAAGCTAGATAAGACCTGGGTTCGGTTCAATCGTGGGCAGTAACCTTTTCCTCCGGAAATGCTGTTTCCATTAAGAAACGTAGTGAACTGTATACGAAGTTACTTTTCAAGAGTCTTAGCAACGATTGATTCAATTGAAAATTCTCACGTGCCCATAATGAGTACCGTACGCTCTTCTGTTAAAGTCGTTAAAGTAATCTTCGTGGGTCCATCAGTCGATCTCGTGCTGTCACTGGGAGTCACAAGTACCTGGACACCCAACTTCGTGTGCAAGCCCGTCGCTAATCAGTGTAGTTTTATAATTCAAATGAGTGGGGAACAGATTCGCGAAGAAAGAAGGAAGTCTGATGTCTAATACACTGGGGGAAGAAAAGTGGCAAGTTTCATTTTCTCTTTTCACTGATATATTATTAGTCATATACTTAACTCCGCGTGGAGCGCCTGTATCATTTCCCAGTTGAAATAGTCGAAACGCCTGCCTGTCTGCTTGATGGCGAATACTGAGACTGGAAAGAAGTGAACACTATCGCATCGCTAGAGACTGCCAGCGGGGACAACAGACTCCGCTGTATATTCGAACACCATGGTAAAAATTCGTTCCTATCTTTTTCTAACGCCTACTTTTACTTGGTAATGTTGATCCATTAAAAAAGAGCACGGCATTTTAAAAGACTCGTTAACCGCCTGTGCTCTTATCTCCCCGTTCCATCGATTCAGCAATCTTCCTATTTTCGCTTTTCCAGTAATTGTATTAATATGAAATATTCCCATAAAAATTCTGCAGTTTTCTCATGTTTTGAAATCATATTAGATAGTTCACTCTCTAATCATTAGTAGTTTGGCGATTTGAATAAATTTTTAAATAAAGAATTCCGATGAAAATGACAATCGACGAAAGAAAAAAAAGAATTAAGCGGAAAATTCGCTTGCGTCTCTCCGACGAGATTCATTTGCAATTAGAACGAAGCCCGACACTAGCTGCGTTTGCATTTCTATGTTTCCTAATTATTTCAACCTTTTGGTCCCTTTTGGTCGATTCTCACGTATACCTCTATGAATTTTTACTTAGGAAGACAGAGATGTCTTTCATCTTTTTCACAGGAGTACCGTACAACTATACAGACATCGCCACGAGGAATTACCGCTAACCTTATAATAGAGTCCAAAAGTTTCTGTTGGTCGATAGATTACTTTGTTTTTCCGGCCAGTGACATAGGAGACGCATTCACGTGCATTCTGTCACGATTCACGAGGCATCTTCTTTCAGGAACATTGCATGCAAAAATTGGAAGAGAAGTAGACCAGATCGCATCTAGATTGACACACGTGCTGACCTGGAGCAGATTTCTTTCATCATTTAAAAAATACGGGCGTGGGTGTGGACTTTTTTCAGCACATAGACGAAGACGTCACGAATGGACAACGTAAATAACTGAGATGGGGAGAAGTGACCGGGAAAGATAAGAAGGAAAGGTTGGATATTCCATACCTTAGCAACTATACGAGAAATGCACTGCTATATATTATGCCCTGCGTCTACTTTTAAAATCGTATGGTTTATGCATTATCCCGGAGGAAACTATATTTTCGCTTCCGCGATGACGGTATCGCCTATGATATTTATTTATAATTAACACATCCAAAAAGCGCCGTGTTTCGTTAAGAAAACAAACAAACAAATGTATATCACATGTTTTGCTATCGAAATAAAGATTTGCGATGCAAACCTTTTGCCAAGTGTTGGTAGTTTTATTCTAATCTACAATAAGAAAATATCAATGATCGGAATACATGTATTGGTTCCACGAAGCTTTCAGCAAGGACCACAAAGACTCCAAAGTGCGTCGTCTGCTGTACAGTACACTCATGTAAATATATGGCCAGTGGTAAAGGTGTGTCGTCTAGCTGTGCGGACGTGCTATAGGATACATAGGGTGTGCGAGGTGGTTGGCAGATGAGGGTAACGACCAAGTAGGAAATAAGAGCACGTACCACGTGATCCGTTGACGTTATAGAAGCCCAAAGGACGTGTAACAGCTCGTAGATCGAAGGCCATCACCATTTAGACAAGGTGTCCGTGACACGCACCCTCCTTTCCGATATTGCCACGAAAATAACCTACGTCAAAAAAAAAAAATAAAAAGACTATGTGGGGTTAGCCACGGGATATAACACCTATTTCTGTGGCACTTGATGCGCCAGGTCGTTAGCTACGACGCGGATCAGGCGATGCATCATTAGATAGAGGCAGTAGCAGTATTGAGTAAAGCTGTGCTCGATAGGGATCCGGGATACTCGGTCGGTCCAGTTGATTCATTATACCACGCAACGTCGAGATCGTCACCAACATCGGATATGCTGATGCTCACGAAAAAATAGGACAATGCTGTGATAATTGAATCAATCAGTATATATATGTCGGAATATGGGAAATCAATACGTACTAATTATTGCAGTCAAACTTTTGTTACAACGAAATCAGAAAATATACCGTAAGCGACCTTCCGATATACGAGTCAGCCTAAAGCCTTGTACTAGCAATATCAAGGGGTGGCCGTCATAAAACTTTACCAATTGTATAAAAGTGAATACTTAAGTCTTCAGGATGTTTGGTCGACCTAAGAATTCCGTTCTTACGAACACGTGGCAATCAAGACGAATTTGCAGTCGTAAATAAAATCAAAATATTTTCAGATATTTTTTCCGTCTGAAGAACAGTTTTTTTTTCATTTACCCGAGCAATTATGTCAACATATATATTTAGGACTTCCCTTTGGCTGTTCTTATGGAGTTTTGATTCTATGACGGCCATCCATATTTAGGGAACACGCGGAAACATCTTGGAACATGAACATCCGTAGAAATCATCGCCCATTGCCATAACTCCAATTATATCGTGTGTGACAAAACTTAAAGACGACGAAGATAGGAGCTACAGAATAGGAGTGGTCAAAGGCTAACGAGGCAGAAAATGGATTAATTTTGCTTCACTTCCCTGAATTTTGGTGACTTTTGTGAAGGTCAACATTTATAAGAAAATTTGAGAACGTAGGCTGCGCCAATTTCACCATCTTATCGCGATACGATTGGACAGTTACGTGCACAAGGTGGCGTCGCACGTGAGATATACGTTAAGTAAGAAAAAGGGCCAACGAGGGGAAATGAAAGAATAAAAGACACTTTACGTTCGATCGACCCAGCATAGCCGACGTGACGACCGGTTGCCCCCACTCCTCTCCCCAGATACTACGGCAGATAAGTTTGTTTACAACCCCTTGAAAATGCATTGCTATTGCAACGCGGGCTTACTCCTCTAGCAGTAATCTCATTCAAGAAAATAAATAGGTTGTATAGTAGGCTACCTAACATGTCCCACGACGTAGCCTAGACTGTTTGGATCGTTTTACTGTGATTAGTTCGCCTCCGCTTGTTGATCGCATGGTTCTCATTCGACTTTCCCCACACCCGAGTACGGATAAGTTTTAAGCGAAGTTGTTACTCGGCAACCCACTAAATACGGAGTGAGAGAGAAGAGTTTTTTTTGTCTGTCCTGTTCTTTTCCAGTTGGCCAAGGTGTTTTTCCATAAGGTCTCGGCATCGGCAATTGAAAACCCCTGGGTTTGAGCCGGTTAACTCTCTTTTCCACTCCCTTCAACTTCCAAGCCAAAAAAACTTAGCGTTCTCTGCATTTTCTTTATTTTGCAAACAAAGTTATTACTCGTCGGTCCCAAGAGCCTTTCTACGAAAACCAAAACATTCCAAGAGCCAGAACCGGGTACCAATTACTCGGAAAGACGCAAGACGATGCAAAAACGTGTGGAATATTTTACACTAAACTTGTTGAGAAGAACTGAGCCGCCGTTCACTTGGCAGTTGCGCACATGCACGCACGTTCGCCAACTTATGATGAGCACGTTTCCAATATAGCGTATCATTTTGAAATGGGAACGAGGGGCCGGGGATCAGCGTAAAACAACGACGTGATTAATTGGATAGAGGAGACGAGAGGAATTGACGCGTCTTGAAAAAAAAGCTGATGAGATTGATGTACTAGATTGTACTACCAAGTAAGAGAGCCGCTGCTAGAGAACTAATGATGTAATGAAGAATATCGATTAGACGCATATGTTGCAGCAGAACCCAAGAGGACCCGGTACGTTTCCACCCACTACTTCCCATATGTTATTCGCTTTCTTCTTACCCATTTGGGTGACAAAAGAGTCGGTTTCAGATCGTTATTGCCAACAGCCGGCCTTGCTTTCAAATGGTACTCGTGACCTTTGTTAATAAATAGTATATAGCCGTCTATTTTTCATGGGCATCAGTTTGGGGGCTGTTAAACGCATAGTATTCATCAACACGTTTTTATTGGAATCACAAAAATAACTATACGTATTCGAGGCATTGATACAGTGTTTGATGAATAGGTATCACCAAAAACGTGGGAGTATGATTTTACTAACGATTCCTTTTAAGTTAATATATGTTCTTGTAAACTTTTACTTTTCAACTCTTTTTTGTTTGTCTATTCATCTTGTTTCATCAACTCTTCCTTCTCCTTTTGATTGCTCTGTTTCAAACTTGTGTAAGAACCAGTCCTAGCTCTTTCTGGATCAGGAGGTTTCTGAATTCATGATTCACAAATTCCCAAGTTTACTCTACAGAACTAAAGACTGTTCAGCAGTCCGCCCATCAGTGGAGCAGGTATTCGTGCTTGAACGGATATTCATTTCAAGAGGAAGAAAAAAAACTTGGCAAGTCATTCGAAGGGCATGTTTTCTCAGAAGTGCAGTGAAACGAGAGAGATTTAAAGATTTATTGATCGCACTGCCATAATTGGACAACGGCGGAAGCCGAGTTCAATGAATCTAATTGTTAATCGTACAACATAAAAAAAAGTAATAAATAAACTTGCCAATTGATTTATATTTAAACTGGCGGTAAACGTTGTTTGACAGGGCCCAATAAGAACTACGGTAGTTATTTTGATACCGAGGAAGCCCCGCACCCAAATAAATGAATTAAATAATCAATCAAACGAAAGGCCTAGGCGGCCACTTGGTATTTCGAGGCCACAGAAAGAAATTACGTAAATTCTCCTGAGGCGGCTGATGGCGTCCGTCTATTTCGTTGAAGGAGTTGCAGTTGCCTAACGACCGTTGCGATAAACGAAAAACACGGCTGCGACGCACGGTTTCCATTTAGAAGGCCCAATCAAGGAATATTGTCCGGCTACGGCTTTTCTTGGTAGTGTCTTAGGGGAGGACGTTAGAGTCAGTTAAAGTGGTAATCTTCGTAAGAATAATACGTGAGTCGCCTACGCGCTTGAATCGGTAACAAACCTTAAGTTCTTCACTGGGCTCTAACCTTTCGTCATGTTGAAGGAAGTCTTTTGAACTTGGCTACCGTACGTTTGATACAACGGATACAACTTCTTAAATTTCAACGTTAATCTTAACCAAGGTAAACGTTTAATGCTTTACATTTGCGAGCAAACGTGAGAAACGCTTGCGTTAAAAATAAGTCTGATACAACTTATGATAAAAAGGTGATATAAGAAAGAGGAGAAAGTCTTGACGATACAGTGGTTGACATGTACCAAAGTGTACTGTTCTACACATTGAGAGGATAGACAGAACCAATCTTTATCAGTCTAGCACATGAGTTATACACGCGGCAGGGTGAGACCATGATCTTTGCGTTACGACACGACTGGCCTACCCCGACGATAACAAAAGAATGATACAGAAATAAACGAACACAATGTAACTGATTCATAAAAAAGATAACTAGGTGGCGTATTACTGAGCAGTATAGCACGAAACAGAATGTAGGAAATTAAGAAAGGGCAGCGTAGGATGGCGTGGTCAAAGCTAGAATGGAATGTACATCAAATGATCATCGTGTCGGTTTGTTGTAGTTCTCGTTGACCCGCCGAATGACACTGAATGCGGCCAGACTGTAATAATCTATGTTGGTTGTTTTTCCTTTTTTTTCTTTGTCGCTATAGAGACGTCCGTGTTGAGTACGCGTCTTCAGGTAGATGAGAAAAACGGTCGAAGAAGAGGTACATGCTGATAGTGATAAACTACATCAACGAGAGAGAGAGAGAGAAAGAAAGAGAGAACACGGACTCGAGGCAAATTAACAATCGTGTTCGCGCGAGGACACACACGGGGAAGAAAAGAGAACTAACAAACATACTGGTACATCTCATTAGAGCTACATCCTTTTTTAAAAATTGACTTGTGGAAAAGGTAACTCTCGTGTAGCCACTGGGCATCATACTGAACAATTAAATTACAAAAAAAAAAAGAAAAATAGAAAGAAAAAAAGGAAAGGAAAAAAAGCAGAAAAGGACCAGGCTACGGTGAAAATGTTTCCAAGAGCAACTACTTCATCGAAACAACACCTCTTCTTTAGACAGATCTGTATGGTTGAAAACTCAGAACGTAAATTACCTAAACGGAGGAAGATGGAGAAGAAACGCACTTAAATGACCGCAAAATATTTTATTTTCCGGCTGATGGATTGGGGGAGGGGGCTATGGCACACTCCTGTTGTAAACTACCAAAAACTCGCACACCGACTACTCTTGAACGATTCGGTTCATCTGCTTTTCTCAAAGTCTATCTTCCCACCCCGATTCGGGAACAGGTTCAAATGCAAGAATACGAAAGTGCGAGTAACTGTACACAGCAGTTTTAAGCTATACGAGTTGCCAAATAAGCTTTGGGAAATGTGACGGATGTTGAGGAAGAGGATTTAACACCCGAGGGAATTCCCACTCACCATTCACTCTCTCGCGCATGGCCAATGATAATCTTTTTCCGGTCAAGTATTGCTGGATTGTTTGGATTGTTGACATACGAGGCAAAAGCTCATTTGAAATGACCTCAACATACAGGAAAATACCGCAGAGAAAATGTGTGGAAGGGCACAGTGAAAGGAGGGGGATGAAGTATGTGAAGTAAATCGACAAGAAAGAATGGAAAAAAGTGAAGGCCAGTTACAACGATTCAAATCAATCGGTCCGACGATGGTGGTGATCGGGTGGTCATTTCAGACTTGCTAAGGGCGATTGCCATTTCCAGATCGGCTATCTCCTGCATTTCTGCTTTTCTCCTCCTTTCCTGCTCGCAACGAACACTCTCAGCGGCCACCCAAGCGATTTGGGCATCTTCACTGAGCTTCGGTAACGTTTCAGTTGCAGAAACTTTTGTTTTCAGTGGAGACGACGAAGAAGAAGACCTGCTTTTTGACGAGCTCGAGCCAATCGATGTCGGGCTTTTTGCTTGGCCACTGGGAGGTGAAGAAAATGCCTTGAAATCATTGCCCCAAATAGAGGACGACTTGTTGTTATTGTCTGCGGCTGCGGCAGCGGCGAAAGGATCTGGCTGGCCATTCCATGCGGAACTGCCGAACGGACTGTCGAATTCTATCGCTGATTTGTTGGAGGGAGAAGTGGTCGAGGCAAAAGGATCTTTATCTGCAGAAAAAGGATCGAAACTGTCTGATCCATTCTTCGTGATGCCGTTATTTGTGATCGTAGGAACAGCAAAAGGATCGTCTGTGTGTGATGCAAACGGATCGCCAAAGCCGACATCTTTGAAAGGGTCTTCTGTGAACTCCAACTCGGCATACCGGTGCTGCTGTGACTCGCTGGTGGGTTTTGTGCTGCTACTGTTGGTGCTTCCCCATGCATCAAAGCCCTCGCCGGTTGAAGAGCCAGTGAACTAAAGCCATAAAAAACAAACCAAGGCAGGTTTGGGGGAACAGGAGATGGACGCCAGGGAAAAAAAAAACATAAGAAACTCAAAATAAGTAAAGAAACTAAATGGATAATAATAGAAGACAGTTGCTCTAATAGACCGACAGACAAGAACAAATAAAATAGTGATTCTAAATGCTCGATAGGTCAGATTCAGACCAGTTGAAAACTCGCCTAAGAGTAGTCTCATGGCTGCGTCAAAAAAAAGAAAAAAAAAGAAGGCAAAAATTTTTAGTGGATTTTAAGGTTCCGATGGACTGGAATCATCATTCTGAAATCAAATTTGAAAGTACTGATTTTTACATATCGGAAATGGTTAAACGGACAAATTAAGCAAGAAACCAATTCACGGTAAAAATGTTGCAGATTCTAGAACAGCAGGAGAAAACACGTCCCACAATATCGGTAGAATGAAACACTCATTTAAAATAAATAACATTTTCACAAGTATTCAAGTGAAAAGAAATTATTGAGATTAATAAATAAGAATGAAAAGAAAAATCAAAGCTAAACATCGATAAACTACATTGTTAACCGAAAAAAAAACCTGGATAAATAAGGCGTTTGATACTAAATCCGATAAATAGGGCGTACCTTGGAATCGAAGCTTGCGAAATCAGCAAAACCAGATCCACCCCCAAATGGATCTTTAGATGCGCCTGCCGAGGAAAAGGGATCATTCAACGGTGCAAATGGATCTGGCGATTTGGCAGCCCCAATTGGTGGTGCTGGGCGCTGGGGGCCTTTAATGCCGCTTGACACAGCTTTGGGTGGAGCTGGACGAGGAGGTGGTTGTTTAGACTTTTTGGGAGGCAACGCCGGAGTCGGACTTTCCACCCGACCGGCGGGCAGGGGAGAGTTAGGCGCGTTAAACGGGTCACTTCCGAATGGATCGGCACCCGCGTTTGGCTGACAGCACACAAATTGATCAGAGAAGGTTGTTTTAATTATGATTTGGTAATAACTCACCGATTTGCTACTACCAAAGGCGTCAAATGGTTCGCTTTTTGCTTGACCAAACGCAGAAGCGAATGGATCATTCTTCGAATCAAAGTAAGTTACTATTTCAAATTCTTCCTCAAAAGAAATTAAGTAAAACTAAAAAAGTACCGTTGGTTTTGCCGGTGCCCCAAAGGCTGATGCGAATGGATCTTTAGCGCCAAAAGGATCGGCAGAAGAAGCGGGCTGAACTGTCTTTTGGAAAAATTCTCCAGAATCTTTGAAAGGGTCACCATTAGATGATGAACCAGAAAACCCACGGTTCGGACCATTCAGACTAGAAAATGGATCACTGCCGAACGCCCCATCCTGTGTTGGAAGAAGGAAACCAGATACGTATGAGCATGTTAAACTTCTTTTTCTAAATAATAAATCCAGGAGGTATTACGTTAAAATGCGACGCTCCTCCGTTCACTTTGTTGCGGTCAGAGTTTGGCGAAGATAGCATATCAGAATCGGAAGCGACAGAGGAAATGGGGCGGAGGACATTATCTCCCAACTGAGAAGGATCTCCAGTTTCTAAGGCTTCATCATAGGCCATTAGGGCCTCGTCAACTTGTTGTTGATGCTCCTGTAGTAAATTTATGCGCGCTGTATATACATAGAAAAAAAAAACTGTGTTTGAGTTCATGGATGCAATAACTTATGTTTTTCTTCAAAATACATCTGATTTGACTAATCTGCGACTGTGTATCCTCCAACGTATTTTGGAGCTTTTCAAGTTGGAGGCTGGTTGCTTGCATCTGTTGCTCCATGCGGAGTTCCTCGCTACGCAAATTTGTAAGCTCTTGTTTCTTTGCTGCTACCTCTGCTTCTTGTGTACGAAGCGTGTTTTCTTGTTCCTCAGCTTGGGCCCGGAATGTACGGACCTAAAAGTGAAGAAACACATCAGTAAGTCATGTATAACGACCCGTTGATCGACAAAAAAAAAAACCAAGAACATTATGACCCTAGTGAGAAAAAAAAAGCATTGTGCAAGTACTAAACTCTAACCTGTTTTTCATGCTCTTCAATTTGTCGTTCTACTCCTTTTAAATCTTGTTCCAAAGCCGAACGCTACCGATGACATGCGAAAATAAAATTGTAACAAAAATAACATAACAGCTAATTACAACCAAAAACAAAATTTCAAACAATACATGCAAGCAGAAAAAATAATAAACGAGCAAAATATTAAAGCCGCCAACTTAGTATTCTACAATGCGAATGTAAAAAAAAGCACCCAAAAATGCAAAAAGGCAAACCTGTGCATCAAGGTCGTCCAGTCTTTTTTGTGCTTCCTTCTTTTGAACTTCTAGTTGCTTTAAAGTAGCCGATAAAGTGTCAAGCTCGCTCTGAAGGTTCCGAACTTCGCCGTTCCTGATTCGGATGTCGGCCTCTTTTTGTGCCACATCTGTTTCCAGTTGACGCTTCTCTCGAATAAGACTTTCAATTTCTTTGGCGATTTGCTCGAGTTCAGCCGAATGAGTTAACTCTTCTGCACTACTTTCTTTTGCACGGAGTGAAGGAGGCATCATTTCAGGGGTCAACACGGCTGGTAACTCTCGTCCTTGAATCTTTTGCTGGACAAGCCACATGGCAAGAGCAAATTGTTCGTTATTTAATTTGCCCGTTTGTCCGACGTCGCACAGCCCCCTTTAAAATGTTAAGGAAACAGCTATTGTCTTGAATTTTCATATATAAGAAAATGCGTTCACTCTACCATATATGAGCTAAAACTGGTTGTGGTAAACGGGATTGTAAAAAGACATCTTTGATTTCTAGCCCAGATACATAGCCATCGCGATCCATATCAGCTTGTAAGAAAAGAGCTCCATATTTTGTTTTTTCTGCTTCACTAACAACCCATGGTACTGTGTGGCCATTAGATGCAATATCCTAGTTGAAAGAACAATTGCGACAAAATTAATCAGTATTTTAAAAAGAAAAATTAGCTCAAGTCACTTTTAGATTTTCCGGAGATGAAACTGCCGGAGGTAAAACGCTGACACCTCCGGAGAGCGTAGAGCCACGGCGTACTGTCGACTCTTGGATAGATGGGAGCATTTCAGGTGGTAAACTTACAGGCAAAGGGTAGTTGTCTAAAACTTTGTAAACTAAATGCATCGCCTGTAAATAGCAGGAATTTTGTAAAGTTTTATTTCAAGTTAATGCAATTGAAGTTGCCTTACCACAGTGAATTCATTCCTGTCGAGCGCTCCGTCATGGTCCATATCGGACAGGTCCCAAATTTTCCCAAGACTTTCCATCGGCAAAGTAGAGTTGACCAACACCTCTTTCACCTATGTACGAACATACGAGGATAAAGTAACCATGGATCATGATGTATTGTGGAGCCTACCTTAATACCAGGTAACTTTCCATTTATGGGACTTAGAGAATCAAATAGTGCATCATATTTTGCCCTATCTGAAGCTGTAACAGCCCAAATATAAGGTTTGGGTTGATTTCCTGTTGGTGAAGTCAATGATGAGAATGATCCTTGTGAAATGGTAGTGGTCATTGCTGTCACATTTTGAATGATGGCTGGTGGTTGTTCCCCCTACAATAACATTAGAATAAATTATATACTATCATTAAATAAAATACAAACTGAAAAAACAGGTTTTTAATGTACCATTTCAGGTGGTGGTGTTTCTCTTGATATGTTAGCCATACTGACTTCAATTCCATTCTGTGCTAGCGCCACCAATTTTAAAGCAGTGAAAAATCCATTTTGGTCGAGATAACCTTTTCCTTGAGGGTCTGACAGGTCCCAAATCTGAAAATTATGTTGGAAAAGTAGAGTAGTTTTGCCCACATTTTCCAACAAGAATGTACAAAATACCTTTCCCAGCACAGCAGTGGGTATTCCAGATTTCTTCAAAAAATTGGCAGCATCAAGTGCACCAATGCTTCCAAGGTTTTTTGGATCCACCTTTAAAACAATTCATAGTAACGGGCCATCAATTCATGTTTCATAGAGGTGGTTTATGTGAATCACACTTACATGCCGATACCAAGCTTCGAAGATTGCATAGTTTTGCCCCGCGACCTAAAAAAGGAGGAGAATATCATTTAAATCGTTCAATTTGCAAATAGCAATGTGTCAAAGTTGAGCACTATAATGCAGTTCATTGTACAACTCGGAAAATTCGGCGTGCGCCGGAAAACATTTAAGACTCTTTGAATCTACACGATCTCACAGCTTTTTATAAATCAAACTCACAAGTGATACTACAAGCTCAAACAAATAAATAATAATAAAAACTCACTAAAGTTACCGATGGCAATACCGCCATCTTGGAATAAACCTTTAACCAAGGCCCATATACACGGCCTGTCTGCTTTTCCCTCAAACGTGAAACCGACTGCTTGGCTCCGCCTCTTCGGAGTCCCTCAGCGCTATCTGTTGCAAAACTATATACTTATATGATGGTGCGGTTTCTTGTATAATTTCGTTAGTTCCAAGCAAAATGCAAAAAAATTGTTTGTGATTTTAGAATACGAAAATACAGAAAGAAGCAAAACAAAAGAGACGACAAAGCGCGGCAAAGAGAAATCCAAAAGGACGGACGTTTGGCCGACCTTGCAGCAAGTGTCACGCTGTAGGTCGGGTTCCGTAATACCCAGCCGTGTATATACGGTAATGCATACACATTACACCAGCACATATCTAGTGGGCAGTATCTTGCTTGTGTGCTTGTGTATATACATAGCAGCTCTATTCATAATTGCAACGGGGATTTAGGAACCCTATTCTGTGAACTTGAATACTTGATTCAAGTTAGCACTTCCAATTAACTTTTTATTTTGCTCAAAATTTGAATGTCGTTACCTAGAGCATTATAATCTGGTTAATAATACAAAGCTGAGTATAATTGACGACATATTAACGAAATTTGGTGCAAAAAGCTATATAGTACTCCGTTCGTCCTAGGACCGCACCGCTTTAAATCGTCATATATCAATACGATTGAGACCATCGTCATCAGAAGTAAAAATAACTATATTTGGAATTAGGTTTTTGAAATGGTGGCGATTGATGGGTAGCGCGTGCAACATAAAGAAAACACAACAATTTGGGACCCTACTAATCATGTTACGAGTTCTAAATGCCGCATTCCACTTCTCCGGAATAGGGACACTCACTTCTGCTCGGATGTAGCATTGATCCAAAATACAAATCCCTAGCCGATTTCGCTGTGATTTTCAAAAATGATTATAGCGCTAATACAACGCTTTACGTGTTCCCGTTGTAAATAATATATTTGAAATGATGGTACGATGTAGAGAGCTTTGGTTTCAGTTTTACTTCACACTGCCACACATAAATTTGAAAACAAAGAAAACAGATCGACGATCCAATATTCATAATCATGACTTCGTTGAGAGTGAAGTTGCTTCAAACAATTCAAACACGAATTGCGTTTTAGAGTTGCGGTTTTTAGAGTTGAGAAAATCGATCGATGGCAGCAGGGCAGCAGGCCTATTATGCTCTTAAATGGTATGGTAGTTACTTGTGGGGAAAATAGATGGCGTTCACGGCTGAGTCAAAATTCAGAAGGGACGCAAAAAAATAATAATGGAGTGAGTAGGTGTTTATTTAAACAGTGATAGTCCGTCGAGCAACTTGCATTTTGTGTCCAAACTTCATACTTCACACACGAAGGACACAAACAGGGGAACAAATCAGGGCAGATAAAAAACATAATCGCGAGATGAAATTTCAGTTATTGTTATTCTACGTGTTTGCGGTCAATTTAGTTCAATGTGTCATTCCCCCTCTCAATGGTAAGTTTGGATCGTTTTTTTTTCATATGGAGTTTTTGAGGGAAAGATTTTTAAAGTCATTGAATGTAATATTTGCTTGTTATTTCTGTCCTATTAGAACTAGAGTAGAAAATATTTCAAAAAGTAATCCAGTTATCAGTTATACTGTTATGAAAAGCTGCTGTATAAATACATCTAAGGGCTATGCAGAGCAATAGATCAATCAGGTGTGTTCTATTTCAGGGATAAATGAGGTATGTACACTCCCCTCTTATTTGCAATTTGCAATTTGCAATGGGAAGCTGACTCAGGAGTAGGACTACATCCTGTTGGTCATGCCTTAGAATATTTTATTAGAGTTTGGGGCAATAATATGAAGGGAGGGATGCCAATTCAAAAGGTATGATAGTTTATTTATATGTTAGATCACAAAGGCAGGATTCTTTCTTTCTATATGCACAAGGACATATACTGGAATATCCTTAACATTTTTTTGGAGATTTGAATCAATTTATTTTTAGAAATTGTTAGTGAGTATTGCTTTAACCATTTGGGAACTTGATTCCATGACTCAACACAAAGTACATTCAGTGCACCAGCTTACCATGTAAGTTGATTAGTGAAATAGTGGTGACCTCATTGTTCACTATAGGATTGGCCAGTCAATTTTCTTGGTTAAAAAAGGTTTATTCTATTAATGAAATGGATCACAGCACTAAAATATAGGCCGTAGCTTTTGGTTTTAGACATCAATTTGTCATTAATTAAATAACAATTCTAATTGAAAGAATACACGAATCCCAGTATTGATTTAACGTGTCGTTATGCTAAATACAATCAAAAGATCTGGTTCTCAAATCCTTTCTGACGAATTTGTGTGCGGGTCTAGATTCTTTTTCATATCTCTCGACCACGATCATCTAATAGTCTAGTGGGATAGTTTTATCTACGATCCGAAAAGGTATTTGTTGCTGTCAGTATGTATAGTGGTATAAACAAACATTGTAACGAAGGCGAAACAATACGAACGAAGAAAGAAGAGAAATAGTTGATTACTAAGGCTTTTTCGTTCCCTCGAGAAAAAACTGGTTGGCGCACATTGCATTAAAAGGACGAAATGTTAATTTTATTTTTCAGATTCAAACAATTGGGCCAATGAGTTAGAAAAAGCAAATAAAGATTTCAATTTGGACGAATACTCTAAACAATGGTTGGAGGAATGCGAAAGGAACAATGGAAGCGCAGTCGTGGAACAAATTCATGTAAGCAGTAAACTGATTAGTTATCAGAAGCTAAATCTATTCTTGACTAATAGACAGCATTTTATGTTGTTTTCAACTCTTAATCCTCATCCAATCTTGGATCTTAGATTTCATGTCATGACCTTTTATTTTACTATTTTAGTGCCCTCATTATCTTTAGATGTCCCCTTGGGCAACGCTCGTTTTAACTTGTATCAGCACTTAGTTTAGATTACCCTTCTATTTGAGTGAAAGCTAAAAATGACTACTGTGTTACTTGTTACATTATATGGCAGGAATCGGTCACGTTACTTACTGATTGCATCACATCCAAAATTAGTTTTACGAACATAAGTGATGAGATTAAAGCGGCCGCTCCAAAGGGTATCCTCGACGAAGTTTTTGCAAAATATTGCAAGTAAGTTAATTTTGTTTTAAGCATAAATCATCTTTGGATTGCATATGTTTTAGAAAAAAATTCAAATGTATATTGTTTCTTTAGTCAAATTTCAGCGATCAAAAAGTGCAGAGATCCGGTCGTACAAGCAGTGCAAGTTTGCTTGTCAGACCAAGCTGATCGAGATCTTGAAATCTTTGATGGAGCCCTTGATGAAGCCCTTGATTTTATGTGTTTTAAAGGAGGAGAACGTATAGCTAGTAATTATTCATACTATGATGAAATGAAAGAAAGCCAGTGCCCTAATTTTGTAAAAAATAGTTTTCATGTCTGAAAATGGAACCGACTGCTTCATGCAGAATGTTGATCACATCGCTACGTGTCTAAATAGCAGTCTACCTGAACTAGAAGCTGCGGTAACGAGTATGCAAAAGACCAACTCGTCCATTTTCAACGATAAAAACTGCAAGTAATAAAAAAAAATAATTTATATTGATTTTAGAATTCTATCAAATACTATTTACGAAATCACAGGTTGGAAAGTAAGATGAAAGCTTGCGTAATTGACTCGCTGAAAAGGTGCTCAGATCCAACCCCAGCCAACGTCATCGAAGGTTTAATTGATTCGATGATTAAGAAAACCCCTTGTTACAAAAGTGGATCCATTTTATTTGTGAGCTCTACCTCGTTTCTTTGGATCATGGCAACGTTGACGTCGGCTTCTCGATTTATGTTTTTCTCTTAAGTATTATTGTGTAATACAAGCTAGCCCATATAAATAAAGTTGTTTCTTCTAGTCCCACGAGCCCTTTATCGCCTTTAAAAAGAGGAATGGGATCGTAAATCCTTTCTGTGACGGGTGTGCCTGTGCAAATGTAATTGATTGGTCTGTTTGTCTTCGAACAACGGCCGGTTTCAGTAATGTCATTATCATACTGAAAATTTTTTATTAATTATAGACCGAGGTCATTTGTACAAACGCTTTGAATTTACGAGTAGCCTATCCTATAAGGTTTATTTCTTCCTCCACTTTTGTGCTTATAAAGTGCAATTTCTTGTATCCCCTTGGGCAAAACGCATTCTGTCATCTGCGTGAATTACTTATTGCTTGAATACAGTATACGATGAATTGAAAGCTGGAAAAAGAGTATAAATGAACGAAATAATAAGTAATAAAAGTAAGCAAGATTTGTGTTCACAACAAGTAATTCTTCTTGTAAGGGAAACGCAGACCATTTCCGGGAGTCATAAAAAATACTCCTTGTTAGGATCACTAAATTTTAATTTAAAAAAATTAATAACATGTAAAAAAGCTTATTGGCGAGGCGTGAGGATATACCTATCCCACGACATATCTACCCCAGGGTCTCCGACCGACACAACCCCAAGAATTTCATACCATCGCCGACATACCTACCCCTGAAAAAGTTATTTTCTGATTTCCCCGACACAACTACCCCACCAGCCCGACGTACCCCAGTAGTATAAATTTTGTAAATTTTTCCCGACACCCCTATCCTTACCTTATTTTCGCCTCATCCCGCTCCACAGGCCCCAGCTGAAGTGAAGATAAGCTTGTACTAGAGATTACATATAGATGGCGCTGAGAGACACTTGATTCATATATTTGAAAAAAAAAACAGGTTGCATTGATGGGTCAGGCCTTAACAAACACTAAGTTTAGTTTAGTTCTGCTACAAGTGAAGGAACAACTAAAGGGAAAAGTGGACTAACTTTCTGTTTTACATCTCCCGCCTTAACATGGTAAAATCATTAATATCGTTGTTCATTATTGTTTTTCTTATTAACTTTTTAATTTTCCTATTCCAACTTCAGATCTGGGATTCTTATTCCAGTCGGATTGTGTCGTACTCTTCTGGATGCAATATGTTGTTCTGAAACTGATTACTCTTTAGAATCAAAAACGAAAAGGCGTTCTACCAAATAATTACGAAAAATGAGTACAATGTCAGGTGAAGTTACCGCAGGGTCAAGTAATGACGGTGAAAGTGGAACTATCTTTATTCAAGTCAGAAGATCACAGAGAAAAGGTAACTTAATATCATATCACATGTTTGAATAAGTGTTATTCATTAAATTTTCCAGTTTATTTCACAACTTAATTTGTTTAATTAGGAAAGAAAAAGAATGACCCTAACTTCATTGGAGATGAAAAGGGTGATAATCTGAGAACTGAAGAAGAACCTTTGATTTTTGAGGTGTGTGAAGTATCTAGTGACATGAAAGAAGATGAGGTAGGGGCTACCATTATCACAACAGGAAATGAAATTCCAAAGGAGCCTCTTGGAGATGATGAGGATGAGGATGATGATGTTGACTGGGAAACTTTCAATAAGGTAGGCTAATACAGACAATTTGAAAATTGATATGAACATGAAACTGTTCGATGAAATTCACTGTTTTCAAAATTGTGTATAGGAATATCCTGATCTTGAAAGTGCAACCACTCGCAAAGGAAAATATGGCTGTAAAGATTGCTCGAAATCCTTTCATCACAAAAACGATTTGGTGCGTCACATGAACATTCATAACGGTACCAAACCTTACACATGCGAAACGTGTGGGAAAACATTTTTGCGCAGTGACTATTTGCGACTACACGTCATCAAACATCAAGGAGTAAAGCCGCTCAAGTGCGAATTGTGCGAGAGACGTTTCTACGATCGTTCAAACCTACGCCAGCATATGAGAACCCATACGGGCGAAAAGCCGGCCATGTGTCCTTATTGTCCACATCGGTGCTCTCAACTCTCGGATATGAGAAAACATTTGACTATTCACACGAAAGAGAAAGCATTTCAGTGTGACACTTGTGGTGCGTTCCTTAAACTATTATTGTTAAATTATTCTTTACTAACGTTTGTTTTATTTGTAGGTAAGACTTTCTCATTAAAAACCGGATTAGTTGCTCATCAGAGACTGCATACTGGCGAGAGACCTTTCGCTTGCGAATTTTGTCCTAAGCGTTTCCGAGATCACACTTCAATGCGACGACATCGTCGAATTCATACCGGTAATCCCTCTAGTCAATGAATGTTTTACCACTTGTTAACATTGAATCCTTTACCATAGGAGACAAGCCATTTTTGTGTACTCAGTGTGGAAAAACTTTCACTCAAGTCGCTAATATGAAGCGCCACATGCTGACTCACACATCAGAAAGTAAAGGACGACTCTATCCTTGCCCTTTTTGCGGTGTTGAACTCGCTTCGAAAAGTGACGTTCGTAGCCATGTTGCTAAAGATCATGAACAGAAGAAAGAAAGTCTGCAACAGCAGGCAATCTCATCCGTAGCAGAAGAAAGCGAGAGTCCTGACCGAGACACCAACAATGATTTTATGGTTGTATATTCGGACGAAAGCAAAATTTCAAAGAATAATGGTGAGAGTGAACAGAACCATGTTTGCAACTTATGCGGCAAAACTTTCCCAATGGATGCTAGCCTTCAAGAGCATGTAAGAACACACCTTAATGCATCGTCCAAAGAGTACCAGTGCGAAACATGTGGCAAGACATTCTGCCAAGCGTCGTCCCTCAAGGCCCATCAGCTGGTCCATTCTGGCCTAAAGCCGCACACTTGTAATATTTGTCAAGCAAGTTTTCGCAAAACACACCACCTTCGCCGTCATTTCCTAATTCACACTGGCGAACGACCTTACCAGTGTGATTTCTGTGACCGGACATTTACTAGCAGTGGTAATCTGAACAAACATCGCGCTATCCATCTAGGCGAGAAAAACTTTGAGTGTGAATTCTGCTCAAAAAAGTTTACCCAGTCTTCCAATTTGTCGAAACACCGTGCTATACATTTAAGGCAACAAGCGGTCTCTGGAGAAAACGGACAATCTGTGGATCCCATTAGCACTACTTCAACCGCAACCAAAAAAGGGCGAGGAGGCAAAAAAAAAAATATTGAAGTGGTGCAGGAAAGCACAATTCAGCTGACTACAGAAGATGACTTGCAACAACAAGAAGCTGAAGCTTGCATAGAAGATAATGCAGCAGTCCTTCACATTGTAGGCACGGCGGACGAAGGCCGCGACGACCAGGAAACCGAAGTTTCGTATGTCACTCTTTCTGATGGTGATATCATTATCGAAATTTGATTTCGCCCTCCACGGTATACCTAAACTGTGTTTACTTGTTCCCCATCATTTCGATGGAGACCTGTTGTCTCTTTCGTGTTCTCAATTTTTGGATTCATGTTGTGCGCCTGGGTCAGTTGACATTTGCCATTAATTGAATAGACGGAACAGTATTCTGATTTAGAATTCTACTATGCCACTTCAGTATCAGGTCGTACCTGATTACTGTATGCAAATTTTATTTCATTTATTAAAAAAAAAAGAAAATATTCTCACGGGTTGCCACAAATTTACCTGTTTTCAAAAATCGATATGTGATGCTAGTTTGTTGAACCTGTAAAAGGCTCCCCACTTATAAGTAAAAAACAGATGGGGTTTAAAACAAAATTTTTAAGCGGAAAAAAATCAATGCACACTTAAGAAACTAGAATAGACTGACAGAACTAATTTACTGCTACTTGATACACATTTCCAAATATTCAGGGATAAACGTAGTAACCTAGGTGATTAATGTCTAAATTGAAAGTTTTGGTAATTGACAATAACAAATTGTAACCTAGCTAAAAAAAACTGCAAAAGTCTAGAAACATTTGGTTGGAACTGCGCGATTCAAAATTTAGTAAGTTTCTCTTACGCTATGGCGCTGTAGCGCATTCCGCCGAATATATTTTGGAGAAGATTCGGCATCACCGGCCTGAATTAAGTAGTAGATGGATTGTAGTCTGCACTTGGCAATATGGCTTCGCTCATCAAGAAAACCTTGATTAATCCTGTTCTTCTTAATAATGGAATCTTTCGGTTGCAGTTTGTCAGATTAGCTGGCTGTAAGTGTCGTTAAAATTGCTCTAGTCCCTTTAAATTCCAACATCTTATACATAGCTTGAGAATAAGTGTCACAAACTAATGTTTACAATTGATTCACTCTAGATTGGAATAAAGACTGGAAACCTGGTCCTTATCCTAAGACAGATGCTGAACGAATTGCAGCAGCCAGGAAATATGGTCTGCTGCCCCAGGATTATGAACCATATGAAGATGATGGAACAGGATATGGGGACTATCCAAAGCTTCCACTAGTTTCTACAGATATGAAAGATCCTTTCTATAACTGGGACTATCCTGATATGAAGAGGAACTTTGGAGAACCAGTAAGAAAATTTTCTTCTTTTTCAGTCAATTTTGTTTGGTTGGTTTCTTAGTTCTTCTCCCTAAAGAATTGTTTATATCATAATTTTTGCCAGCTTTATTTTTGGAATTGTAAGAAACTCACACAATCCATCTAAATGAATTCTCATTACTCTTTGCAGATGCATGTCCATTATGATGCCTATACTGAGGAAAGGCTAAGCAATGCAAAAACCCGATATTCTTACAAGGAGATGGGAGTTTCTCTTCTTGGAGTTTTGGGGGCATTTGCAGCAATTTTTGCATTGTTTCAGTATAAAGACTGGCTGTTGCCACATCCATGGGTATGTTTTTCTTTGGCAATTGAAATCATAAACCATTTATACTTTACCCATGCTTTTGCTATGTTAATTCAGGTTCCCAAACAATACCCAAACAAAGGAAAGACCCACTATACTTTTGAGCCCTTAGACTAATACAATAGGCACTACCATCAAAATTGTAATAAAAAGTGTGACATAAAATAAAAAGATAAGTAGATATGTTATCTGGTTTATTATTGGATCCTCACAAACATTCTGAATCACATGCTTTTAAGCAAGAATAATTTTTGGACATTAACACTGGACCTGTTTTCTTTGATGAACATGAAACAATTGAAACATATCAACAGGTTTTTAAACAGTGGGGACAAGTAAACAAGACTACAAGAAGTCATTACAAAACAAAGTGTTAAACTGTTGGAAAAAATAATGAAAAAAAGTTTCACATCAGGAAATCAGTGTTAGAACATAGCTGAATTTTGTTGTTGTTTTAGACCCTCATCTGTTGGTGTGCTTTGATTTAAACAACTCTTTGGGAATACTCACGAAGATAGTCTTTTGAGTTTCTACATTTGGGACACTCCGTCAGATCCTGAATGTAGAATACCTAGCAATAGCATAGCATAACAATTCTGAACTTGTGATGGGAATCAGTTATATATTATTATTTTATTTAGCATTACTTTTGGATGTTCAGGACAGTCCATTTGTTTACGGCAGCGGCTCAGTCTGTATCCACAATTGATACACACTACGGATGCCAGTGGACGTTGGCAAATGCATTTATCCACGTTATCGTTATCCACTTCAAACGTGTCCATTCCTTTCCGAGTTGGTTACACAAAAACATTAGTCAATCAAACTCAAACGGGTGATACACATATGTTCTTTACCTAATGATAAACGGAATTACTTATTATTCGTCCAAATCTAACAGCAGCGTAACGAAGAACGATAAGTGGTGTGTGCGAGTCTGACGTCGTCTGAAACACGATTTTTTACACTCGCACTTCGCAGTATGATCGTAGACGATCAGGCGTTGCAAAAATCCCGCGCATAAGGTGGGGAAGGGGCCGAACAAAGACACTTGAATTGACAAAGTTTTAAAGTGGTTAGCACTTGCAAATTTGTTACAAAATACGGTGGTTGAGGCAACGAACCCTCGAGCTTGCAAATAATTTTGTTTCTAAGTCATTAATTATTGCGGGCTATATACAACCATCGAGTTTTTCAGCTGGAGTTTCAGTGAAAAGGTTAATGTTCAGCGGTTTTACCTCAATTCCGAGAATTAACTGAGAAAAAAAACCAAGTTATTATCGGCTGCTTTGTAATTCTCTTCATGGTTAAATTCGCCGCAATTCGTGTTAAATCGTTTGAAGAATTGATCTTCGATGATTTTTCAAAGATATTAGCATTATCGCAATCAACTCATTGACCAACAAATTTACACTTTTAAGAAAGGCATTTTAAAATATTGAGCTCAATATTAAATCTGTAATGGGCAACAACTCGCTGGGAATGTATTTACTTTGCAAGTATCAATTTTTAGTTGTAGGCTAGTGTACAAATAATAGAAATTACGGAGTTCCAATGCGTCCTCGAGAGTGGAACGGGATTTTTGGTGACACAGATTGCTAATGCGAGATTCAGAGAAAGAACGAGATTTTGAAAAACGTGTGCGATTAATTTGTTGAGTCCGGATCGCCAGTAAATTAATTAATGTATGCGTTTTTACTGTTATCAGAGTCATGCTGTTATCATCAGCTCGCTTGGGGCGGCTTGGAATATGTGAAAAACCAGCATCACCTTATTCTTCCGACCAGCTTCCGACGCGTGCGCTTCGCGACACGTTTACTGCCATTATTTTAAGGAAAGCCACATCTCTCCACTTTTATTGAATTCTCTCTTTACGGTCTCAAACGTCATCGTAGTCTAATTTCTTCCCAATTTGGCTAGAACGGTTTATAGCCAGACGGTGCAACATTTGTTTTAAAAAAATTGTACCATTCTGGCCAGCAAAGTTTCATTGGCCAGAATGAATTGGCTAGAACATCACAATACCGCTAGATTTTGTCGCTAATAATAAAAAACGCAAAGGAAAATGGTCAAAAGTCAAAAGTCAAAAGAATTTTTCAATCTTCGCATTTGAACTGAACCGAGTTGACGCCCAAACCATAGACCCATAGTGGGCCAAACCACTCGGTGATCTCCAGGTTCCGGCCTTGAAACTATTCTTCACTTCTTCGGAAAAACGCACCCTTCTCGCCTGCGTGAAGTGGTGCCAACTGGTGGTACCAACTGCTAATTTTTCTTGAAGTCTCACAAACTAGAGGGCCTTCTACTTTGAGAGAAAGGGAACTAGAGGGGCTTGGTCTCGGATTGATGTACCGAATTTTTCTCTACTTCATGTCAACCATTTTGCAGTTTGTGGACTTAATTAAAAGGTGCTTTAACCCTATCAATGTAAAACAGGATAAAGTCAAAGTGAAAAAACTTGTGGACCAGAACCCAGTGCTACTATCTCGGTGTAAACATCAGTGGACAAGACCAGAGTATCGTGACTCTACTTCATTACATCTTGTTTTTTTTTTAGACCTAACATTTTATCGGATTTAGCTTCTTCTTCACTTTGCTCCCCAACACATGTGCTTGAGGAGGTGAGTTACTCAACTTAAACAATTCCTTTCAATACATCTATATTGTGTCTAATAGGAATCAAATTCTTTTCTTACATGGTAGTAATACTTTTTAAGAAATTGGATAACATTTTGCTATCGTCAGCTTCAAAAATAGGAAATTCCTTTAGCAGAAGTTTGTGGTATTTATTTCAAAAAGAAAAATCTTAACACTTTAATTTATATTTATATATTAAGTATTGTATGCTGCAGCCTACTTATGTCATCTACTTGTGGCAATACCATACTATTCCCACATACTTTATAGCTACTATCTGTAGATTCTATACCCCAATTGACTGTAAATAACTAAACTAAATCAACTTCATTTGGTAGAATCATCAGAAGTATTTGGGTGTATCTTACTCATTTGTATTGGAAGATGTTAACCATGAAAATTGTGCAAAAGATAAAACTATAAAATATTTGTGTGGAACACGTGACTCCACACTGTTAATCCGTGGGAAAGGGGAGGAAGGGTGAGCAAATGTCGCACAAAAAATCGCGTTAGAGAAAAAGGGGAAGAAGGAAGAGAAAATTTTGCCACTGCTTTCGGTTGCCATGTTTCATCAAGTCAATTAAATTGTAACTGTTTTTCATAAATTTTACAAAATTTTCATTGAAAAATTAAAATAACAATAGATTTCTATTGTTTCTTAATATTTAACCAACTTTTAGATTTTTTGGTCCCAAATTACTATTTTTTATCATTTTCGAATCATTTGGTGAAAATGGCAAAAAGTAGGGTAATTGGAATTCCTGAAGTTTTCTGTATTGGAAACTGGTAACCTGAGGTTTTGGCAATTATGTTCTACTTTTTTTTTCAAGTGTAAGGTCTATTTGTTATTTCTGTGAAATTTACTGAATTTCCACCTTCAGCTGCTGCTGCAGAGAGATTAGCTGATTATAAGGGTCAGGGGAATCCACTTGATAAAATTATAAATACTATAGGTTGTTGCTTCTACAACTGGTAACTTAACTGTTCTTTGTATTCCCAGGCTTGGCAAATCTTACTTCTCCAGAATCTGACATTTATCCCTTCCTTTCTGTAAACGAAATGCCAGAAGTGAACGAAGGCAATCCTGCTCCGTCATCTAGTTCCAGTTCTAAAGACAACAAGGCAAGTGATGACATATTTTAGGCTGAAAACCTGCTATTGTGTTTATTTAATCGTACCAAGGCAAAGGTTAACGTAAAAGGCGAAAAATGATTTGGTATTTCATGTGTTTGATTCAATTTTACAGACTGGTTTTGCTAAGTCTTCACAAGCTCAAGCTCATTGTCAACCAAGAGTGATTGTAAGTGGTTCAGATGAATTCACCCTGTTTTTGGCAGTCTAGTGACCCATTTCTACCGATTACTCCGTTTCTATCTACATTACCGGCTCCCGCCCATCGCTTTTATATCCCCAAAGCTAACTGATACAATAGCATGAGCATGGAACAGTATTAGGCCTTTGATACCTGGTATAGCTTGGCACCAAGTCATAGAATGGTTTGCTTTACGAAACTAGACAACCGACTGTCCGTATACCTTTTATGACAAATGCCAGAGCAGTCGAGGTTTAGTTGAGACTTGAGAGCATGATTAAATAGTTTCTTAATTGCAGCTTTTTTACCAGTTTCTGCTGCGCCAATATCTTCGCCTCTTGGGGAGATAGTACTGGTAATGTATATTCTAATTTCCCTTTTTTTTCTTTTAGGAAAAAAAGCTTTCTTCCGGCTCACTAAGTTCGGGGGGTTGCGATGGAGCTCGCCCAAAGGTGGTCACAGTTAAGCACCCCGAATCGAACAAACCAAAACCAACAGTTAAAAAGAACAAGCCAATTCAAGCTGATTTGGATGTTGCCAAAGAATTCACGCGTTGCAAAGAAGAAGGTAAATCATAATATTTTTCTTTTGCATCGAATCGCTGTTTATTTTGAAATTTAAAAAAAACAAACAAGGAAAATCTCGGTTGGACTTGTCCAAATCAAGCGTGACCTTGTTGCCCCCATCTGTTCGCGAGCTCACTCACCTGACCGAATTTTACCTCTACGGAAACAAGCTGGCCAGTTTGCCTCCTGAAATTGGTTGTTTAGTAAATCTGTCGACGTTGGCGCTAAGCGAAAACTCTCTGACTGGCCTCCCCGATAGTCTCGCAAATCTGCGTTGTCTCCGCGTACTTGATCTACGACATAACAAATTGCATGAGATCCCCGACGTTGTTTACAAACTTCATTCTTTGACCACCCTATTTCTGCGCTTCAATCGGATCCGTGTAGTCGGTGACGAGATCCGTCAACTCACTCATTTAACGATGTTAAGCTTGCGTGAAAACAAGATCCGAGAACTGCCAGCTGGAATTGGTCGGCTGACAAATTTGATTACATTTGACGTGTCTCACAATCACTTGGAGCATTTACCCGAAGAGATTGGCAATTGCGTTCAGCTTTCGTCTCTGGATCTGCAACACAATGAGCTCCTTGACATCCCGGAGAGTATCGGCCAACTGCGTAATCTCAACCGCCTGGGTTTACGATACAATCGATTGACAAGTGTACCCAGATCCCTGAGTAACTGTGTGCATATGGACGAGTTTAATGTCGAAGGCAACGCCATTTCCCATCTTCCCGATGGGCTTTTGTCTTCACTGAGTCAACTAACTTCTATCACCTTCTCCCGCAACTCCTTTACCGCTTATCCATCGGGCGGACCTTCCCAATTCATCAACGTACACAGCATCAACCTGGAGCACAATCAAGTAGACAAAATTCCGTATGGAATATTCTCTCGAGCCAAACATTTGGCCAAACTGAACATGAAGGAAAACCTATTGACGTCATTACCATTGGATATTGGGACGTGGGTCAACATGGTGGAACTTAATCTCGGTACTAACCAACTTAACAAAGTCCCTGACGATATCGCTCTTCTTCAATCTCTTGAGGTAAAGATCACTTGTTTTTTGTTGTTTTGTTTTCTGCAAAGAAAGTGCTCATAATATTTTAACTTTTCAGGTATTGATTCTGTCAAACAACAATCTGAAACGTGTACCCAACAGCATCGGCAATTTACGGAAATTAAGGGTGTTAGATTTGGAAGAGAACAAACTCGAAACGTTACCCAATGAGATAGGATTTTTGCGTGATTTACAGAAGCTGATCGTCCAGTCGAATCAGCTTACTTCTTTGCCACGAGCAGTAGGCCATCTTTCTAATTTGACATACCTGAGCGTGGGTGAGAACAATTTGTCCTATATCCCCGAGGAAATCGGAACTCTCGAAACACTCGAGTCACTTTATTTGAATGACAATCTAAATTTGCACAATTTACCGTTTGAGTTGGCCTTGTGTTCCAGTTTGCAGATTATGAGTATTGAAAACTGTCCGCTGTCACAGATTCCAGCTGAGATAGTGGCGGGTGGTCCTTCTCTAGTTATTCAGTTCCTCAAGATGCAAGGCCCCTACCGTTCTATGTAGAAGTGATGGACGCGTAATTCAGTCTTAATCTGAGCGCATTCATTAAAAAATCCGCAAATGGAATCTGTCAATTCTCTCGCTCTCTCGATTTTCAACCTTTTGCTCTTGTTTCCGAGAAGATCCATCCTTACCCATATTTTATGGGCGACTACATAAGTATGTGTGTGTTGTGTGCCAATTTTGTCTCTTATTTCCTTCGAGATTGATTCTAACCATTTCATGGCGTAGCTTAACTTGTTTTACACAAACAAACATTTTTATTATTCTACATTTGAGTGAAGTGGGAAAGCGTGGTGCAGAACTTGATAGAGAATATCTGTTCATCACAGGCCTCACATTTATACTATTTTGACTGGCTAGAAATCATATATTGTAAAAACAAAACTAGTAAATGCGGTAAATGCGAGTGGTTTGCTCAAAAAGAAGTAAATAGCACACTTAACAAATTAAACAGACATCTTTTTCTTGCGCCAGCAATGCGTGGTATTGCATATCGTGTTCGCCGATTTTTCCTCAGCATTAGACATACGGCTCTGATAGGTCAAGACAAAGTGTCCCGTTAGAAATCACGAGACGTAAGAGTCACTAACAGAAAAGACGAGTCGGTATGTTGATTGTCCTTTGACGTGTGCGTGTTTTTAAGTGCCCAGGTCCGACCTTCTGCCCCTATTCGACCACACACCGACACAGTTAAATAATTGTACACAAGATCCATTTCCTCTTCAGTGTTCAAATTTTTCGACTGTGTATCAACGTTTGCTGTTTGCCCAGATGCTACTCGTTTATATCCCTCTGATGTTGAAACCTTAAAAACATTTCAAAGAAGTAAAAAAAAAAGTAGTTAACGTGTTTGTATCTACTATTATTCCAATTGGTATATACACATGTTCATGGTTCAATGTGCTCCATGTTCGTCCTCGTCGTTTTATGTTACCAAAGTTGTGACGGCAATAGTAGTACCATAACTGTAACTATTTCGCATGTCAAAATAAGATTTTCGATTTTATTGAGAGTCTTCGCTGCTACTACTCGACGTATAGTCACAGAGGCTTAAAAGTTTTGTAGATGACCCAGTAGCTAACGAGGAGGTACTGGGTACCGGGACTGGCAACTCGTCTTCACAAGATACGCGCGACTCTTTAGACTTTAAACTGACACCAAGATTGCTACGCTTGAGGACGGAACAACTGGGCTTATTCCGGGAATTTTGTAAGAAGGGGTTTTGAGTAACGCCTCTTCTTGGAGTCTTGTCACCATCTAACGAACTGAACAGTGGTCTAGAATCGATTGTCTGGCGAACGTTCTTTTGTCTTTCTTCTGGGCCTACAGATTGAGAATAAATTAAGTAAGTAAAAATAGATATCACTGACTTTTGTATCGTAGAACTAGGTATTTGAAATTATCTTTACTTTGTGTTGGATTCAACCGTAGTAGGGACGCAATTTTTGCGTCATCTTCCGACTGTGGTAATAGTTTTATGTCCAAGGAGGATTTTGATAGCAAAGCAGCATCAACCGCAGCTTTCGCTTTTAGATCTTTCTTTGCTGCCTGAAAAAGACGATAGTGAATATGGATTTGCATGGTGTAAACAAAGTTAAAACGAAAAGGTTTAAAATTAACGTAAGGTTTCATAATCGAGAACAAGTGAAATTACCCTAAACTGATCTCTTAGTAGCCGATTTGATGAATAGTCATCTTTCCACCTTTCTCTGTGATCTTGCAATCGGTCGATGACTGGTGCCGCAGTCTTGGATTTCAAAGCGTCTTTCTCGCCATGTTCAAGTTTAAACATTGCGTCTGTAGCCAATTTTTGGCTAGTACTTTTTTCTTCAGGAACAACCTATAATTAATTGGAAAACTAATCTGTATTGCCCAGAGTTTAAAGCAATAGCAATTCATGCCTACCTGCTCATTTTCTAGAGGGTCCCATCGTCTCTCCTGCCTTCTTGCACCTTCAACAATAATGTAGTCCAGATTCTAAACAGATCAAAAGATACAATCTTTTTTTCCCGGATTTAAAAAGAATTTATTTTTTCATACCCCAGGATCTGTTTTCATTATAATGTAGTTAGGGCAAAGGTGGCATTTGAAACGAAACTGGTAGACAGGAGTTGAATAATAATTTCCTACTTTTGTCTTCTCAGCGTTGTATCTAACAAACAATATCACTGTGAATCATTTGAAAAACCTAGGAGTGTAACCTTAATACTAACCTTACTCCCATTCCGATATGATTTTTACAACCATCACACCAAATATTGTATGGCATCTCAAATCTAATGATAAGAATACCAAGATGGAGTTTGTTGGCTCTTTCTCGTAAAGCATGAGTGCCATGATATTTGTTGATAGAACCCATCTCCGGCCTCCAATCAGGAGGATAATACTTATTTACACCTTTTCTTTCACCCTAATTAAGTGTAATAAAAAAATTGCTTTAGTTTCTTATTTTTAGGTCTAATCTTTTATTTTGAGTAGTCCTTTTGGTATAAAAATGTATGTTTAGAAAAAGCATTAAAGATGAATAATAAACTATCTTTACCATTTTATTTTAAATGTTTTTCCCAAAAAAGTAAAATCCAGCTATATCTTCTTCGAGCTTTTGTCTGAATTGTGTACTTGTGTCCGAATGCACGTCGACTGTCGTCAAACAGTGCTGTCAAATTATAGATACAGAGTTGCCAGAGTTAAAGTAAAGTGAGTTTCGGTGCGGACTCCGGATCCTACTTGGCAAAACCAGAGTCATAGAGATATGGTTGCCAACCTCTGTGTTAAAATTTCCCTATCCCAAACTGCCCCCCTCCGTGGTGGCCGGTAGGCGGAGCCGTTCCCATCCCTTACTTGGCGAGAAAGCCAATCAGCGACTTGGGCCGGACCTACTGATCTGCCGTCTAGCGGTACACACCGTAACTTGTTGCTGTTTTCATTCGCAACGGTTTTTGAACGGGTCTGGACACGATTTCGACGGGCTCCCGCTCTGAAATGCCTCGCAAACAGTGCTTTATTACCGGTTGTTATGCTGATTTAGTAAAGAAATCCAGTGTTTCTCAATGTTTTCTGTTCGAAAATTGCGTTGGCAAGAGGCTGTTACTAAAACGGGTCTGTTGGTTTCTTCAAAAATCTGCAGTCGCCATCTCGACTGGGTTGGGCCTGTAAAGGGAAAGGAGATTCAGGGTGTTTTTTACCCACATCAAAAGTTGAAACTCAAGGATGGCGGTCTTCCAAAACATTTGAAGGCAAGAATGCTTCTATTTTTATCATGTTTTCCATTGCATGCACAACTAATTATTTGCTAACATTTCAGATGGGGACTTGCTCGTGAAGTTAGAAGTTCCCAGTCAGAATTGGCCATTATAGAGATAATTATTTACTTGGATTCACATACAACATCTTCTTGGATTCACAAAAATTTTTCTTTCTTAAGCTCTGAAACTCCAAAATACTTTCCGTTCAGCAGATCATCACTGCTTTATACTTAAAGAAACTACCTCACCTCCTTCAAGTGAGCTTGCAGCCATTCAAGAAGAATTAGATCTAGACTCTGGTAATGCAATTTTATTTGCAGGCAAATGAGGAAATATAAGAAGTAACAATTATTAAATTTCACTAGTGTGCCCTTGAACTCAAAAACTACTAAGGATGGATCCTCAACCAACATATTCTGCACCTTATCAAATTTTATCCTGCAACTTTCTCAAATAAATTGGCACTTGGAAAAATACCAGGCGAATCCACTATATCGCATATGTTCTAAGGTTTAAAAATGATAAATTCTGGAAAAAAATGAATGGATATAACTTTATGCAGCCCTAATTTAGGTTGCTGTGAAAACACCAGGAGAATGACCCAGCAGCAATAACATAGATGACAAGGAGAGGAAGAGAACAATTTCAGACAAATTCCCAGTCATCAGTTATGATCTGAAAGAATTTATGACGAGCAAAATGAAGACGATGCGATGAAAATGTTTCTGCTGAGACGACCTTTGGAAGAATTTCGATCTCGGTCCGCTCAGCTATAGCCCTTACAGCGAGTATTTACAGCGAATTAAACGATAATTCATTCTGGAGAGTGGAATCAAGGTTTCTTTGAGGTAGTGGGATCTGTATGTAACTGAGTTTACATAGTCTTAGAAGTAAAATGATTTCGTTTATTTCAGACATTTTTCGGGATATTGAGGTCTGTCGACAGCCATAATACGTTTCAGCGTCATGGATTTCCAGACCTTTGGATGTAAACAAAGAAAATCGTGGAAACGTCGAAGATGAGTGAGTACATCCTGGCTCCATATTCGAAGGTTTTCGCTGCATGTTGACGAATTCAAACAACTGAAAGAACGGTTGCACTTGTATATAAACTGACGTTGAAAGATCATATATTGATTGGATTTACTCGAGTAGACAAACTAGAATTTGATGTAGTCACGATTGGTTTATAATTTGTGCGAGTATTTAGTTAAAACTCATGGCACCCTAGACTATGATGAATGTACCAAATCTCTTGTTTCTGATGGGCTGCTTTTGCAAGTAGATTTTCCTCCCCCCGACCGTACCACCTTACGTAATCGTGGAGGTCCTTTATTCGTAGCTGTACCTATGCATTAAACCTTCCTCGAAGTCGAAAGAATGGTTTCGGCTCATTTAATGAGGTCCACTCATTCGTAAATGATACCTATCAGAAATGCATGTCATTCTGTCAAAAATCGCAAACTACACCTATTCCCAGTTTGTTGTGGTATACATAGAGAATGACTGGCTCCCTTCTTATGTGATTATGCAGTATGTTGAAATATGCTGATATTTTGAATCAAAACGACAAAGAAATTCCCTAGTAGCAATAAGTTAACTTCCGATGTAGAAAACAAGAAAGAACTTTAAACTTGCTTAAGTACGGCGCGATGTCCCAAAACATTTATAGGCTAGAAAGTTACTGCTATTTCTAATTCAGGTTTCCATTATATGCACCATAACAGGATGAATATTTACACTTTACAGCGCAACGAACGCGGCCGCTGTGGCCGCCGCTGCCGAGAAGGAAAGCGGAGCGGAATTGTTGCGCCGCGAATATTATCGCTAAGTTTCTTACCGCAAGAGTTTCAAGGAGGCTGTCCAGGTGATTGTGCCAACAAGTCGCATCCCAAGCCGGATACGTCCCTTCCGCCACCTCCGCTCGTCTCCTCAGCACCTGTCGCCTCATCCGTCGTCGACGGCCCCCGTGGACATTTCGACGGTCGTTTACTCGCCGTACTAGAAGCTGCATGCAGCATCACTACAATTAACCTGCGAACCACTATTGGTTTTCTATTATATTAGATGGGGACTGAGCTCATAAGTTCACGGTTCACAGTCAGCATGGGGTAAATTTAAAGATAATCGTCTTACTTGGATTCAGCACATACAACATTTTCTTATATTTTTCTCTTTCAGGCTTTGAAACCTCGAAATACTTTCCATTCACCATACCACCTAGTTATACCTGCAATGAGCCTTTAAGAGAGCTTACAGTAATTCAGGATCAAATTTAGATTCGGCACCTTCTTCAAGTTGCCGATATCACTCTGGTGATACATCTGAATTTGTTAGGCATTATGTCAAGCAATAACAATTGTTTCATTTTTTTAGGGCCCTTGAACTCAAAAACTATAATGGATGTAAAGCTTTTGAATTGGATTGCAAAAGCAGAAGAATTGGCACATATTTTCCCATCTTTGGCATATCAGGCACCGATTTTTAAAGATTCCGTCCTACATCCTACACAAACTTTCTGTACAAAAATGGCACTTGGAAGAAAGATACCCCGGAGAATCCATGGTGAACATCGCATCCGTTCAAAGGTTTAAAAATGAATAATTATGGTAAATAATCAATGGAGATAACATACCTATTCCCATATTTTCTAATTTAGATGTGAAAACACGGAGAAAATAACCCAGCTTCGATCGATGTCTTATTTTAAAAAAACCCGGATAAAAATAAATGGCAGGGCAACGGGCAACAAATGACAATTGTTCTCTTCCTGAATTTATGACGAGCACGGTGAACACAATACGATGAAAATGTTTCTTTTGCAACCCAACTTTTGAGCTGGATTTCGCATCTCGGTCCGCTCAGCACAGTCATGGGAATAATCAAAGAAAATTACAGGATGATTCTTTCTGGAGAGAGCGCAAGCAACGGTTGCGGATGTTAAACTGACGTTGAAAGACCAGATATTGAAAGAATTACGATTCGAGTAGGCTAGATGAATGGAATGTGATTTACATTTTTGTAGGGGTATTTACTCGTATTCGGGGTATTTATTCGTGGCACACTAGACTGATGCATGTACATAGTCCCATGTTTTGTGGCAGGAGTTGGATTTGCCAGTTGATTTTCCTCCAGCTGACTCTTTCCCCCTACATAATAGGGGAGGTCATGTTCTTGTAGCTGTGCCTATGTTTCAAACCTTCCCCTTAGTTGAAATGTGGTTTCAGCTCATTTGACATTGAGGACCAATGAGGACGTTTGTAAATTATAGCTATAAGAAATGCATGTCAACTCAAAACTCTGCAAACTTCTTTTGCCTGTTTGTTGTCATAAACATAAATACAACTGGCTTCCTTATCTGATTAAGCTCTGTGTCCAAATGCACTATTATTTTTAAATGAAACATAAAAAAATTTCAAATGTGAACTGCCGATGTACAAAAGAATTTTAAACTTGTCTTCCACACTAGATGTGTCCAACCTCCTACCTGGCTACCTCTTCTCATCCCATGTCCAAATATGAACTTTTTCGAGTCAAAACGCAAAATTTGAAATTAACCTGGTAAACATCAAGTGTCTAAAGAAATTGTAAAAGTGCCACAACAATTGCCAACCAAAATGGTTTATTAATACAAGCATATATCTGGTTGAATACACACGTTCGTAAGAGTTGAGAATGTTTTATTCCATCAGTTTAGAGAAGCTACTGAAAAACAATCACAAATTCACAATTAAAACAAATTTGAAATTCGCCATCACTCTAATGTTGACAATACACCAGTCTCAGTCTGCTTGTAAGCTTCGGGAGATTGGGAATTTGGGACTTCGAAAAATTTCCACGGCGAAGTAACATGTAGTTCCGCCACTAGGCCGCGTGGCGGCAGGTCGATCGATGTGGACCAAAGTCACGGAAAGGGGGCCAGCCCCCATGCTAGCTTATAACACAGGAGGTTGGCAACCATATCTCTATGACTCTGGCAAAACAGGCCAAACTTCTGAAATCGTCACTTTGATTGAATTAATCTGGGGCATGTATTAGAAATATATTTCACGATAACTAGGATGACCAAGGTTTTTTACTTAACGATTGATCTACCTGACATATTTAATACCTACATCTGTAAGTCAGAGATATATCTGACGAAACAATCACTCTGGCAAAACGTTAAAATGCATTACTTCCTAGCCATTCAAGGTTCCCCATACATTTTGCTTATTAATTTAAAAACATAAAGTGTGATAGCAGAAAACATTTTATTCAAGATAAACACGGAAACCCCCCTAAACGACTTCAAATCGTAAGCTACCCAACGTGCTTTAGGAGAGTTTATGCGCAACAAAAATACGCTCCTCTTCTGTACCTTCGCTGCTTGTCTTGATATGCGTGATAAGAAATTCAATATCTAATAAAAATGGCACAATAATGCCCAATTATTAGTACGATGAAAAAGTCATCCGAGAATAAACAGAAATATATTCAATAAAAAATCGTAGAAAGAAGTATTTCTTACCAGATTTTCGATCCGAAGACAAAAATAATGTGACTGCAGCAATACGTTTCACACGAGACAAACCAGTCAGCCATGGAAGTATTGGTTCCTTGCGTTCTAGAAACTCGGTTTTCAAAACATTGATAATACCACCAAGAACATCGGTTTCAAGCGATTCACGAAAAATGTCGGGTAATTTTGAAGGAGATATTTGCTAAAAAAAAAATCATCAGAAAATAACAAAACCTAGAAAAGAATATGGACTACCTTGAGATATTGGTATTGCAAATTACTTTTACTTCCAAGCCTCTTAAAGTCTTGATCAAACTGAATGTAGTTTTTGGGCGCAGGGGGAATCGCGTCATGAACGAGATTTTGTTCAATTACCGATTCAATTTTTTCAACACAAATATTTTTTTGATTGGAGAATTGATTAACTAATCTTTCAATTCCAAGGTTTTCTTGTTTGCGGTCGTTGACCACAATTATTGGTATATGGATTGAAGGTTCGGATTGGATGTTTTTAGGAATTGAGAGTACTACATCTTCCAAGTGGGTAAGTGATGGATGATTTAATGAAAGGTCTACTATGTCGTTAGTTTCCTTTTTTTGTTCACTTTCTGACGATTTTGTTTTGATTTCTATAACAGACTGACTAAAGCTCACTCCCTTTTTACGCGAAGATTCCTTGCTTTCTCCTTTCAACGCAGACTCAGTTGAGCTCTTGTCACACCATGATTTTGAGTGTCGTTCAAGTTCTTGCAGTGCAGCTTTGTTATGTGGTTCTATGCTTAATACTTTTTTAAAGTCACATAACGCAAGTTCAATTTTTCCCGTATTTGCTCTAGCGGTTCCACGCCGATGGTAGGCTTTAACAAATGTTGGGTCAAGATTCAGTGATTTGTTGCAATCTTCTTCTGCCTCAATGAACCTGCTCAAATATTTAGAAAATAATAACTTAGATATATTTTTGTATTAAAAAAAAAACTCACCTATTTACTTTAATTAAAGCAATGGCACGATTTGCAGGAAGAATGGCATCCATAGGATCAAGGTCCATGGCTCTGGAATAGCATTCAATTGCTTGATCATACTTCCCTTCCTTGAAACATTCATTTCCCTACCCCAACACAACCCAAAAATTGCATAATCAGAGTAAAAATAGTTTTACTGCAGGGTTACCTTATTTTTCTCTAGCACAGCCTTTTGCTTGTTCTGATGGTTTGTTAACTTCCCTAAAGTGGATGCACCAGAATTTTCTGAGGTGAATGTTTCGTTTAATGTGGTAATTGTTTTCTTATTTCGGATGGGAAATTCCTGCTGAAATCAAACATTTGATACCACAGAAATCTAAGATATAGGCATATAGGTAATAACAAGAATGAGTTGTCAGTCTGTACAGTACCTGCTCTTGAACAGAAGTTTTTGGTGCATTCTTCAACATTTCATCTTTACATTTGATTTCTTTTTCCCATCCATACAAATCTTTCAAGTAACTTTGATAATCTTCAGCATTTTCTCTCACTTCTCGTTGAAGTTCTGCTGCTTTGGCGGTCATTGTTAGTGATAACTACAAAAATTTTAAACGTTTTCTCACTTTTCGTTTGTCTCTATGGTAACAAAACAGTATGCTGCTAAAGAGAAGTACACGTGGTTCTTACATCATACGCAAATTTTGTATTTAAATATGTAGTTTTGAAAAATTGCTAATCAAGCCTAAAACTAAACTGAGTTAAATCACCTTCTATAAATTTAACAATAATTCTTTTTGGATAGCTATTTCAAAAATTTTTTTTCAATCCAAAAAAGTAGGAAAAAAACATCAAAGTTGCCATAGCAGACGAGAGACGATTATCTTTGCTAGATTGGAGATTGGAGATTTGGCGCAGATCAGGCATCAGGGGAGCCTTGATTGTATGATTGAGTCCTATTTTTAAGTTCAGCGCTAGTTTGATTACAAGTTCTAGACTTAAACTATGATATTCGATCACGCCATGTTATTAATAAACGATAAGCCGTTGTGATACGTGCTATGCATCGCTGAAAGTATGTGTACATAGCAGTGAACATTAAACCAAATAACGTCATTATCAAAAGTGTGTTATTTACTACATTTTAAAACATTTTTAACATGTAGGCTGGATTTTTCAAACTATAAACATGAAGCATGTTTTAATCGTTGGCGCTGGTGCTGCCGGGCTTGCTGCTGCCTCAAGACTTATGGAAAATGGTTTATCTCCAATGAATATTACTGTCTTGGAAGCTCAAAATCGCATTGGAGGAAGAATGCACACCATTACTCATGAAGGTAATAAAAAAAAGCCTATTAAAATAAATATGTTCAAATTCAGAATAAATTCATATGGTTCTTAAACCAGGATATCCATTGGAATTGGGGTAATATTACATCAACTGCAAATGGGTATTATAATAATTTACACTTTTTAACAAATAAGGGCCCAGTGGATACATGGTGAACAAGGAAATGTTGTATTTGAATTAGCCAAAACTGCACAAGAAGTCAATACTGATATCCATACTTTACAATCTAGTGGATTTGCTGAAGATGTTGTGTTTGGATTTGAAGACTATAAATTAACTAAAGAACAAATAGGAGAAGCCATGCGGTTGTTTGATACGCTCGAAAATGTCTCTAAATCTGAGTTGTCTACATGGGACAAGTCACTTGGAGAATATTTTGAACAAAAGTGAGAGACTTTTATTTATTCACTATATACTTTGATTCACTAAGCATTAGTCGGTTTCATTTTTTTAGGTTCAAAGAACAATTGGATGGAAATAAACTCGCTACGATAGATCGATCTACTGCTGTTGCTGTTTTTGATTGGTATCATCTATTGGAGAACGTAATTGATGGATCAGAAAATTGGAAGGAAACTTGCGGTTCTGGGCACTTGCACTATCACGAGTGCCCAGGGGATCCATTGGTCACATGGAAGCGCGGATATAGTGCCCTCTTTGATATTCTTATGGTAACCCATGCAATAGTTGCAGTCATATCCATTCTCGTTTGGTTTATTTCCGTTTAGAAAAACATACCGAAATGTGACAACGGGCTTCAAATGCCTTTTTCGGATCGAATATTCTTGAATAAAGCGGTTGACAGTATTAAATGGGATGCGACATCCACGAACCATAAATCGGGAATCAAAGTTACCTGCGAAGATGGATCTCTCTACCTAGCTGATTTTGTTATAGTCACTTCTTCTTTAGGATTTTTAAAAGTCAATTCTGATAAACTTTTTATTCCCGCTTTGCCGGTTCAAAAGAAAAGAGCCATTCAAGTAATTCTTGATTCGTTTTCTAATTGGTTCAATCCTCTTAAATGTTGTTCTCTTTATTTAGGGCCTAGGATACGGAACGGTCGACAAAATATTTATCACTTTTAAGAGCTCTTGGTGGGGTCCAGATTGGGGTGGAATTTCCATTCTCCGTCGGCGTTCAGAAAATGCACGGGACCAATGGGGAGATTATATTCTAGGATTTTATACAGTCCGCTTGCAACCCAATATGCTAATCGCATGGATTACCGGAAAAGCGGCCCGTGAAGCAGAGTCACTTTCGGAAGATGAAATTCTCAAAGTGTGCTCGGAGCTTTTAAGGAAATATATTGGGAAGGATTTTTCTTATACCGAACCAACAGGATTGATTCGGTCCAAGTGGTTTAGTAATCCTTTTACTTCTGGTTCTTATAGTTACCGATCGACAGAATCCAAGAAAATGAATGTTTGGGCGTCTGACCTTGCCCACCCGGTCTATGATTCTAGTGGATTTCCACGTCTTTTCTTTGCTGGCGAAGCTACGCATGATTATTTTTACAGTACCGTACATGGAGCAGTTGAAACTGGGTGGAGAGAGGCTGATCGTGTAGCCAAGTACTGTAACGGTTTTCGTGACGCTAAGCTTTGAATCGTTCCATATTCTAGTATTCCAGATTTTTCACCAGATTTGAGAAATTGCATGTAGAACTAGTGGCATCCAATAAGAGGAGAGCTGTTTGGATCGAATTGTTGCTTAATTGATTATAGGGACAATCGTTGAAATAATTTTATCCAAACGTAGAATTTCTCGGAATTCATTCAATAATTTCTTTTTTGATCCGCTTGTAAAATACAATTTCATAGTATTAACATTCGTGTCTATATCATCAAGATGAAAATTTAAGAATTCGTCAAATTCAGGTTAGATTATCAATCAGACGCGATTTCGCCAGACCGAAACGTCAAAATGGTGGTCAGGAAAAATTGCACGATTTGGCCGCTTTCCTTCCCGTTTCGTACAAAAATGTTTCTCTTAATGATGACCAACATCGCACAATTTGTTAATAATGTGAGGCCAAGAGAACACATTCGCATGACTTCAAGTCGCAATACTTCAATCGATCCCATGCTGATCCCATGAATCCCTTCTTCTCTGGGCTACACGGCCTACACCGACAACATGTTTTCTTCCGCTCCAATTTACAACATTTTTAGTTTACAGCATAAGTACAGCAGTTACAAAATATAAAGAATCTTATGAATTTACTATCATAAGGTTGTTCCTTGTTTGATCTTTCAAATAAAAATTTTTGGAATCTTGAATCTTCAGTTCTCACCGTCAGAAATTAGAAGAAACATATCTGGCAACGGAACGGAAAAATAGCTGCGGGCTTTGTTGACATTAAGGTTTGGCCTGCTCTGGGCCGGCCTCCGCCTACAAGTTCACGACTGAAAATGGATGGTAGAATATGTTTGTTTGTTTGACTGTTTCTTGCTTGATTTCAGAAACTTTGTGATGCAAGTAGGAATCGTGTGGTAAAGCAAAACTAATTTTCAAGAATTTTTAGGCATTCAAAATATTTTTCAAGCTATTTTTCATTTTTCAAATTGTAGGTAAAAGCTCATTTCAGGCGAGGTCTCGCTACGAATTGACATGAGACAGCGAGCAAGCCATACCTTTCTTGAAATTCGATGGAGTCGTTGGAGTGCCATTCGTTTCGGTTGTCGAATGGACTTTGCTCTTTCTCACCAAATGGGCTCTTTTCTGCCATCTGTAATCAACAAAAAATAACTGTATATCTGGTTTCTGATTTTAAGCCAACAAGGGTGATACAGTGCTCTGATATTATAGAGGTTTGACCCACACAAGAAGATGTAGCCTATATCAAATTTTATGTAGTAATAACTTATCATTATTACATAGTATATAGAATGGAGTTCTGATTCAGAGCTTTTACTAAGTGCCTACTTTAAGAAGGGAAAACTTGATGTCTGGTCATTAATTCAACCTGAGTGGAGATGTAAAGTATCCACAGGAAGTCTTGGATTGTTAGCTGCACAGTTTGCCCCTTCTTCACGCCATGTTTTAACAACTGCCAATTTAAATGTATATAACTAAATATTCCTTAATTGATATTTTCATCATATTTTTTGCTCCCTTCAGTTGAGAATAACTGTATGGTCACTCAGTAATCAGACTGTGTCGCATATAAATTTGCCCAAGGAAGCTAACCCTGGTATAGACTTTAGTATTGGTGGCTCTTATATGGCTATTGTAGAAAGAAGAGGGGCCCAGGATTGCGTTGCGATTTACTCATGCGATACCTGGACCCAAGTAACTGTAAGTTCCTGTCATAAGTTATTTTCATTCCTATTTATGTTAATTAAACGTGCTGTTTAAAGTTAATAGATGGTGAAGCGGTTGATATTGGAGGTGTCAAATGGTCTCCAGACGGCTCAAAAATAGCCATTTGGGACGGAAGTCACTCGGGGAAGCTTGGAATTTATTTGATTAGCGGCTCTAAGCTGGCCGAGTTGAAAGATGTTTTCGGAATTCACAGTGTTGAGTGGTCTCCTAGCGCACAAATTCTTGCTGTTGCAACCGTTGGGTGTAAAGTAAAAAAAAAAAAATTATTACTTAACACTTATTCCGTCATTCCCTTTTTACAAATATGGTTTTAGGTAAAGCTTATAAATCACTTGTCGTGGCATCCAATCGCAACGTTAAATCACGTGGGTAAAATTCGCGATACCGGATGCGTCATTTACTACGAGTCCGAAAGCCAACAGAAATGTACGTCACCTATCTAGTATTTCGTTGGTAGGCGCATTGGGAGACTAACCGTAGTTTCGTTCATTGCTTTCTTTGCTGTTCTATTCAGATCAAATCATGGAAGATAGACCATTTGTACTGCCGAGTGAATCATCTGTGGGACAACTTTCATTAGCTTTCAGCACTGACGCTCGTTACTTGGCCGTCTGCGACCAACAACGACCTAGAGTATTATGGGTTTGGGAATTACCATTCTTCTCTCTAAAAAGTGTACTGGTGCAATGCTACGCCGTGAAAAGCAAGTTTTCTTTTATTAAACTTATAATTCTGAAGTGCAATCATTTAACGTTTAACAACGAAAACTGGTGTACAGGTTTTAAGTGGTCCAACTCTCGATTGACTTTCGTCTGTGGGACTGGTTTTGTTTATGCTTGGACACCACAGGGAAGCGCCGTAACTGATCTCCGGACGGCGTCCATTACAACTGCAGCCTTAAAAGCAGATCGAATTGAGTGTAGTGCAGTCGGGCAGCACTTGATGATTGCGGGAAAAGACGTCGGTTGTGTATGTCAAGTCAAGTAGTTTTTAACAAAAAGATTTAACTGGATTTAAAGCATATCTTGTATACATTTTCTGAAATATATATGGCACCAAGAGAGAGCAATTATGTTATAGCACACAATGTATGGCAATAGCAACTTATGTAGCATCTGGAATTTGACTGTTGCAATTCCCGTGATACAGACTGATAAAACCTTTACATTCATAAAACAGATCAAATATATCGTCGTAGCCTTTCGACTTCCACCACTGGCACAGTTGTCGGTTCCAATTACAGGGAAGTGTATAAAACAAATGAGGATACTCTAAGGCAACAAGTGTATAGAAGTCTTGATCTCCCAGATGACCCTTGAAACTGTACTTCTCTGTGAAATTGCCAAGGGATGAATTGGTAAGAAGTGATTGATATAGAGTAGATTGCCTCATCTTATCTAGTTTCATCAATACCACCCCACTATTGTAACCTGGGAAGCCTTTCCCTTTAGGTTCTCCTAATAATGAAGTTTTATGTTGATTGCGGTATACATAAAGTATGTGGCGATACACTGGTGATAATTCAGGGGCCAATCCAAGGAGCTGTTTGCTATCAAAATATTGAAAGTGCTGATTTAGTTTTTCAATGCTGTCCCGAAACTCAGTATCCACATCAACAAAAATGAGCTTTTTAACATTAGATGGGATCAAGTCAGGTAAGCGAACAGAAACATAGAATAGTGCTTGACTATAGTAGGTGCCTGGTTTTGCACTGAAATATTGCTGAAGGGTTTTAATAGTGGTGACAAACTGCTTGGCAAAGGTGTCAATGAAGTATGCTGAAACCTATAGAAAAAGCAAAAGTTAGTTTAATAACAAACAAGTTTAGGATGGTGAATGGATTTACTTACTTGGACATTTATTTGAGTTATCTTGGCTTCATGATGGATGATTTCTTTGGCTATTTCCCAGCTAGATGGATCAGTCACCAAATGAAAATGTAAGTTAACGTTGTTGGAACAATGGTGAATGAGAGAACGAGTCATTTTCTTGAAATTCCATTTCAGAGCTGCCTTTTGTCCAACATTGCAGAAGATCACAGCAAGATGAATGGCTTCCGCCGACGACAGACTGTCGTTCAAGGAATTTGCACTATATTTGTAAACAAGCTGATCAGTGTTATTCTGGTATTCGTCTTCGCCATGTTGAACGGATGCTGAGGGCGTGACTTTGAGGATGGACTTGGCACCTGTCACAGCCGAGATTTCTTCACTAGATCGCAAATTCCGCAGATTAGAGCCCAACAAATGGGGCCCAAATCGGCGACTCACATTTTCTTCTATTTCACTATAGTATAGGCAAACTAACAATGAGCATGTAACGAGAAGGAAGAGAAAAAGATGAATTGATTTGGGCATGAATCACAAAGAAACACTTGCCCTTGCCATCATTCTGTTTCTTCCTATCCTCTTTTTCCTAGCTACAACATTGCTTTTATGATTGCGGTTGCTCTAATGCCAAGCAACCATGGTTCATAGTTTTTTTACCTACTATTATTTTTCGATATTATATCGATATCAGAGCAGTAGTGTTCAATACTCGATATATATCTCTGTCACCCTGAGTCTCTGACAAACCAAAAATATACTCTATTCATAAAAATATTTAAAAAGCTTGAAATTTGAAATTCTATTTTAAAGATGGAGACTGATGGAGAAAAAGTGAGTTAGGAAAACTCAAGTCTGTGTGAGGATATAGCCAATAATGTATGCTGATATCTGATGGTTTTACCAAAACAATTGTCGATGGACACAATCACGAACGGAAACGAGTGCTGTAGCTATAGTCCTAGTGCAGTTTTTTAAATAGAAGCTTTTTAAAGCAGCACCATGCATGCGTGCGCGTTTCGGATTTTCAAGTTTTTATCTTGTATAAAAAAGTAGATTTAAAATAGAGAGCATGTGTGCGCAAATGAAAGTAAGATTCACTTTTTATTTTTTAAAAAGTAATAAAAAACAGTATTTTTTTTAGTTCTGAAAATCTTCTATAACCTCTTTTTACCAAAATATATATTTCAGTTTTAACCAAATAGATTTGATTTTCCAATGTAAGCCTCCAATGTAAGACAAAAGAATATAGATCACCCCTGGAAGACGTGACTTCGAAGCAGAATATACGGGTGCATTGTCTTCAGCGTACTTGTTAAAGTACAAGCATTGGTAATCGGCATGATGTCGACGGCTGATACCCTACAAATAGTAAGGTCTAAATACCTATCTAAGTGTGCTGTACAAGCACTATTGTTAATATTCCTAGGAATGGATTCGTACAGTTCTGTTTGCTGTATGATTTCAAGTTTTACCGCGGTTATTTCATAACAGGGCTGTGATTCTACATAAGCCTAATTAAATTTTGTGTTTACGTTGTACATCCGTATTCCTTGAAATACACCATGAACATCGATAGAGTTTTACTACTAGCTATGTATTTATTGCATCATCCATAGTTAAAAATTGTAATTATCCTATGAAAATGGGTTTGATGTGTCATGGAGAATATTCAGTATCGGGATCGAAGTAATTGCTAATGTGTGTGGTGCCGACGATGTGAGTGGCAAGCCAAATTAGTTCCGCGCGAGTGATTAATTTTAATCACTTAGTTACGACAGGGCGATATAAGGCCCACTTTGACATCTCGTCGATTCGTCATCCAGATAGCCAAGGCTGTTTTTACACAGGTGACTATTGCTTCTTAACTCATGTGTGCATTCCCTCTATCTCATTTGAGACTCCCGCCTCCCTCACCCCTCTAAGCAAATTATTCATCCAGCATACAGAAGGGGGCAGGAGCTGGGGTGAGGGAGATCCAGCATAGATAAGACTACTCTTTTGTATTGTTGATCATTTCCGTGTAGGAGGGACTGCATCCAAGTCACATCAGACGGACAGATACCCTGTAAAAGAAGTAGAGCAGCAGGAGAGCTGGCCAGAGCGGCGAGTCCAAACTTTCGTTCAGACATTAAAATTCAAAGCGTTGAATATTGTATTTCCGGGAGTACGAACTTGTTTCAACCACACTGTGACTGTATATACACGGGTCACCCTCCAGTGCTGCAGCGACAGGGTCTCCTTATACGGATTCATTTTGTAGTAGAGTAGTGCGACAGCAAGGTTATATGATGTACCTACTTATATATCAAGCCAATCCGGTTGACGAATGCGGTAGCGCCCGCGATCATCTTTTCTTTTTTTCATTGGCTTTTCAACGTAAGCCCATTACCGAAACTTGATCCGCGTCGACTAATTGGTTCAGCCGGGTATCCACCACCGAACTATTATTTTTTTCACTCTCGAAAGGAGTACACATGCGGAAAAGAGAATACGCACAGACGACAAAGGATTTCTACGAATCTGATGAGCCCGTGTATGTCGAATAACCAGCTATAGTGACGACCTAGAAATCAACACCCACTATGCGTACCAAACGTTATGTACGTGGAGCATTTAGCCCTCCAACAAGTAACTCTCAAGACATCAGTGAATAATTAACAGTTCTCTAGAACCTGTCGGTCAATTAGGTAGATCGAATTCAGGGGGACACAATCTAGTTTGGCATCCAAAGCTGTTCTCAGTTGTTGACTTGTCACGCGGAACATTGGGCGAGCTTTAGAACTTTCAGTTATGCTACTAGTCTACATCTGATCGTCGTCGCCCTGGTAACCAAGACTTGAGGAAATATTTTCCCACTTCTTTTTCTTCTTTTTATGTGTACGACGTGAATACTTTTTATTCCAGCATCCCGCCCATCTCCGCGCAACAGCCAACTTTACCTCTCCATAATTAGCCCCTTCCAAGAGGTGGAGGGGAGTGCGCCAGGAAGATAAACACAAGACGTAAGAGAGAGACTGGGAGAGACTCGGATGGAGGGCGGAGTGAGGAGGAGAGCAAACAAGCAATCCAAAACGCGTGCAACTAGAGAGAGGGCACTACGTTGGGCTAGACTCACAAGTACCATTATCGAGTCAGAGTAGAAAGCAATGGCAGCGAAGGAAAAGGATTTCTCTCTATCTCATCCCGGTGGTAGAAGTGGGGACCCTGTTGGATATGGCCGTGTTCCGTCAAGATGTATGCAAGGCAGGCAATTGACTAGGCTCGGCGTCGAGGGAAGATTAGCGCCACTACTAGATCATGATGGCAATGCATGCCCAACGCTTTCTCGCCCCTCTCTCTTGACGCTCTTTCTCTATCTCTATATCCCCAATCAAGGACTAGGCTTCATTGTACTAATTAGATTCCAAGAGAGAGAGAGAGAGAGGGAGCTATATATGTATGTGTGTGTTTGACCTGGTATATACGCTGTCTGATTGTAATGTCTGCTCTAAGCCCAAGCTTTATTTGCAGTCGAGTAGGTCTCCACAGTACTCTTCGAATACCGGGCATAGGGGAAACAAATCTCCGTGTCAGCTCAATATGTTCTATTGTCAGGAAACTGCCTTGAATAGAGCGTGCCAGTCAATTCGACTTCTTCTTCTTCTTCTTTTACCGTTCCTTTTCTTTTTTGTCGTTCATCAAGCTGGGACCGTATATGTTGATAGCACGCACCATCCCGTTGAGTTTGAATTCAATCAGCAAGCCAGTGTTTAGATGCCTTGGCCTCACCTGAAGAAGTTTATATTAACCATTTTGCGATTAGCCGTCGTTTGATGTGCGTCAAGTATAATACGCTAGTACTATACTACCTACCTGCTAGCCCGTTTTTTTATGTCCGGTTGATGATGTTCAAGAATGAAGGAGCCGGGAACGCGGAACTGGGAGCGACGGGAGCGCATCACGCAAAAGTGTTGAGCGCACGGTCCGAAATGGGAGAATTTTTATCGGCCCGAGTCACGCCAATCGCCACCGGCTGGTCGTCACGCGACGTCGGCGGCGCTTCCCAAAAAATATAAATTCTTTTTTTCCTTCTTCTTCTTAAACAAAAGGGGGAAAACAGAAAGGGTTATTTTTAACGATCCCTAATCAACTTTGATCCATCATAGCATAGGGCAAGGTAATTATTTATTCAAAAATCGTAAAACAAATGCTTTTGGCACGCGCTTTAGACACACAGTTGTTAACAAGCAGCGCTCGAGTATAGTTCTGTCGAAGGGGAAAGTTGACTAAGCCGAAAAGTTCACAATGCTGTAGCTTGTAGGCCGTTCGTTACTAATATTCCGAGAGCTTCATTTGAAATGCGTCCCCCTCTTTTTCGATGTCACCGGCCTCGATCGTCGGTCCATTAAACACCGAATGAATTGGAATCACACGAAATTTTGTTTGCTAGCGGAAAAGGCAATAGGCGCACGAAATTGTCGTCATAGGGAAGCAAAAATCAACAAACGCGGATATACGTGTAATAACCATGTCAACGTAAATGACGTGCATCATTAATATCCATCACATCATTCTTTATACTTCTTTTTTTTTCCCAGGGTGACTGAGAGGACTATATGACATTAGAGAGGAGGGGAAAGGGAACGGCGAGAGTGTGCAGTCGGTTATTGATAGTGTCCGGAGAATCCCTATATAGTAGTAGTAGTAGTATAGAAAGAAAAAGAGACACGGAGAGGAAATAAGGACAAAAAAGAAAGAAAAAAACAGTGGAGCGAGCGCACTGCATGTGTGCGATTCGCTTCATCTCTCTCATGCGTGGGTGGACCGACGACTAGAGAAGGGCGGTTGAAATTCAAAACGAAACGAGAGCGGGCAGGGGGGCGACACCATGATCGATCACACAACGATCGACTCCGGATGATACGGCAAAAGGCCGGAACTTGGCTAAGGAACGCTGGGGAAGAAAGGGCAAAAGCCGGATAGCGATCCCCATCTAGACGCATCCCGGTCGAGTTGAAGAAGCTAACGGAAGTCACGACGACGTCGCTATTTAGATAGAGAGAGAGAAAGAGAGAGAGCGAGTGGTGGTGGTGGTATGGTAGGAACTAAGCAAGAGTAGTTTTTGACTCTTCTCTCTGTTGTGTGTGTGTGTTTGTATGTTTTTATGCTATATCTATACGATATATAAGCGCCGAGGTACCAGTGGTAGTAGTAGAAGCGTATGCTCTTATTTATAACCAGAGGGAAAAACTAAAGGGGATGAAGGTTTGGGTGTTTGTGTGTGCGGCGGCTAGGGGTGAGGGTGGTCCATAATAAAGGGCCACTGTACTCTTTCGTCTGACTCACAGGGGTTTGTTATTTCTGCCTATCTAGGGCTACTACTACTACTGCTGCCATATAGATTTTCTACGCAGTCACATACACACGTAAAGGACGTCTCTCCGTGCGGAACCATTAAAGAGTATTGTGTCCGACTAATGGCGCAGGCAGGGCGGGCGGCCGGTTTGCTCCGATTCACCCTTCTCACTGATTCCGTCATCTCCGGACTTTATAGCAATTGGGGTTGCATCGAACAGAAGCGGCTCTGCCGATAGTTTGTTTTTCCAAGCGTCGATAGATTCTTTTCCCCTTCGACTCTTTCTCCCTCGGCTGCGTCTCCTATTTCGTCCTCCGACGACCAACGTAGAGAGACAATGTTACGAGAGCCTACACTACAGTACTACCCTTTCTTTCTTTCTAGGCCTGCTGACAGATTTCATGGCCACTGGAAATCATGACCGTCTGCTTCTGGAACGGACTCTCGTATAAAACGTACCAGTCAGCGCACGGGTCAATCGAGGAGAACCAAATGCCCATTGAGCTCAAAGACCTTCTTTTCTTCGGCCGCTATCGTTATTTCTGACGACTTCTCAGAGTCGTATAAGAACCTAAACCAGCCTGGACAAGGAGCTCGCCCGGTATTTACAGTAAATCGCCGGGCGACTCTCAGTTTCATGAATCAAAAAAATACAGAGGAGCCAGGAGAAAGGGAAACATACACACACGAGGTTCATAAACATATAACAAGTTGAATCGATAGCGTACGCGTAGACCACCCGCCCCCGAACTTGTTAGAAAATGTCGTCCTCTGTCAAGAGCCATGAATCTGTCTTAGAAACGGTGATGCAATAAGTCTTGCAGAGGTCACGCGGGTCATAACTCTGTTGAAGGGGCGAAGGAAAAACATACAGCAGTCACGGGAGGAGTTTCTTTCTGGTCCATTGGGGAAAAGAACACATGTGTTCCAAAAGTTTAACCAACGTCTCTCTCTCTCTCATATTTTTTCCCCTTCTACTTCTCCTTCTCCTTATCCCCATTTTTTTTACTGTATTCTCTATAGCCCTATATATAAGATATTTGAAGTTCTCAAATATCATAGCGCATGTAGCAGCTATGGCAATAAATCACTAGATGGTAACTAAACGGATGGGTCAGGCCGGCCGGGTGCAGCCGCGTGCCGTTTGACGAGCGACCGAGTTCACACAGGGTTTTGCAACGAAGGGTCCACGTCTATACGAATTTTATAGGCTAAAGCCATCATCAACCGACTTGACTAATGGTCGCTGAACTCTGTCGTAACCACCATGTGTGGCCGGCTGGTCCAAGCCAGTCGTAAAAAAAGTAGCCCTTTTTAAAACGACCGGGAGCGTCGTCCTCGCCGTCGTACAAACTCTTGGAAATACTGTAGCAAACTCGCCAACCAGTAACCAAATCGCTAAACTAATTTAATCAATGAACTTGTCGCTTTGCATCTACACAGCAGCAGCACAAGGAATTTGCTTGCATGTCGATTGGCACAACCGCTGTTGCTCGAGATCCTGTGTATTTTTCAAGTTTTCACCGAGAGAGAGACTCGCTTTGATCAAGACGCGTGGAATGCCTATTGGCTGACGAATCGGTCCAGCAATTCGGAATATGTAAAAGTTGCGGACAGGAAGGGAAAAGGCCGGGGCGATGATAATTAGGATCCAGTAGTGTATATATATATATATATAGAGAGAGAGAGAGAGAGAGAGAGAGAGAGAGAGAGAGAGTGGGGGTCCTCTTATCTGGCGTCTTTATTTATACATCGAGTCAATAGAAGCCCATCAGAAATGAGCCCTTGAGCCTTGGAAAAGACTAAGAGGGTAGTGGGCCTACAACCCGAAAAAGACATAGCAGCACAGTCTATAGCGATCGATCTGATGATGAACGCCACTGCCGGAAAACGAATCATTGTAGAAAGAGTGAGAGTGAGTGAGAGAGGAGAGAATAAGAGCGAGACGTTCCAGGCCCCCATTACAGATTTAGTCTAGCGGAGAGATTGATCTTTCCCACTCTCACAGTCGCTTCGTTCGTTTTCCTTCTTTTTCTTTTCTTTTCTTTTTTTTGTATTTATTTCTTCTTTCTTTATATGATTCTTCTTTTCTTATTCACCGGCCTCCGCCGTGGATATATCCCGGTACCCCCGCGTGCGCTTCATTTTCTCTTCCGCGCCGATAGGCTTCCCGAGAAGATCGCCCGCCCGCGCCACCCAATCGATTCCAGCAAGGCGCTCTTCCTTTCCTTCGTCGGCTCGTTGATGCGTCTGGGTCCCATACAATATATGCATAGAGAAAGAGAGAAAGTAGTCGGGGACTATTTTCAATTTCATCCTGTCCCCCCATCGTCTGTCTGTCCTCTCTTTTTTCCAGCATATAGAGGTATTATCACGAGAGAGATTCTTCTCCGAAATGTCCTCCTTTGCCGTCTCTCCGCCTGAATTCTTCTCCATCCGTGTAGATACCGTTCTCTTCCTACCAATCATCTATGTATCAGGCCGGATGCTTGACTGAACCGACAAACCCAGGACGCTTTGGCGTGGGGCTTTTCTTATTCTTTATCGGCAAATCAAATCAGGTTTCATACGCTATAGCAAATCTACACAAATAAAAGAAAAAAAAAGGAGAAAATGTCGACGGGAAAGAGCAAGTTAGAGAGTCATCGACTTGGACATATTCCCAGCAGTGTACAATAGGCAGAGACGAACCAACAACCGAATCATCATATAGATATACCCAGACAACCTTACCGAATAAGATATGTATGACTGTGGGAGGGTAAGAAAAAAAATATGTTTCGCTCCCGAAATGTACAATGATGCTCCGAATTGATGGAGGACATGAAAGATGGAAACGGACTCGTTGGCTGTTGCCAACGAAGCAAACATCCCGGACGTCATCAGATGAAAGTTGGGCTTTATAGACTAGTAATAGCGCACCTGACCGATCAATAAAAGGACCTTATCTATATTTTCGTCGCTTTATTTTCTCCGCTACTTCCCCGTGGATGTACAACTTTCCCGGCCCTAAATATTTAAATAGATGGCAGCATTTCTAGATTTGTTTTCGCTAGTGGAATTAACAAACCGCATCCGGCGTTCAATCTTGCAGGATCTCATATCCTCTTTTCATCCTACACTGCACCCACGCTCGCGCTATCTGGATTTCCATCCACAAAAGGCATACCGTACTCTTTGTAACTTTCTCCATCTTCAGACGTACGTCGTCCTTCTGTGTTGATGATTTGTTCATTTCCTTGCCCACCAACTGCCCACAGAGTCGTCTACAAATCTCCGTACAGCATCGTCCTATAGCTCTTTTTAGCTGTTGTACCACATTTCCTCCCCCTCAATGTGCGCGCCGGGTAATATCACGTTGAAAGATCAAAGCCGCAAAGAGGAGTAAGGTGGAAGCTGACTCGTTCAGCGCCAGTTCATTACGCCATTCGCGTACGTACGCGAGTTTGTCATTGTGGCGTGGAAGATTGGCTTGTAGCGCCGCACGGGAAACGGGGAATCTCTCTCCTTTTTTTTGGGATGTGCTGTGAAGCTCATCAAGAAAGCGCTAGTGAAAACCCCCTCAGCTGCATTACTTTCTCTTGGCCACCCCTTGTGAGTTAGACGGGTAGAGAAGCGTTGATGACATCAGATGACAGCAGAGCGTCGCGGCTGACAAAGTCCCCTTTTGATAACTCGGGACACAACACAACTTGGCTCTTTCTCGATTCACTTCTCTATTGCCGCATCTTTCTTCCTTTTGATGTCATCGGCGACGACAGCAGCAGCAGCGCAGGGACGACACACCGGCTCCCATTGTACCAATGGTACAACATCGATGTAAACACACAACGAGGGAACAAGAAAAGACGATGACAATACGAAAAATAAAGGTGGAAAACCCCCTTCGTCGTATAGCCTGGCGTTCATCTCTACTGGAAATTCACGTCGTTCGGCCAAACGAGGCGGATGAATGGAATGGGATTCAAAAGGGCGAGAGAGAGTGAAGTCTGACACTCGAAAAACGCTTGTCGACACGATAACTGAGCTCCTCTTTCTCTCTCTCTCTCTCTATCCCTTTCTTTCCTACCCCTTCTTTTTTTTTGTTTGTGTGTGTACCCAGTGTGCTGTGTGTATAGATCTAGACGTCGCAGCTGCACACTACTCACTACAATCTCTCTTATGTACATTGCAGTTGTAGATGCGGAGAGAATGTGAGACCAAGTTCAATACTCTTTTCTCTATTCTTTTTTTTTTTTGTTGTGCTCGACACTTCCATTCACCGCGGGTGTACCACACGGCGTCATCCGCAAAGTGCAATGCGACACCGGATAAATAGCTCCATTTCCAATTCAGACTTCACTAGGTGTGTCGTTCGTCGTCGACATGCTCGCGCTCAACCGAAAAGGAGGAAAAATCAAGCGTTTGGCTTTGATACCTTGAATTCGATTCCAGTGCGGTCTCGTGATCACCGGCAGCGACGACAAACAGTCAAATGGCAGCAGCAGCAGCTTGAAATAAAGATCGCATGGAATGTAAAACGATCCGCTGGAAAAGTGTCAAACTACCACAGCACGCACTTATGCTTACCGGCGTTCGTCGTCGACCGTGTTATCGAGTCAGTTTCCGGTCGACGGTTTAACTATCTAGTTACTAACGTTAAATGAAAACCCAACAAAATAACAACAGGAGAAAAAACTCGACAAACGCGTTCCTACATAGAATAGATGGCTGCGTTAGAACAAACATCTTCTCCCGTCTTATCACAAAATGAAACACGCATTGAAAACAAAAGAGAGTGCTCGGTTACGCAAGCGTGCATGATCTGTTTGAATGTGTTATCACAAAAAGAGAACCAACAAACAAACCAAAACTATCAGGGAAAAGATGACCAAAAAAAGAAAAGAGAACCACCTACTGGGCTCGTGTTTCTCTCTTTGCAGCTGATATATACCTGGGGATCTCTCTCTCTCTCTAGCAAAAATGGTTGTCGTAACCCCCAAAAAGCTTTTCTCTTCTTTTTCTTTCCTTTCCTTCTCCTTGTTTTTTTACACCTATATGTATGGAAATGGTAGCAAAGCAGAAGCTTTTGGAACGATACGATTGCTGGTTGCGGTCCTTTTCCTCGTGGCCCGACCGTCTCATTCAGTTCCCTCCTCCTCCAGCAGCAGCAGCAGCAGCAGCAGAAACCCTACAGAAAAGAGAAACCCCCTGCCGGGTTCTCCCTACTTCTGTGTATAGTGGCAGGCGCGCGGGTAGCGGCAAACCTTCAGTTCTCGACCTGCCGTCGTCCTGGTAGCACGCAGGGTACTATAGCGCTCGTTCGCTAGTGTGTTTGTATTAGTACATTTCTTCCCTTTTTGATTCCGTATTTGGGTTGATTTTTTAGACAGCAGTTTTGACTTTTTCGGCTTCGACATTTTCAGTTCTTGAGTTGTTGACTTGGATTTATTTGCTTTTTGGAGTTGACATTGGTGAAAGGAGAAGATTGTTAGCATAAGTGGTGATTGGATACAGTGAACCAATTTGACATTTGACTGCCCAGTGGGAGAAGACGCTTGTCAAGTGTCTGGTAATTGCAGTGAAAACATGAGCGAGGATTCGGGTCGTGACCGCACTGGACGACGCGACGCCGCTCAATTCAATTACAATTAGCCGTCGTTGATTGGCGACACAACTGAAACGGATCGTTCGTCTATTAAATAATAGAAGAAGAATAAAAAAAGAGGAAAAAAAAAAGAAAAGAACCGACATTAGAGTGTCCGTGTGGTCGTGTGCGTCTTCTTATTCCGTGATGGTCTTATAAAATAGCCAAGGAAATTGTTTGAGCAGATCACCGCGTACCCGCTTCTACATCACGAAGAAACCACCAGAAATTCTCAAGGTAAGCGAGAGTGAAAGATTACACATGGTCGCGCAAGCCACGAGCATCTGAAAATGTCATAAAAGAGCACGCGTTGTGCAATCTCTTGACTCGTTTGGCAAGAAGTAGCGTGGGTTTTTGGTTCATTCATTAACACGGCTCGTTCGTTCTCTCTGCTCCGACGATTCCCAGTTATTTCCTCGTCTCTCTCTCTCCCCTTCTCTCAATCCAATAGGGAAAACCAAAAGAATTTCCTCGAAGAAGAATAGGTGAGAGATAGTCTCGAATGGAATACCAATAAGGTTACCTGTTGTATACGGGTCCCCGATGTGTGTTGTTGTCGAACTGGTGTGGCGACGATTTGTATCTGACCGGTGTTTATTCATCTTCGTCTCTTTCGTCCTCTGTTGGACCGTTGGAGAGCTCGTGCATGTGTTTGTGCATGTGCTCGCACGTTGCGTGACACTGTCGTGAAGAATAAGAAGGCAACAGCATCTTTGTCGAAGGGGGCGAAATACAAGATACGCATCTGATCTTTGCGACCCATCGGCAGCGCGTTCGGGTGTTGGCACCAGCGCACGGCCCCCAGTACGTGCGCGCATTTATTCCAATAGACACGGCAGGCGAGAGACAAAAAGAAAAAAAAATACAAAATCAAATACAAACACACCTGTAAACTCAGATAAATTTCCAGCATTCCCATTTATAGAGTTGCTTTGAATGAATTACGTAACTAGTATGAAAAAGAGAGGAAAGAGGGATTTTCTCTTCACTCTCGTTCTTGAAGAGTTTTTTCGAGACTTGGGCGCTTAACGCTTTTTTTGTGTGTGCGTCGTCTAGTCAGCTGCATAGAAGCGTCGACACTCTTTTCAAGTCACTCGGTCATTAAATATCGGCTTTTCTTCAACTCTGTGAATAGATTCAGCAGCCATGATGAAGTGCTCCAAGATGACGTCGACGCTGCCGACCCTGGCGTTGCTGGTGAGCCACTTGATCTCGGCCGTCGGCGCCAACATCTTCGGTAAGTCTCTTTTTTTTTTCTCTTGGTGTACTTCTTCTTCTTACTGTGCGCCCTCTTTTCCGTTTTATTTTTTTATTTTCTCCTATTTGACTCTCTATTCTATTCGTACGTACATCACCCGGTACAAGGAGGCCAATTGAATATTCCGAAGAGCGAACTAGGAGAAAAGAAGAAAATCAATAGGGCTCTAGCCACACACACGACATTTGATGAATTTGAATAAGTGAATCTACATGCACTTAACCGACGTAAGACACATACAGTGCAGTGCAGTACAGAGATAGGAGAGCAGAGAGAAAAAAAAGGAGAGACGACGACTTTCAATTGTTCGAATGCAAATGATTTGTGAGGAGCAACCGGCTGACACGAGTCTAAAAAACGCTACACGATTCCTCCAGGGAGAAATGATGGAATAATTAGCCCGGCAAGGACTCGCTTTTCCCTTTTTTTTCCATTTGAATATGTTTTTTTCCCTTTTAAGTAGAGGCGCCGACCACCATAGCGCAGTATTTACCTTAGACATTGGCTCCTCTTAGCACCCTCGGCATTGGCGTCGCAATTATATAGCGCGCGCGCCTTCATGACTTTATTCCGTGAGACACGAGCTGCTTGTGAAAAGGTACAGGGCTCTGCCAAAAAAAGAGAAAAAGGAAAGAAAAAAAAAACAAATTCTGAATAGGCAGGCAGTCGCCGGCTTTACTCACGTTCTTTCATCATCTTGTTTGTGTGTGCCGATATATAAAAAAACAGGCTCGGAGGGAGGAAAAAAAACGCCGTCGTCGTCAAACCGAGTGTCGTCAACATTTCTTCTATCTCTGTTGAACGGCAAGGCGCTAAATCCCTTCTATTTTGGAGTAGCAGTGGAGAGAGGAAAAAACATGAAATAAAAAGAAATAGAGATCGACTGGCCTGCTTTTAAACGTTTTGAAAAAGAAGAGCCTAGCAAACTCGGTGGCGCGTATAGACACTCGACGGACCTTGATCCGGCCTAATGTGACGCGCAGAAGAGACGCGCACTCAACACTCTCGGTGCGTGATGGCGCTTCTCTTGGCCCACTTTACTGAAATGAAAAAAACGAACAACAAGAAGAAAAAACTGAAAAAGAAATAAAACGAGGAAGAAGAGGATCTAGAGCGTCGCTTGCTTCGAGCTTCTGTCATCTATTTCACGATTGATTCAACCCTATACATGAAGAGATAGAAAAAAAGAGAGAAGAGAGCGAACAGAGGGATGAACGAAAGAGAAAATTGAATTTGAACCTTCGTCTTCCTTCGTTGGCGCACAATATCAAGCAGCAGACATGTTCCCCTGCTGTTGACAAACTCCATATCGCTCTTTCTTTCTCTCTCTCTCTTCTTGTACTAGCGCGTTATATTCAGATGGGTAGTGGGGGTGTGAGATTGTGAAATAACTTGAACTGATATCGATTCTTTCCCCTTTTTTTGCCTTTTCTTTTTGACGGGGGAAATATTCCCCAACGTACGCACAGAATCCCATCGGTGCCCTGAACCCAATCTCAATGTGCTAGATGGGGTAGAAAAGAAAATGAAACGATGACACAACATCGGGGACTCCTTGTGCTATTACTGGGCTTCGGCGGGGGTGTTATCGCACCGCCGACGCAAGTGTTCCTAGAGAACGGCCTAAAAAATAAAAAACACACACCTTGTGGCTGCAGTGGCATTATATAGTAGGGAGAAAGCGCGCTGGGGTATTTATGTTCGTCACGGACTGCTGCGCACGTTGTGTTTGGCGGCAGCGAAAACGCTACCCCAGGATGCGCTTCGTAGTTCCTAAATACTGATAGACGACTGAGCAACAAGAGAAACAGAGGAACAATCGTACATATACACAAGCCTATGGCGACTGGATATCTATAAAAAATGAAATGTTTTTGTGCTTGTTCAACGGGCCTGATAACACTTTATGTATATATACGTCTCTTACTCTCTGTTGTGTATCTCTTTTTTCTTTTGAAAAACCTGGCCCTACCGTTTTCTTTTGTGTCCAAACTCCCCCGCGCGTCCCCAAAAATCTTTTGCTGGATTCGACGGCTGACCATCTGAAACACATTATTCACCCCTCTCTCTAGTGATTTCCAAATGTTTCTTCAATTTCCACCGGCTTCTCTCAGGTAGAAAAGCGAAAAAAAAAACTGGGAGCATGGAGAAACAGGTATGGAACGGTCGGGTCATAATGTCAGTCGACTCACTTTGGAAAGCGTTTTACTCACTAGCTGCTTCTGTATAGAGAAACCTTAGAAGAAGAAGCAGAAGAGGGAGGAATAGAGCATTTTTGTTCCCCTTCATCTCAATAATGGCTGGCTCCTGAAGGAGTAGGACTCTTTTGTCATCTCTCCTTCTTTTTTCTTCTTCTTTTTAAACACGGGCTGAACCGGGCAATGGAGAAGTAGAGAAGAGCCCTTGACTATTTTTCAAATAGGTCCACATTAGCGAGTATTTACGCTCGTTTAGCTCCTCGACTACTATTCCTCTCGCTTGTCTTGGGCTTCGGCATAGTCCTCGAATCTTGTCAAAAAGAGACAAGCTTCCCAAGGAAAGAATAGAGAAATTCCATTCTTTTTCCTTCCATCCAGCTGGTAATTACACACAAGAGCTGGATGGTGAAAAATATCCGTCCTCGATTCTCTTTTGTCTGCCTCTTTTTTTCTCTTGTCCTCTTGCACTCCATCACTCTGTCTGCGACATTGCGTGGCTAGTTTACGCGAACCCGCTACACTACACTCGTAGAGCTTAATTGAATTAGCCAATTCAGCTCTAACTCTCCTATATTCTTTCTATATATATATATATGTGTGTTGTCTAGCTTTTTTCCTTGGCACTATTTGGATCTTTCCTCCTCCAGTCGTCTTTCTTTCTTTTTTCTGTGTCATTCTATTTCCCCCCTCTATCACCAATTTTCTATATCTGTGGCTATGTGTGTATTGCATTTACCGCGCAGCGATTGTATATATATACCTCGCGGTTGTTTACGACCGCCCAACATCGTGCCGGATCTTTCTCTGCTGGGTGTTTTTTTTGTCCGCGTCACGAGACCAGGGGGGCCGAGAACGAGTCGGTTCTTTTTTTTCAGAGAAAAGAGCACACAAGATATTTTTCCCTATAGAAATCCTCGATTGGTGGGATAAATATTGACAGTCTTGATTCTCAATATCCTGCTATTGTTGTATACGGCGTCGTATATACACAAAAGGGACAGTAAGTTGGTATGGAGACAGACGGACAGTAGAAAATCTTTTCCCTTTTTATTTCTCGTGTCTTGATTTCCGCTAGTGGAAGAAGAATCTCAAAAATGATAATAAAGTAAATACCGTAGGCTTTAGAACAAAAAAACTTTCTCCAGTAGAAACGGCAATGAAAAAGCCGAGTAGAAATAGCACAAGCATTTATATGAGTCTTGCCCGTTCCCCAATGCCTACTTCATCAGCAGCTGGTGATGTAGTTGGAGATATCAAGACGATTGCAATGCCGCTTCGCACAAGACTCCCTGCAGGGTTTCGTGAAACAAGCCAAAACGACTCTCTCTCTCTCTCTCCCGCTCTTGTGTGTTTATATAGAAGAAGATCACCGCTACAGATGCTCTCTGACTGTCTACAGAGCGTAAAAGAAGGCAAATATACAAGCTCTCGTTTCTTGCCAATCCAGCAACTCCTTGCAGAGTAAAATTACATTTACAGTAGTAACATCTTTTATCCGATGATTTTTCCATATGAAAAGAGTCCTTGAAGACGCAAATTCGGCATCATAGGCAGTTGGTTTTGGGGACTGGCGGCATGACGGCAGCGAAATTTCTACCAAGCATTTGTCCTGTATATATTAACTTATAAATATATTTTTCTTTTCCAATAATTTATTTTCTACGAGTGGACGCAGAGAGAGAGAGAGAGAGCCGTTTCCTCTCTACCACGAAGAAGAAGGTTAAAAAACGTAAAAGGCAACGAGCCAACATCAACAGGGGTATCTTGTGTATACATCAGCAGCGAAGGCGCGCTGACCATTACGGCCGTGGATCCAACGCGTCAGCCACTCTGAACTATATATAGTAGAACATAATAGAATCTGATAGGGAATAAGCAGCTTGGAAGGTAAAAAGAAGGTAGGAGGGGAGAAGAGACAGCTGGAGGATGATTCTGCTGGCTGTTGCGCCGTTGCTTCTGGTTAGACTCGGTTTTGGTTTCTAACTTGATGGCTCGCTCGCGCCTCTTTTGCTCACCTTTTTTTTTTCTCTCTCTCTCTTTCTTTTTCTTTTCCTTCCCCGAACCAATTTGAAAGCGTATTCATCGAGCGCGCTCTGTATATTTTCATTAGAAAAATCCGTCGCGTCATTGTTCCTGCAGAGCGTGCAAGCTTCTTTTGTCAAAGAGAAATGGTTCTTCGTCTTCAAGAAAATTATTATTATTTTTTTTAAGAAGAAGAAGAAGAAAATCCGAATGGCGCATTACACAGATCGTCGTTCGGTCTTGTTGAGATTTCTCGGCGATTACTCGGTAATCACCTCTCGAAATCTTTTCTTTCGATCTTTTCTTATTCCTTAGCCTCTTGTCAAAAATCCATTCCGGATGTTTTCTTTTATCAATGTTATTCTGGATTACGGAGCGGCTGGCCATTCTCCCATCATCCCACGAGAATGAACGATGACACATTGCCTAGCTCAACCAGAGGGATTAGATGGCGGGTTTCTTCCTCCCCCGTGATGTTTGCCGTCCAAGGATTTGTTTTGAACTATTTTCTTCAAATCCAGCTAGCACACACAAAACTAAACGACGAAAATAAATGGAGCCTTGGGCTTGGAGGGAGTAATGGCCCCCCCAAAAAACATGGAGACATTTCTAAAGAAAAAAAACGGAAAGAAGGCTAAATCTAAAATATGGATGGGTCGCTTCCATAGGGAAAGAGGACAAGGCAGAAGCAGCAGCAGCGGTGCTGATAAGTCCGTTTAGTCGCGCTTGTGATGCTCCGGTTGTCTTCAATAAGCTATGTCCGTTTTGTTCAACCTTCGTGGGCGGATGGGCGGAATGGGCGGTGTGTACGTGGACGCGCAAACCGTGAGCGCGCCGGGTAAAATATACTACAGAAAAAAAATCATTGCGCAAAAGAAAAGACGACGAAAGAGAATCGTAGTAAAAAGAAAGAAGAAGAAGAAAACAAAATAAACCGGGGCCGGACTTCCTGTCCCTTCTCTTTTTTTCTGGTTGTTGACCACCTGATGAAGGAAATCGTACCGCAAACTCTGATTCGACCTGATATGCCTTAGCCGTGTTCGTGCCGTGTCTTGTGTTTGTGCTTCCAGCGGCAGTTCCACCACGACCACCTTTATCCCTCCCACGCCGACCGGGCTCTCCTGCTGTAATATAACCCATCCGGCCGTTGCGGCCAGCCTTTTGCCTACGGATTTGCCGTTGGCGACTATTGTATCCGATATTAAAGTAAGGCCGCGGTGAGAACGCGTCTACGGACACACATACACCCACGTACCCAACGAGAAGTAGATGAACGAATGCATTCGGAAGGCTCGAGGCAAAGAGAAAAGATACAAAATCAAATAGAAAAAGAAAAAATGAAAAGGAAAAAAGAGAAAAAAAAAACTTTTTTTTTCTTCTTGTAAAAGTGCTGCATGGAACAATGTAGCGAGGGAGGGTTTGTTATTGTTATGTTGTGCGGTTTTCGTTAGGTTTCTCGGTCTGTGGCCACTGAACTCCGTCGTATAGACCGAGATAGATCAACTTTCAAAGGTGCTGCGCACGACGTTTCCCACTCACGCTTATCTCGAAGGGGAACAATAAAATTTGACAAAAATAAAAGAAAAAAAGAAGAAGGAAACAAAAGCCGAGCGGACAGTGCAAACAAGAGCGGGCGGTCATTTCAGGTCTTCGCTCTTTCCGCCACCCCATCAGTTCCCACTTTTTTTTAGTGGTACGAAATATGGAAGAGGGGACCAAGAGTTTATTTGATATTTCACGGTCCCTCTAGGTTTTTTTTATATTTTATACCCAGTAAATTACTGGGTAGTTGGCAACGAACAATGGATCGCGTCAATTAATAACCAGCTATAGGTAGCGGGGATTCGCCCGCCTTCGCTTCTTTCGCTTACCGCCAATGATGTCGTTCCTCGCTGGTTAAATAATAATACGGCGACTATGCGGGGGGTTGGGGTTGTCTTGTTATTAATCAATTGGAGCGTTCAACGTGATGCAATTATGGAAGCCAATTTATTTGCTCTTTTGTATTGCCAATTTTGGGGATGTCGCTACCGCCTCCGCTTGCGGGGAATCCGATACGACTATTGTATTAGTCGCTGCGTGTCCCGCGCTCTCTCCTTTTTATTTAATTCTTCTTTCAATGGAATGTCTCCCGCTTAATTGATCCTTTTGCTATTTCAATGAAAAAAAGTCCTGAACGAATGAGAAACCTGAATAACCTGATGGCTTTTATTATCTCCCATCTTGATTTCCCTTTTTCTACAATAATAACACAAAGCAAATAGTAAAAAACAATCCAGACTTGGAACAACCAGACAGCAAGGACATGGTTCATTACCCGGACATTGAACACTGAAATGTAGCGTGACAACGTGACCGGACTCGTTCGAACCCAAACCTAAAAAGGAAAATATAAAAATATATATGAAACAACAACTACCGTACTGCTAGGCACCGAGCAATTTAAGACTTCCAGTAACATGGAAGTACATAGCATTACAGCTTGTTTGTTTGTTGTTTTTTGAAAGAAAGGGAAAATAGCCCTTTCCTACCCAACAAAACTTTACCGTCCCGTCGACCGGAAACATCTTCCCATTACATATAGCGGATCAAAGGTATAGGCTACAATAACTACTATGTATGGACGAAGAGAAGAACAAAGAAACAACGGCGACATTTGAAGAATAAAGTTGCTAAATCGTTGCTGTGGCTTTCGACTAGTTCCGTTGGTGGTTTTCTTGGCAACGAGGGATTGTAGACAAAAAACGGCAGAGAGAGAGAGAGAAAAAAGTCGAGACCCACCACGTGTCGTCCGGTCAAGTAAGATGGATCGACACCATAGTGTTCGGACGGCCAAGTTTTTCCGTAGCGTCGAGGAGCTCCTTCTCCCACGAGCCATTACACACACATCTCCTTATACACACACACAACTCTCCTCTTTGGCATTATCTAATGCTAGATTGCGGCCGTCTAGTAACAAGCATCGTCATTTTATTTTTCATATTTCATGAGAAGAGCCGACCATCCGGCTGTCCGCTTCATCTGTTATTCCCATTCCCTTTATCGATCAATTCATTTTCAGAGAGAGAGAGAGAGAGAGATAGTCTGAGGGAGAGAAAAGGACGCCAAACGAGACAGAGAGAAAGCTGGCCCAAGAGATTCCCGGCGTGCGCGCCGATGGGAATATCGTATAGAAAATAGAAGAAGAAAAAAGAGATCCGACGTAGTGTAAGAGCCTTCTCACTCACACACTGCGCAGTTTGATTACGTAGCCCCCCTCCCTTGTAGGTATCCTATATATACTATATACTATATATATATCCAGAGGAGAAAGAAGTCGACGAGGTATATACAGCGTCTGTATTGGGTCTCGACGGGTATGATGAGTTCCACGTTAAGCTCTGGCAGATTGAAAGGCCGATCTTAGAGGCTGCGACAGGAGGACTCCCTCGCTCTTTCTGCGCGTAATCAAACTTTCATCTTCAGGGCATCGAGCAATGGGGCTAGAGGGGGGTTTCGTAATTTGTAGCCCAACACACACATACTACTGCTAGATAGTTTTGTGAGTATGGCGGGAGACGAGAGTTCCAATTAAAAACTTGGGCGATGTAGGTCTACGTATATAGTAGTGCCAGTTCTCCATACAGGAGATCAGAGAACGGAAGTCGGAATCATGGGATCAAGCGCCATGTCTTTTTCTTCTTCTCGTTTTTATGCCTCCCCATATTCACCGACATCAGGCAGCAGCCGTGCAATCAATGAACATTGAAGTTTGAAGGCGCGTCTAGTGAAGCCGAGTGAAGCTTCTGGTTTTGATTACAAGCATAAGCAGGAATGCGTCCGGCTTCCGTAGAAAAAAAATAGACATAGTAATAATATTCTCACTAGTTGGTAATTCAGGTGAAGCGGCTCTTGCGTCATTACCATACGCGACCGGTTACATTTTGAACGTGTGAACCGGGTTGCCGAGATTCCCCATCTCTTGTCACGCACCGTTCCATTCGTTCCGTGCGGCTCCCCGACTATGGTTTTCATATTAAGGCTAAAAGAACAACGCTAACAGAATGTGGGCTTCGATGAATTTGTTCGTCTATTCATTCGCTTCTTCTCTCATTGTTTCTCCGTTTTCATTCTCCGTTTTTTTTTTCTTTTCGGGCTCCGACGCAACAACCCAGCGGATGTTCAACAGCCCCGTTCGTGTGACTTCCTTTATCTTTTTCCTTTTCACGTCGTCTCTATCTCTCTTTTTTTTTCTACAAGACAGCGGAACCATAATTAGCGCGCTACTTTTGCACCCTCCTCTTCCTTTCCCTTCTCTCTCTCTCCCCTCGCTCGATTCGTTTGAGATGCGTGCGGACGCCACTTTCCAAACCCCAGCTCACTTGATATTTTCTTTTTCGTTTTTCTTTCTTTTTGTCCATTTCGACAATTGGCTCGAGTTGTCTCGAGTCTTTTGCACACCGACCACGAATTCTTTATTTTATCTCACATTTCCCGCGCTTAGTCGACTGGCCCTTGTGAAATACGTGTCCGACCGTCCGGACGACGCTGTCGCAAGGCACGCCTGTCTACTCGGGACGTGAGAAACAGACACGGAAACACGGACGACTCTCAAAAAATAAAAGAAATGTAATGGATTGAAGCTACCGACCGGAAGTCGTCGATAATATATAGACGGTAGCCGTCGTCCGACAGTACGTAGTAGCAACTGACCGGTAGATAAATCGCTGAATGAATCGCCGAGAAAAAGGAGAACCATGGGAAAAGAACTTGACTCTCTTTCCACCGCCACACCTGCGACTGGCTCACAGTCCTCCACCTTCTCTTTTGTTTTTATTTGACTTTTTTTTCTTCTACGTAACGATCGTTGCAACAAGCAAACAACATAGGACGAAGAAAAATCAAGTGACGCTGAGAAAATAGCGTGAGACTTTCTCTAGATGGTCATTTGTGTTATTTTTTGTTTGACCGGAACAGCGCGTCGCCGCCGTCCGCCCGTCCGTCCGTCCGTCGCATTTAGTTGGTTGCCGTGAAGCAACGGGCTCAATCGTCCGTTTTTTTTTATGGCCCTTGTTGTTTGTTTTAGCGTCTTGGAGGAGGACCGCGCTCCACTTTGCACTTTCTATTCACGATTCTTCGTTTGATGAGCCTTATATATACTACAATATATGATGGCCGATATAGGTCGCGTGACTGATTGTCTATACACGTACGTAGTAGTAGCCGAAATGCGGGCCAATGGAGCGACAACATGTTGTGTGCCCAGCAGCTTTTAGTCCGAAAACTATTCACATACGTAGCGGAAAAACGAATCGCCGTCATTGCGACAGTAACCATCGTCGTCGTGACTGGCCAAACCAACACGCAACTATTTTCGATCGCCGAACTGCAGACGGAGAGAGAGAGTCCAGCTCTTTTGCCGGCCACAACCAAGTACAAAATACCGATAACTCCCCTAAAAAAATTTACTGAAAACAAAAAGCTATGTCTAGTTAGCCCGCATAACTCACCACAGAAGAAATTCCACAAGGCGAGGTCCTTCTTTTCTTCCATCACGACAAGTCGTTCAGGGCCGTCCTGAAGGCAAGATTTTTGGCTGATTGTTTCTTATTCTCTTTTGTGTGCAGAATAAGATGGACAGTGCGGTTACTCCCATTTTTTCTGACTGAAAAAAACACAAAACAAAACCGACTTTGATGGGTATGACGTCAAGGAGTATGAAAAGAGCCCAAACCACAATCGATCGGATTTCTCTTTTCTTCTTACTAAACCCAAGCTCTTTCTGGCTTTTTAACTTTGGAAGAAAAAATTCTATTATGCTCAAGTGGGGCCACCGAAGAACCGTTTCCAAAAAGGTTTAATGGGTGCTCATTCACCGTTACGCACCGAGTGGTCACTCGGTGAACAGAACCTGGAAAGGTGGGCAGCACGTATAAGCAGATTGAAAGAAAGTTGTAACAATAACAACGTCAAGAAGATACCCTCGCTCTCCTGGCCAGCATGAAGGAAAATAAAATAAAAAATGATAATCATCATAATAGAGGGAAACCCGAAATCCCCTTGAGCGAGTCGGTCACGGCGATTTCTTGAATTTCTCCCTGCCTACTTGCTTGTCGCTCGGAAGTTTTCTTCTTTCTTTCCCTCCTGCTTATAGCCGGCTACTAGACTCTCTGTTCTGTTGTCCGTCATCTATCTCTTTCTCGGCGTGTTACAAAACTGTCGTCCGTTACGATGAGAGAAGGACGACGAGGAGAGAGGGGCGGTCGGCTGACAGGAAGTGACTCGGGACATTACACGCCCTACCGATCGCCCGAGTTCTGTCCGTCCCAGTTTGTCCCCATGACGGACTTTGTGTGTCGTCCTCTTCTGTTCTGTTCTGTCGGATGGGTCGATCATAAAGGAAAAATCAAATCAAAGCACGACAGAGGGAGAGAGAGACGGAAAAGTGGATTGAAGAGGAAAAATAGAGGAGCGAGGCAAAAATGCGACCCCAATAAGTTTCGGCGCCGCCGTTGTGATGAAAGCGACCGACCAAGAAGAAGAAGAGGAATGCCCGAAAATAGTACACAGTAGAAATGCCTGATAACCCGTCGCCATGAGTGCTAGTTGCCGGGTAACCCCGACATAAAGTACGTGTATTGGGGAGAATTTGACCGTCGCCAAACGCGCTGATAGGAGCTCGAATAGATCCGTGACAATCTCCAACTCGAAACGTCTCTCTCTCTCTCTCTGCGAGGCAGCGTAGCGTAGAGAGCCTTTTCTTAATGAAAAGCCAATCCAATTAACTTTGGAGCGAGTTGGCTGGATTGCTGAAGGGTCGAGTTAAGAGGCAGAGCGCTCTCTTTGATTTTCGAGGGCCAAAACGCGGAGCGACATCGTCGCGCCCCGCCATGTGTGCACGCCAGCGACAAGGAAACGGCGCGCTTGGTCGAGCGTGTCATCGTTGCTCGGCTTGTTCATCCATCCCCAGTATTTCTGCCCCTCCTCGCGAAACACATGTACTTTCCGCTTTTCCATGCGGTGTTGTTGTTATATCAATAGAGGAAAATCCGTAAAGAATAGACGTTGTTGTACTATGTACCACTATGTGGACGATGGTCAAATATGAAGGGGCCTCAGACAAACAGACAAACGCAACTGTTCGTTCATCGATCCATGCCTATCGAGAAGAAAAGAACTAAATAGTGAAAAGAAAAAGCCGATTATTTTTTTTGTCTTGTTTTCTTTCTGGATTTTCGGTATCCAATTGTATTTTGTATTGTGTACGACAAAACGCCGCAGCGGCGTTTCTTGTCTGGCGCGCACTTACGGGAAAAACATTCTCGAATGTGTCCGTTGAGGAAACATTTTTCCGCCAGTTGAGACGTCTGAAGCAGAGACGCCAGCGTTGCGTATTCATCATGCGGAAAACGGGAGAATGAGTTCACCCCAGGAAAAGAAGAAACTTAGCAACACGTTCTCAACAGCTGAAGAGTCGAGAAATACCTCGTTTACTCTGTCGGAATTTTCTCGTTTCCGTATATAACGTTTGGTTGCATTCCGCCGCTGCCGCCGCCGCCACAGAACATTATTTATCGCTCTGAAAAACTCTACTGTAGAGTAGTAGTAGTAGAGAATCCGAAAACAACAGCCAGAGAGATTTGTCTTGTTTCCTTCTTTCTCTTTTTCTGTTTCCCTCGCTCACTTACTCGCTACGCATTTCGCATAGGAAAAAAAGATATATAGATTTCCGACCGACGTCGGCGGTGGCGGCGGCGACCTATATATAGCGCCGCATCCATCCTGCCAGATGGCAGCGATGGATATTGAAATGAGTACAGCTCGTGAGAGTTCGGTCGTTGCCGGGCTCAGCGCATGTTTCCACCGTGTCTTATATACAATATTGAAAAACTCCTTTCTTCGATTTAATGACTGGATGTCAACACGAGCCCCTTCTCTTTTTTTTCCTTCCAATAAAGTTGGCGTGTGTGCGATATGCACACGAGGTCGATCGATCTGGCGGCGCTCCATTCAGGAGTTAACTGGGTATAAGACCAGATGGTTCGAGAACTTGCTTCTTTTTTTTCCTTGACGCAATCTTGAAATCGTTGCAATTCTTCTATTGACACAAAGAGATGCTGGCGTGGATATTTCACCAGTCGACCGCGATATGACGAAAGAGCCTTCTCTTGCTTCATGGTCGCTTGGCAAGACGAGCATGCCACATGTTTCTCAACAACACAATGCGTCTGCAACTGCTAACCCCGGCGCGTACTGTGAGGATTTTATTTTCATCCATCATCGGGATCGGTCGTCCCTTTTGTCTTGTCACAAGTCTCAAGTGCGTAGCATTCTGTCTTCCGCCGCTATAATGCTGGCAATCTGACGGCTCTTGCGGCAATATAGCGGCGGAGCTCTATATGGCTTGGTTGGGATGATCCAATCCGGTCTCTCGCCAGGAATGTCACGAATCTTTTGAAGGGAGAAGGACGCAGTCATCAGGCCCAATCCAAGAGGCCCAAGATTTCTGTCGAACCCGGCGAAAAAGGAGAAAATCATATGGACGGAGGGGATCTATAGAGAAGAGGGGCCATATAATGCCAGCCTTGTGCGTATATATAAATCGACGACGACGCTATCTGATCGGAAGGGGGAAAAAAGAAGAAGAAGAAGAAGAAGAAAAAAAAAAAAAAGAGTTCTTGGCTCCGACCAGCCAAAAACTCCAGCAGTGAAAGAGACGAGCGCATGGACGGAGGGGGCAAAAGAGTGAGAGAGAGAGAAAAAAAGAAGAATAGGTATATACCACCCGCATGTGAATTGGAAATGGACGTCAAGATTAGGAGGCATATGACCACCTGGCGATTTTACGCTATTACCACTATAAATGGCCACTCGAGAAGCTGCTGACTCGACGGCTGCGTCTACAGACGACGACGGTAAAAGTTCTTCTTTTTTTCAAGGGGGGAAAAAAAGAAGAAGATGGGGAGGTCAAAATAAAAAATCCACAGAGTCAGCAGCAGCAGCGGACTCACCTACTATACCTGGCTAAAGGAATGAAGAAAAGAGTAAATACTTGCACTGGCGTACTAAGCAGAAGAAGAAAAGGGAAAAATCAGAGGCCCTGCACACTCGGCGGGGGTTACGAAGGCATTCCATACCATACCCCATTGAAAAGAGTCGGCCAGCATCTCGCCGACCCACTCAACCCGCTCTTGTATACCTTTTGAAGCGACTTCATTTCTCTCTTGTGTCTTTTTTTTTCTTTTTCTTTTTCTTTTTCTCCTCCGTCTATTCTTTTCTTCTTTTCTTGCCTTTTCTTTCTTTATTTATTTATTTATCTGGGACTCGTTTAGACGAGAAGGGAAAGAAAGTCAATGTTTTCATTGGTTTCTGTAATGTTTGCCTTTTGTGACTTGTTTTGGCGTCGCGGGGGTTGAAGGCCTAAAGGGCGACGACGCGGGCACGGGGCACGGATTAACGAAGCGCGACGGTTGCGCGGACGGACGCTAATGCCGTCCAACCGAAACTTGTGTAAAAGGTGATGATGATGACGACGACCGTGTCTATACACTCTGGTGATGCAGCAGCGTGTAGCCTCTAGCTGCCCTGACTGCCAATAAAGAGAGGCGCAAGGCGCGATAGAGAAAGGAAAAGTGGGGCTCACGAGCGCCATAGAGCTGCCGACTTGGTGCCGAGCCCCTTTTTCTTCTTTTTTGTTCCGTTCATCAAAAGAGATTGCTGCATCGTTAAACTTGTGAACGTTTTTCTACGAAATCACTGCTCTGTGATGATGAACGCTGAGGTCTGGAAGAAGGGAGGAAAGAAAAAAACTCTTGATAAGCAAAAGGGACGCCACAGCGCAACTTAATGGCACTATTGATGGAAAGGCATCAAGAAGCCAACAAGGAGAGAAACACGGAGTTTCAGCATACTGTATATAGTATGTACAACATGGTTGCTGCTGCTGTTGCTGCTGTGTATATTTTCCTTTCATTTTTTGGCTCTCGCGCGACTCGGTTGGTCGGACAAGAAGAGCATCAAGGTTACGTCAAGAGCTTGTCCCGCTCCGTTGTCCCGCGACGACGTCTGTTGATGGTCGACTGATAAATCTGTCTCTCTGCTTTTTCCTTCTTGCTCTCTTTCTCGTTTTGGCTCTGTCTCTTGTGTACATTATACGGCTCGTTGTGTGCGCGCGTGTTTATAACCCATGGCTTCTTTCTACAACTGTTGTGTGTACGTACTAGCTGTCTTGGGTGACTCGGCTTCTATATAGAGACGCATCCAGCCCTATCACAAACACAGCGCACACAACAGAGGAGGACAGCAGCTAGACACGCAGTCTATATACGTATACGTTGTGTATATATACGACCGACGATGTTTCTGTATGAGCTGCTACTATACGGAGCCCTTGGCTTTTGATTGTTCTCCGAGATCCGGCAAAGACGTGACCGTATCACCAGATAAAAATGAAAGGGGTTATACCAGCCCTTTAGCTGGCCAGCCTCTCTCCTCCTCTTTCTCTTATTATTTCCTTTAGTCTCTTTATGTATCTAATATCTCTCCCTCTTCTATTCTTGTCTCGTGTGAGTGTTGTCTGTAGACACGACTCTCAATCTTCACGGCAAGAAGAAGAAGAAGAAGAAAACAGTTTTTTTCCCTTTTTTATTTCTTCGTTATATTTTGTGCTGTTATATCGAATGATGTGGCGGCTGATCAACGTCGGGCTGGACATTCAAGTCTCTATATATATACATACATGAAGTTTTCTATGAGGACGCCATCTTGTTCTTTTTCGACGTTGCGCTGCGCTGGGCATCTCGACTGGACCATCTTGCTCCAAGTCCGGCAAAGCGGTTCGGGGTCGGGGCAGGTTGTTATCACCGAGTCGTCAACTTTTCCTAACTCGATAAATAAACAACGATGCGCCGTTTCTTATCTCGATTTCCCTCCCGCAACACGGCATATATAGTCGTCTGTCTGCCCGACTGTCTGTCTGCATTTTTATGTATTTTCCCTTTGGTGTCGGTGTGACGGCTCAGAGTATTATTTCTCTCTCTCTCTCTTCATCGTCCGCATCGTCTAAATTCTTTTTCCACCTTTTCTCTGTCCGGACGATCAAGAGGTGATGGCCGAGCCTTCATTGCGCACTGTCCAGTACAGAACCATGGGAATTTGTCCGTGTGCGGGCTGCCTTGTCTGAATGCCGTCATGATTTTCACGTGAATTGAACACTTTTTTTTCCTTCTTCTTTACCGGTCGTGTCTACTCTCTTGATGAGTATGGAGGTAAAAAGAGAAAACTTATCTCTCGAAGGGATGTTGTGTGCGCGAGAGAAGAGGGACGATCGGCCGCTTATAAACCTCTTGTATTCACGTCTATAAGGTTGAAAAGGAATGAATTGGTGACTGGTCTTGGAGGCGACACGAAGCAGAACATAAGAGTCATAACTAATGGATTTTCTTCCAAGGAAAAGAAGAAGGAGAAGAAGAATCCCAGAGAGGTTCCCGGTTCCCCCGGTCAATTGGCCGCCGTTCGGTTGATAAAAGGCGGAAGATTAGTCATTGGTGGAGTGCTGGGCAGGAGAGTCGAGTCTCTCCTTGCTTTGTCACCGTGGCTCGTTTTCTTTTGATAGTGTCAAGAGGGCCGGCTCGTATAGCCTATATGTATGCATTGCGCACCTATATCGCCCCTCTTCTCTTTCTTCGCCCGTACCTTTTTGAGTCTGCGCCACCCTTCACCTGGCGCTTCTTTATTCTTTTATCTATTTCCACTTTTTTTTCTTCTTCTTTCACATTCTTATATATTTTTTCTTCTTCTTCTTCTCTTCCCTTTGCACGCACACAGAGCCTCTTTTTTCCTTGCGCGCGTCTTTTCTTTGAGATATCGCGTATGAGCGTGACCGGCCGTTTTCTCTCCGTTCGATTAGAGTCTACAGTGAGAGAGAGAAAGAAAAAGAGAAGCGCCAGCTTAAACGTGCCGCATTTATAGGTGTAAGGAAGGAATTTTCGGCATGTTTATTATGTACGAAGCAAAATGTAGAAAAAAAAGGAGATTCCTCAGGCAGGCAGCTTATCGGATACTATGATCGCGATTTTCAATTTTTTCCCACCATTTCTTCCGAGAGTCTCGGTCGTCATCCGTTTGGGTCACACATTTTCTGTACCGATTTTTCAAATAACTCGTTCCTTCTCTGTCTTTGCCTTCGACCCGGGGCTACCTCGTCTCATGAATAATAATAACGACAGCCAAAGAAGAAGGAGAAGGAGAAGCAGCAGCAGTTCAGCAGCAGCGGCGGCGGCGCAAAAAAAATGTGCAGAGGACATGGAGAGATGTCTTGACTTATGTCTTTTTGCCCTTTTGAAATAATCGAACCGGCCGTCGCCATCACCTTTTGTTCGACTCCCTTCATTTATCTTTGAATTTATTTTCTACTTGATGTTTTCATTCTTGGCCAAAGAGAAAACGGTGCTCCTTTGGCGTCGCTTCACGGCGTCGTTTTCATCGATGTTTTATATTGGCCTATGACGGGGGCGGGCCATCACGCAGAGGGGCCTCTGCAGGGTCCAAACCATTCGGGGAATGTTTCTTCCTCCAGCAGACCTACGTACGTACATATATCTAAATGTGCGCGTTCGTTCTTTGTATGGTTTCGTGAGAGAAAGAAACGGCAGGCCATTCGTCAGAATCGCAACGGCGCGCAACGAACAAACAACGGCCAAGAGAAAGAAGAAGGGAACATTTTTTTGATGGCGGCGAAAAGGCCCAAAGAGCATTTGAATATCTATTATCCCGCGCTAGGCGCGAGCCGGTACTACTAGACTATAGCGGACACTTGGCGCACGGAACACGGCGATAAGCCGCCAATAAGTATCGGGTGTGAATGATGTTGCCGCCACCAGGTCGGAACGAAACAAAAAACTTCTTCTTCTTCTTCTTTCTCTCCTTTCTCTCTCAACGTCGATGGCCTCTTTAAGAGCCTCACCTTTTCTTCTTTCATCAATTCTCCATCTTCATGGGGCTCTTGGCTAATCTCAGTCTTTTGTGTCCGTGACGATCGATTGAAGGGGAGAAAGAAAGAGAGAAAAAAAAGAATGGCGGCGAGCGCAAGTGGCCGAGTAGGTCAAGTGACCATCGGTCCGGTCAGAGAGGCAAAGAGAGATGCCAGCAGTCGAGGAAGGTCAGAAAGAATAGAGAAGAAAAACACATAATGAGGAGCGCGGCGCACGGTGCCTAGTGTTGAGAATGCCCCTCTCATTAAAGGCGTCCCGCGTCGGCATTTTTGTTGACTCTGTGTGCGCTGCGTGCGCGCGCGTGGGTGACTCTACCAACGCACACACACACAAGTTCGCCTCCTCCAGCCATGGAATTTATCGCCGTACCTACCGCAATAATACACCTGTAATAAGGCTTTGGCCTTTTCTTCATTCTCTCTTTCCTTTCTGCTTCATATTATGATTATTATTATCTCTCTCTTTCTCTCTCTCTCTGGTTCTCTATGCAAAGGCAACGGGCGCCTCCATCTTGCTGATTATCCAAAGTGCTGATGCTCTGCCTTTTTTTTTCTCTCTCTCTCTCTAACGCTTCTTCCTCCGCATATATTTGTTGTGTTTCGAGATAGTCGGCAGATAATTTCTTTTTCCCTCCTTTTGGAATGATAGGGCTGGAGCCAGCCATAGTAGGCTAGGGCAACGGCGCATATAGAAAAGAGTGTCTGTCTATATATAAACATGTTGATGTGACAAAGTCGATGAAAGAATGGCGGGTCTTGTTATATTACATGCTCCATAGTCCTCCCTGGATCATATAAATTCACAATAAAGGAACCAAGAGAGAGAGAGAACGAGACGAGCGAGCGAGCGAGGATGCCGGACCGAACACAGAGAGAGAAAGAGAGGGCTATTATATAGGACGTATGACATTAGTCAGTCTGACGTGCTAAGCTTTGCCATCCCTCCCATTCTTTCCCCTCCTCTTTCACTATCAAGAGAACAGAGGACTCCTCCCTTTTGGTGGCCTATAGTCTCCTGCTTTTGCTGCTCCTGCTGACGAAACCAAATAAAGACATAGTATAATCAATCCCGCAGGGGGGGGGGACGTTTTTTTTTATTATTCATTTTTTTTTTCAGTATACGATGCTGCATATGTGATGAAAAAGTTACTGCTGTCAAGTTGGCTCCGTTTCCTCTATGACTCTTCCGCCCGGAACGTATCAATCCGGTTGAATAACGCAATTGAAAAAAGTATACTACTGGCAGGGGGGTACTCATCGACTACTATACCAGATTAAATCGGATGATGCCAAGGCTTATCGATTCAAAGGTTTTGGGAAAATCTAGTCAAAGCTGTCTTTTCTCTTCATATATACACTCCAATGGGTCGCTCCTGTCTAACAACTCTACCGATATCAAGATAAAATGTGTTTTCGTCTTGAGGTTTCCATAGATATCGTCCAAGAAGTTTTTTCAGTAGATTTCTGATTCTTGCAACATCGGAAAAAACCAGGAGCTGTATAGAAGTAGTAGGGATTTTCCGCTCGATTTCCTCCTATAATGAGAGCTTATATGTACCCCGCATCCCGGGGCCTTCGTATTCTTCCCGGAGTTCCTTTAACCAACCAACCCCCTTACGTCTCCCCCCAGCTCTAACCAGCAACACACAAGTTTTTCCTTATTGCCGAGCCTTTTCCTTGCGCCGTCGTCCGGTGCGGATCAGTGCGTCCACCCGCATTATCTTGACCCGCGGACCAAGATAATACCGTCATTAGCCGACCCCTCCTTCTTTCTTCCCCCACTCAACAACCCCCTTCTGCCACGTAACCAGTTACACACAATGCAAAGCCGATTTAAACGGAATTACACTAAATCCTATATAGTACTTCTTCTACTACTACCACTCTAGCTTGCCCTATACACCAGTGATTGACGTCTACTTTTGTTTTTCTCTCCAATTGTGATTACAGATATATCAGCGCTGTCCTACCAGACGGTCATTGTCAAAGCCGGCCACAGCATCAACTTGACTTGCCCTGGCGTTAGCGAATTGTCGCTGATTTCCGCGCTGGAATGGCGGTGTCAAGGATGTCTTTTGCCGTCAACTGCGGTGGCGAGTAATAGCAGCTCACCGAGAAGTATCGGCGGCGGCGGAGGAGCCGGAACGAGCAATAACCATGGGGAAACGTCTGCCGTCAAACTGGTCGAGTACAGCAATAACGCCGTTGTCGTCTGGAACAATCAAGAGAGAATGTCGCTCGATTCGCAAACTTACGCGCTCCAGTTCTTCCCCGTGCGGAACTACGATCACGGCGAGTACACTTGTTTAGTCAACGAGCGCCGCAGACCCGACACCATCATCCATCTCGTCGTTCAAGGTATGAAATCATTATTTATTAATGAACTGCGTATAGAGTGTAGTGCGGTATTCCATATGTCGGGCTGATGTGCTCCGCTGTTGATGATAATGGAGCGATTGCCGGTTGGGTCGGGCGACAGTTGGTCAGTGGTTCCATCAAAACATACATCACGTAACGAGGGTTGACGGGCGTAGAGGGACCGAGGGTCGCCAAAGTGGAGCTTTACGTATTGGATATTTATCTTCTTTTGTGTGCTCTCAATGCGCGCATCATCCCATCACTGTGCTCCTATGACTACGACGGCCACCCTTCATCCTTATTCCCATTTTCCATTTTGGCTCTCTATTGTGCCGATTATTCCCGTTGTCGTGTCAACGAGGAGAAGCAACAGCCGGTAGACCGCACAACAACAGCGAAAGATCGAATGTTTGGGCCGGCTAGCTCCAAGAGACGGCCACAAGAGTTTCATGTTCTTCTTTTGAGCTTTTGTATTAGGCGCATGTCAAAGAGAGAGACATCATCCTGTATGGGTTGCATGTGTTCCATCCTAGTCACGTTCTTACTCCGTCTCATCTCTTGTCCTGGGCTGTGGTTGTGACGTGACCGGTTAGCTTTAGAGAGAAGAGTACACTAGAGGGTATGGCCCTGTCTGCGATAAAAGAGTCGGGGTAGGCGCCTTTACACTTGTGTGGCGCGTGTGCCGATTGTGGAAGATGAAGACGGAGACAGAGACCAGTATATATATATAGTAAGTCTCTTGGAAACGAGGAGAGAGGGGATGTTGTCTCTAGAAAAAAAAAAAAAGGAAATTCCCTTTGTCAACCGCCTACTCTTTGCTCCTATTCCATCCTGGCCCCGTCCAGCCAGCCCTGTTCTTCCCCCCTCTAGCTCTCAGCACCTTTTACAAATGTACACCCATCTATCTAGTAGTCACCACTTTGAGGGGTCGTAGGTCTCGAGCAGAGACTAGATGTGTAGGCGTCGATGCCCGTCGACGACCTAGTGAAAGTTTTGGGGCCATCAGAGGAAGAACCGTCACCCTCCTAGCGTTGACTCAATTTGTCTCTTCGCTCTCCCTCTCTGTCTTCCACTTGGAGTCGGCAACTCTCCAGCTGCCCCCCAATAGAAAGAGAGAGAAAAAAAGAGGAGTTTGCCTACTGTAGCATAACATAGTACCAATCCTATATGTACCAGTACAGAATGTAGTCGGTAGTCATCAGACTACATCTCCTACTAATACAATTTAGAAAAAAAGAGGCCTGCAACAAAAAAAAAATAATTCTCTATAGACTCTTTACTACTTGGGTCGAACCTCTCGCGCCCTTGTTGAGATAACGTCACCCTCCTCCGCCCTAACTTTGAATGTATCTGGTTTGGGGGGGACGCGTAGGATGGAAATCGATGGGTTAACTGATCAAAAGGTCAACACTGGGCGACTTCTGTAACCGTCAGGAAATTCATACGGATCAACGACTGGAGAGCTGAGTCATCTATAAACCTTTCCCTCTTGGCTCTTCATCTTTCCCTTTTTTTTTCTTTTTTTATTTACCTACTCTCTCACGCTCGGCTAGCGACGCACACTGGTTAGAAAGAGAGAAAAAAAAGGCCAGGGATCCAATTTTGCTATATTGGAGCGGCGGTCCCCTCTCACTTGATATTTAGGAACCGGGGGCAAAGTTTGGCGCACGGACTCATCACGACGAGGCAGTTTGAACAAAAAAGGAGAGAAGGGCGAAAGCTCACGAAGAGGAGGTAGAGGAGGAATGCTTGTTGGCCGTGTTTCCACCTCGCAGACCGCACAAACAGTCGCTGATGGTCGGGGGGCCACACGTGCCCACACGGCGGGCCGTGTTTGAAATCAAACGATGGCAGGCGCGTGGTAGCGGCGTCGACGCTGTTTGGTGCGCAGCAGCACGCTTCCACGAACACGCGGGACGGGCCACGATCGGCGAACAACACACACAAGATCAGCGCGTGCACAACGCATACAACACGCACACACCCATTTAGCACCCCCCTAGTACACAATCGTCGTTTGTCTGCTGCTGTGTATCGACGACGACGACGATGGTGACTCCCTTCATTTCCATCCCCTCCGTCGTGCTGGACCGATGAGTCTCTCTCTTTGAAGCCCGTCAGAAGGAAATGGCTGGAAATCTTTCATCTGTCAGAAAATGTTTGAAAAAGACCCCCTCTCTCTCTCTACGCGCTCTCTGTCGTCGTCGTCGATGGGTTTTGGGTCCAAGTAGATACGCGCAGCTGTTCATTCCGAGATAGACTACAATGACGAATCCAATTTACTTTTTAATATAGAATGGCTCGCATGTTATGGAGTATTGTGGCTGAACACTAAAAGGAAGAAAAAAATCATTTTTTCGGGGGGATAGCTATATATATCTATATGAATGAGTGACGCCGAGTCGAGTGGTATTATTGCCCGTCGACACTCGAACCCACCAGATTTCTTTCCCTTTTTTATTATTACTGATTTATTTTTTCTCCCTCTCGCTCTTTGGTTAGCGTCATGGAGCCAGTTTGGAATGCTTACAGCAGTGCGTAATCGTTTTGTGTGTGTGCCCAATCACCAGATCTTTCATTCTTTGTAAATTCTTTTTTTTCTCCTCTCTTTTTTTCGTCTTTCTGCTACGTGTCAAAGTGTGTATTTAATTTACGGCCAGAATTCTCTTTTGGTCTTCTATCTCGAACACGGACGCGCCGGGAGAGAAGGGAATCTCTCCTATCCTATCGATTCAACGTCGAAAGGAAAAGAGAAAAAAAAAAACAAAAAAACAAATTGTCTCTATAGCCGGAGCCATCATATCTGACGATCTCTTCTCTCTCGCTCGCTCGCTCGCTCCCTCTATCTGCTATCCACTATAAAGCGAGAGGTATAGACTATAGACGATGAAAAAAGAAAAAAGGAAAACAAAACAGAAAAACGATAAATCATCCTTGCTGTGTAAGGACTTCAAAAGACTAGAGAGAAGACGGCGATAATATTGGTATTGGCCACATTTCCGACAAGACCGCATACAAGAAAGAATACAAATTCTCTTCTGTTAGTTGATATGGAAATGTGTGTGTTTGTGTGGGGGGGAGAGGAGATTTCAACATCAGGGCATCGAGAAATGAGAGAGTGAGAAGAGATAGGAGAAATAAAAGGACGCGGACAGGCACCAAAAGGAAAGAAGAAAAAAAGTTTTTGCCTCTTTTATTTATATTTATAATCGGTTTGGAGAGCTTGTTGATTGATTTCCATATTGGAATGAAAGAATAAGAAAAGAGACAGAAGAAATAAGGACCTGCCTCCCCTTTGGCTCTCTGTTGGAGCCAAGGAGGACGAGATAAAAGGTTGTTGAGCAGTGCGGCGCTCTTTGTTATTGTTGCAGTACTACGATAATAAACGACTGGGCGCGGAGCTTTTCCTTTTAAAAATAATAACAAAATAAAAAATAAAAAAAAAGTATTTTGTATTTATTTCCCGCTCCTTATTTTTGATTCTTTTAACCGAGCGAATCAAGTTATGAATGGCCCGAGGATTGGCAAGAACTGGCGGTGCCACACGCATCGGGGTCGATCGACTCTCTCTCTCTCTGCTGGCGCGCGTACCGTATATATTATAGACGGTCAATAATCAAAACGGAACTGTCGAGAAAGCAATCCAACAGATAGTATAGGACACGGACGAGCCGTTGAATCGAAACAATGGTTTCCTTCGTGCCAGTCGTGTCAGATCCGTTTTGCCGAAGCAAATCCAATCACGACAGCGGGGAATCTCGATGTCATCGTTTCTAACTCGACGCCTATTTGGGTTCTGTGTGCGCGCCCGCTCGCTCTCTCGCGCTCCAACTCTCTCGAGTCTCCTTTTCTTCTCAAGCCATTCACGCTCCGACATTCTTCCACCCACAGTCCAAACATAGAAGAGAATAGGATGGATGGGGAGAAAAGGTTTTAATCAGATCTCCAGTGCGTTGCTGCTGCTACTACGACCGACGACGAGACTAAGACTCTCTCGTCCATTATTCCTCTCGGCACCCGCACACTAGCTCTAGTTTCAAGTTTCTTCTTCTTCTTCTTCCTTTCTTCGCCGTCGTCGCTCCTCCTCATCTTCTGATATCTTTTATTGCTTTTCGCCTCCTTGTTGGTCCTGGCCAAGCGCCCTTTTTTGCCATTATTTCCTTGTTTTCAACCCCCTAGTTCTATCGTAATTCTCTCTCGCCCCGTCAGGCCCCCTCCACCGCCGCCCTTATATCAACGAGTGCGCACTGCTGCCGCCGCCCTATTCTCCCTCATTCCCGTCCGTAAGATATCAACGAGTTTTTCCTTTTGATGCTACTGCTCCTGCTTCATCCTCAGCCCGGCAGCAGCACGGGCCTATTGCCGTAATAGATCACTAGGGGGGAAGAAGAAGAAGAAGAAATAAGAGGGAACGAGGCGGAAGACCCAGTCGGGCCGTCGGGGGAGAAAGAGAGAGACAGTAGTGTGGTAGACGGAGAAAAAGAAACGGCTGTTGACTTTGAGATCTTTTAGTATATATAGAAGAGAGACCCCAGCACCACCACCGGCTCTATGAGAATTGCATCGTAGAAAGCCATCTCGCTTCCCTCCGCCTACATTTCCTCCCCTCCACCCCGGCCTAAGATATAGGCGTGGTCCGTCGTCCTCGTAGTAGTAGTACATACTGTATGTGTACATATAGAATCTATATATATATGAGGAGAAGCGCAAGAGGCATTGCGTACGCTATTCTATGTTTTATTTTCGTCAATAAAGAGACGACTGTGCCCTGCCAAGCCGGAGCCGGGCACATATATTTTATCCGGGGCGCTGTGTCGAGAGATGAGGAAGAATCTCCGCTTGATAGAGTTCTCTCTATGGAATCAGACGCTTGACACGCATCCTAGATGATTGTAGGCTCTCCCTCCCCCCCTTCTCGGTATAGCTCTCGACGACGACCAAGACGATTGGTTGGAAGTTCATAATGAATTCATTTCGGTTTTGACTTGTTACTCACATCTCTGCTGTTTCTGTATATATCTTTTTTTTCTCTCTCTCTCGATGGGTCGATGACGGACAAACCTGATGAATAATCTATAACGAGAGAGACGCCAGAGTTCTCTGCATTCGTCTATAGAGTGTAGTAAGTGGTCTACTAGTCCTAGGAATCAAGTGAAAAAATAAAATCGTTGGGCCGTAGCCGGGCGCACTCACTCAGTCGGGCTAACGCGAGTGGAAGAAATCTCGTTTGATGGCCACCTCCTTGTATCAATAAGAGAAGAGGGGGCCCAGTAACGTCGACTAATGTCTAAATGGGCCGGGGGTCCGGTCAAATAGGGAATTCACATGTTGAATTTCACATGCAGTGGACGTTCACGTAGAATACAGGGGCGTCTTCTTCCACGTTACTCGGGGAGAAGCTCATCACTTTCCGGTTGGCATACAAGACCAGACGTTAAGAGAGAGAGAATCAGATATTTCCTCATTTCCCTATGCCTTCTTCTCTCTCCTTCTTCCTTATTCCATTTCTGAAGAAATACATTTTTATGACTACCTACTACTCCGTTCGTCTTCGATGCCAGAGTAGTACAAATTCTTCTTTTTTCTTTTCCTTTTTTCTCTCTTTCCCGGCTGCCGGGTCGGGTCTCTGATGTTGCCTTGTTGTATGCATCGACAGAGCCGATCTCGGCATCTCTATATTCATAAGGGACAATAAAGATCCCCCTTAGGAAACAGAATTTAGAGGGAGTTTTCAATAGGGAAAAAAGAGCTACGAAGAAGAATCTAAGGTTGTGCGTACGACGACGGAGCGTCTATTTCTATTCTATTGGGGAAGGGGCCGGGACAGCAGCAGCAGGAAAGAAGATGAGGATAAGCACAGCATTTTCCCTGCCGTCTCTCCCCCCTCTGTAGCATTGATCCGAGTTTGATGGCAATCAAATGGGAGATATGATGGTAGTAGAACGATGCCCATTACCTTCTCCTCTTTTTTTCTGCGTGCTTGCTTCTTCCTACCTCTTGGGTGTACGTCTTTTGTCCGGCATCTTACACCCTATACACCGCCCCCTTCGTTCCAATAAAAGAAGAGAATCCACTGATCTGGTTTCTTCTCTCTCTCTTTTTTTTATTTGGGGGCTCTACTACGTCTTATATCCTCCCCACTATAATGTTGTTGATTCAGCAATAGGAGGAAAAAGAAGAAGAAGAAGAACTACTGCTGCTGCTCTACGTACGGTGCATAGAGGAGCTAAAGAAGAGGGTGCCCGGCTATTGTAGTTTCGTAGCTCGAGTCTCACTTTACAGCCAGACGGGCAGATCTCTCTTCTCCTTGTTGGCCTTTTTTCTCTCTCTTTTTCTTCCGCATTGTACACATTGTTAGGAGCTAGTCTAAGGAGGAGGAGGGAGGCTCGTTTATGCTATTGAATGTCCTCATCATCTCCTGCGACTCACCTAGTCAAATGGGCGACGGAAGAAAAACATGGTAAATAAATCCTACGGCCGTCGTCTGTGATTGGAAACTTCCTGCCGGGCGTGTCGGATTGCACAGCATCGGAAGAGAAAAAGGCCGAGCTGGGCTGGCGGCTCCATTCAATTACGTTCGTCTTTGATTTCTCCTCTCTATATCTGCGCGCCCACTCGCTACTATTACGTATTATTATTCTAACCTTTCAAAAGACGAGAGAGGGAGCAGAGAACTGTTTGCGGCCATCGGGCGTCACTGGGTATCCTCCATCTTCATCCCTGGCTATTAAGATATGATTTGATATCATATCTTCTCTTTTAGCGGCCAGCCCTGGGGAAATCGCCACAACGGGCTGGGGCAATACATCATGGGCAATATGTCTGGCACTGGCCTCATCGGTTTCTCTCTGAATGATGGATGTCGTATCCATCACGGGGAGCAAGGCGAGAAAATGAGAGCTGAGGGAGACGGGAGAAGGAAAAACGAGAATAAGAGGGACAAGCACACCGAAGCACGAGTCAACGAAGGAACGAGCAGCAACACAACCCCCCTATCTCACTACTCTTGTTTTCCGCTAGTAGTAATGGACGTAACGTAGCCCAGTGCCCGATCTGATGAGGATCCGATCGACCTATCTTTCATTATGGCTTATTGCCCTCTATGATGCCTTCCGCAGTCAGCCAGTAGAATGCGGCGCATAGCCTACTACTAGGTGGTAGCAGTCAAGGGGAGCGACGGCAGCAGCCCTTTTTGCCACGGCCGTGAAATGGGATTACACATTAGTTGGTGGCTCGTCCCTTCAATGCCCAATTCTTGGCCGTGTCCGAGACGACACGATGCACCCTCATCTCTTTTAATGCGTCAGCCAGACGACGACGAGACCCTCAGTCTCTTATTACAGCTGGTTATTATTATTGCCTTAGATATATGAATGGCTCTCTCCTTTCCTTCTTCTTCTTCTTTTTTTCCTCATATAAAATAGGACTCGATCTTTAAGTGATATGTATGTGATGAACCCGGGCTATATGCACGGCATTCCGTCCCCACGCCGCCGCTCTTTAGCTGCCGGCCGGCCGGCCAGCCGGGTCGGCTCTTGTTGTTGGCCGCCGGGTTGCATACGAGTCGTAAATTTTCCTCCGACCGAAGCGGCCACAGTGCGCGCATATATTTCATTCGAATAAAAATCCGTTCCGCTTGTTTATACACACACGAAGAGACCAGCAAACGATCACGGCGAGACTCGTCTTTCTCGACGATCTGCCTCGCCGTGTGATTGCCTCTTTATTCTTCTTTCCTCCTCATTCGTGCTGCTGCCTAGCTCTCTCTGCCTTTCTTTTTCTATTGTTATAGTCTGACGGGAATCAATAAAGAAGAAGCGAGACGTTATTCCCTCCTCGAAAAAAAAAAGTTCCAACGTCAAGCGTCAATTAAAAAAGAAAGCAAAATTTACCGCCGAGACCCCATATAGTACACACTCACGGCGCGTATTTTTAGTTTTTTGAAAAAGGAAAAAAAAAATTTGCCGCCCAACGAGTTTGTGACGCGAGCGTGTCTGCTGGAGACGGTTTTTGTGCGGTGCGGTTGTCAGGCTCGAGTACGTGTGTGTCTGAATGTTTGTATCTGCGCTTCAAGTAAGAAAAGACCAATTACCAAAAAGCCCGAGGGGGAATTGAAAAGGAAAAACACACATACGTGAAGAAACGGTGCCGAGCCGCACGCGGCCTCACGCCATAAAACACGACCGAAAGGGCGCACTAATGACGAAGACGATCCACGCGGGCTGATTTCGTGGTATTTCTCTTCTTCTTCTTCTCCTTTAACCTTTCTTTTCTGCTGCCTAGATGGGCCGCTTCATTGGTTTTTTGAGGGGGGAATCTTTTGTTGTTGTTGGCAGCAGCGAAGAAAAAAGCCAGAAAAAAAAGTCGGATGAATACATTCGTATTATTTAACGAACCGAGACTGTATGTAGTACGAGACAGAGCCAAAGAAACGTAAACGACGAATTCCCCACGCAGCTCCATCAGCAGGCGCGGTTCATTTTCACATAATATATGCATAAATAATCATGCGGGCCAAAGCCAAGTGATTTGTGTTTTGTTGTGTCGGTCACGCTCAATTATCCGCACAGGTAGACCCCTAATGGCGCCCCTTTTTCTCCACGTTGAGCTGGGAAAACAAAAGAAAGACCACAAAAGAGGAAAATTGAAAAATATATATTCTAATCAGGAAATCACCGCATCGATAATCGGAGCAACAATCTATTGCCTCTGGATCCATCGCCCGTAACGGTCGTGATCCACAACCGGCAGCTATATGCGCAGCCGATTCCATTTTCCTTTTTTCTCTTTGTCTTTTTTTGGTGGCCTTTCAGTCTGTCCATAATGGGGCGTGATTTGAGGGTCGACAATCAGTGAAAAACACAAAACAACAGTAAAGAAAACCGCTAGAGTAGCGTACGCGCACTACGTATTACTACAAGCAAGTGGTGGAATGGGGTCGGGCCGTCGGGGAGTGACTGTGTACCAGTCGATTCTCATGACCCGCCTGGAGAAAATATATAACGAAGCCCCCGCTAAAAAGAGGAGAGAGAGAAAAAAAAGGGGAAAAAAAGAAATGATTACAAAATAATAGTAATGAAATCATCTGCCACAAGCAGAAGCAAGTGGTTAAGAGGCCTTGTAGGTGGTTTTGATGGAGGAGAGACAAACCAGCAACGAGGTCGTTATGTTCACACGTTGGGCCAAAGCAACATGCTGGCTTGATTCTTTTAAACCGCTGCTGCTGACGACGACGACGAGGCTGTTCCAGTGTACTCTGTACTCTGTACTCGGCTCTGCTCCTGTAATATAGGCCGTGCCGTGGCGCACGGTTCGGTATACCACATGTGTATTATAAACGGGAAGCGACGACTGTGAGGTTGAGGTTAACGGGGGGGATCGAGGGCCCGTTTTGAATGTATGCCCTCACGTCGACGACGACCCCGTTGCTTGAATGGATGATGAGGAAGCATGCTGGAAAAAAACACTCACAAAAGGGTCTCTGTACGTCTGCAACCAGCAGCAGCAGCAACCTCCTTGTCGTTTGTACATATCTTTGTGTGAGCTAGGATCTGTCAACTGCACACGTTGCCCAGCCATTTACATCCGAAAAGAAAAGGAAAAACGCTTTTCAGACTTACGTCTCTCGCCCCTCTTCCGCAACCACCACCACCAACAGAATAGTATTATAAGTAGGAATGAAGGAGAAGAAGGAGAAATTTCTTCGACATGCTGGGGGATCCGTTGGGGGCGAAAACGAGCACTGTCTATGACAGGAGCAAGTAACGGCGACCAGTCTCACAACAAACTCGTCGTACACTACTAGTACTGAGGGGCTATATAATAGATACGAGAAATCCGTCGTGTCCTTCTCCCCATTCAAAGACTGACGAGGACTGAGGCGTTCCAAGATGAAGGAAGAAGAAGAAAAAAGGCTTATAATATACGTACGTACGTACACGATGACTCGGAGATCTAAAGACGAAAGTAAAGGAAAAAAAAGACGCCGGGACGTGTTTGTCTCGCGTTGGCGTTGAGATATTAGCACGTCATCCATCACCGCCAAGAAATGCTACGACGTGGATTTATACCGGTTAGCAGACTCGCGCACAGCACCAGGTCGCGTTCATTACTCATGCACTTCACGCTGATCATTTTCACGGGAAGGAAAACTCGAAGAGAAATAAGAGAAAGAGAGACACGGCGATGGCGTTACATCTCTGCGAGTCTTTACGGGTCAATAATCAATCCCCAACACAGCCAAAGTCTCGGTGTCCGTAGATTGGCTCTCTGTCGAAATCTCCGTGAAGCGCGATCTATTTCATCCTCCCCCAGGTCTATCCGGCCCATTATAGTGATCCTTCTCGAAAGGCCATCATTATACCGTACCCTCCCTTGTGATGGAGACTCTCGGATATATAGACGGTATACGTATACACTACATCTGTAGGTATACAGTATAGTGAACGTAGGAAAAGAAAAGAATATATATATATATATATCTTCTCCAATTTCCTTGAGAGAATTTGGGCGGAAAGGTCTAGCAGACGAAGTAGAAAAAGGAGCAAAGAAAAAAAGATATATATATATAAATAAGACTGATCGCTAACAACGGCCCACTACTCCGGAAGAGTCGTGGAAAATAAACGACGCCAATCAAATGGAGCCAATCTTTATTTTTCTTTTGCTTCTCTCGAGAAAATATGGTCGAAAGATATTTTTACAAATCGATGAAAGGTTCTCCTTCAACATCACTTACTCATTTTCTCTCGCTCGTTGTTGTGATTGTTTGACGGCTCACTCTCTCTCTCTCTCAGCCTCCCGTTGAAAGGCGTGCACGGTTCAATAGCGTGCACTCCCCTCTTCGTGAGGTGACTATCATGAATCACGCTCCGGCTAGATCCGATAAGGTCGATGAAGGCGTGGGCGGCGCTGACTGATGCCCGAAACGGGAAAATTGACAAATGTCAGCTGGGCGAAATAAATGATGAAAACTGACGTCTTTATTCTCCTCTCAATGGAGGCCGAGAGGATCATATGGCGTAAAACGTGATTGATGTTCCGTCGATAGGGTCACCTTGACGACGGACTTATTCGTAGAGTGTAGTGCGCGTGCACTTGTACCCTCGTCGTACGTTCACGGATCGTGTTGAGAAAATGAGAATAGACGGGAAATTTTCCAGTATACCGGCCGGTTAGGTTCCATTGTCGAATTCCCCCTTCCGTTGATGGATTCGTGATGAATTGGCTCAGTCTGACAAATAGCTCGAGTTCGGTCAGCTCGCAGTACGTACTTTTCTTTTTTCGTTTCTCTGCCAGGATGCACGCTCCAACATTCACATACGGTATACAATCGATTACTCACTTTCTTTTCAACAAGTTCGGAGACCTCGGCTGGTCTCCCCCTCTTCTGGGTACTCGTGCTTTTCTTCCTGTTTCTTTGCTTTTACCTTGGGAAAACTTGTTCCTTTAGTCCGGAAGAAAAGAACCATCTTTCAGTATTACCATCGAGAGCAAAAGGTTGGAGGGGAGAGAGAGAGAGAAACGGGGGCAGTGAATAGCTGAGGCATTGCGCTTGCAATTTCCTGGATCGCCAACGCCCCGGCCGATTCGAATTACATTTGATTCCCAAATTTTGTTGAAAGCTTTTTTTTTCATTTGAAACGGTGCATCCGTCGGGCCAAGTCTTTTCAAATCGGTCGTTTGGAATAAGATGGTCCAATCTGCGGGATTGGGGGGAAAAAAAGAAAGAAAAACCCAGCCCGTTGCCCAGCCGCCTCCACGTCGTATAGCAGGCGCGCGCCGGAGCGGCCATTCTATGATGAAGATGGATGATGAGTCAACCGCTTGATATCATCAAAGCGCAATCCCTAATTATTTGTGTGTTTTGGGCGTGTTTTTTCCCTCTCCAATCTCTGTGTCTCTATCCGTGTAGACGTTGTGTGTGTGTCCGCACGTTCTAATTACAAGTATGTCTTGTGTAATTTAACAACAGATGTTCCTGATCCACCTGGTCGGCCGCTAATTATGGGCTTCACGTCTCGATCGGTCAACCTTTCTTGGGCGCCCAGTCTCAGTTCACACGGCAGTCCCATCAGCCATTACATCATCCATACCAGGTAACTGTGGGGCTCATCCGCCGGCATTCCATTACCCACTTTACCCCGGAGAATGAATTCCCTTCTTTTTTTATTTACGTCTTGCCTATTCATTCCACCGTCCATTGAACGACTGCCGCAACCCGGTGTTTAAAATATCATCTCTTAATCATTGGCATCGACAAAAAAACATCTTGTCAATTGGAAATTTATAGTCTCTTCGCTCTTCATAATTTTTTTTATTTCTCCCATTTTTCCAAAAGAGCGATCAAGTCAGTCAGGTGAAAGAGCACAAAGAGTATGTGCATTTCAGAGAGACAGACAGGGGCCGGGCGGAAAATATTTGTTAAGATGCGGTTGTCAGTTTTGATTATAAGCCTTATAAGTTCCGCTCGATCCATCTCCATTCAGACTGCTGGCTCCATATAGTTTACCAAGTAACCCACATAGAACTACAGAATGTACAAAAAAAAGTCAGACGCACAGAAAGGTGGATAACGGCTTCATTTGCTCACTTGAACGACTCCTTTTATTATTCCGTCATTTCCATGAATGGCGGCAAAGCGCTGAAAACATGTCAATTTTCAATGAGATCTTTGAAAATTCCCTCGATGCCTCCCATACTCTATCAATAAGATGTCAAGCGTGGGGCGGATGTGCTAATCGATTCCCAATGCTTTTTATTTGCAGAGTCGGTGAGGAAGGCGACTGGGATATTCAGAACGCTTTAGTGACATTGACCAATGCGACAAGTTCGCAGGTCATTGGACTTTTGCCTTACACGGTTTACAGCTTTCGGGTCGTCGCTGTCAACGGACTTGGACCGAGCACGCCCAGTCGAGAATCCTATTACATGGTCACACTCAGAGAAGGTAAAAATCGATAAACGTTATCATTCAAACAGAATCAGAGCTTGTAACTGGCTCCATCAAGTGGCACACGCTATTCCACATGTTTTATTAAAACTTGTAGAAATTAATAAGTTTATAGAAAACGCGAAATATTCAAATAAGATTTGCAGGGGCTCGAGTTAAAGAACGTTTAGTTTAATTCAAACATTTGGGAAGGGCAAAAGCGTTTCCCTTTCTTAATTGGCATACATTAAACTAATTACGACGACCGGATATTGTACGGGTCGATTTAGAGCTGGTGGACTTGGAAAAAGTCAGGGATGTCTTGTTAGCATAGCGCACTAAGCTACATGAGCTTGTATGTACGTCCGCAGTGATTTATTATTCACTGGGGCTTTCAATATTGTTGACGACGCGAAAGGAATGTTTGCGCTCCAGCTGCTGCGAAAGTTTATTCGAGCTCTTTTTTGAGGCGTGTATCCGCAGAATTGGTTAACAGAGTGATCAATCGTGTTTTCTTTTTCTCTCATTTCCTTTTACTGTCGCCTTCGTGTCGCGTGCGCGCGCTTCTATAGTTCCCGATGGCAAACCCCTAGTAACGTCGGCACACAACTCTAGCTCGACGTCGATCTATCTCAACTGGAAGCCGCCGCCGAAATCCAGCATACATGGAGAGTTCCTCGGATACCGATTAGCTTACAAGCAACGCGACGATCCCAGCTCCGAATCGGTTCAAGAAATCTTCCTTAGAGATCCCAGCATTGAAGTATGCAGCTTTACATTCCTTCCAGATGAACCAAATTTTATTTCAATGTCGCATTGTTTTGTTTGATTTCTTTATCGGAATAGAGCCATGCTATTCAAGGTCTTCAGACCTTCACGCAGTACATGATTTCGCTTCAAGTTTTCAACCCTGAAGGACTCGGACCAAGTACTACTGTGGTTGTAATGACAGACGAAGGAGGTAATTATTCCTTGTTCCACTTCCGTTCGAAATTCCGTGCCTGTCAATCAAAGAACACAAAGAGGTTGGAACCAAGCCGCTAGATGGCCACACCATACGAAGCCTTGAAAAGTTTGCCTATGGGCAGGAAGTTGTCGTTTTGTGTCTCTTTATTGTCTAGATCAAAAGGGATTTTCTTTAATATAACAGTGGTTATAGTAGAATTTGAAGATGAGTCAAAAGCGTTTAACGCTCTTGATCTCTCTTATCATCTGCCAAGTGGTTTTTCTCAACGTTTTTGTGTTTGGTGAATCAGAAAGTAAAGCCGACCTCGGTAAGCTTGATGAACCCTGTACATGTACCCTGTAGCATCGATGGCTGTGTTTGCCTTATCGGTCATGAAGCTCTCGTCAATGTCTGACTGCCGCGACAAACCCAAACGTTGTTTCATATATCTCTTTTATTTCTGTTTACATAGTTCCTGGAAAACCTCTAAATGTAACAATTGGAGAAGTGAATGATTCTACAATTGCCCTGAGCTGGGCTGAACCTGAGAATCCCAATGGTGTTATCAAAGGCTATCGGATCTATTTTATGAGAAAGAACTTTACAGATGTTCAAACAGTACGAAGTGGGGACAAATTTCAGAAGTTTATTCTCACTGATCTAGGTAAGATATGGTTGATCGAGATCATAAAAACTGTGTTAACACACTCAATGTGGCTCTATTCATTTCCTAGAATCCTATATGGAATATAAACTATGGTTGAAAGCATTTACCTGGAAGCACGAAGGTGAACCATCTGAACCTATAGTTGTTCAGACTGATGTTCGGGGACCAAGTGCTCCACGCATTGCCAACTTAACTTGTCACAATGCAGACACATTGTTTTTACAATGGCACAGACCTTCCATTTACAACAAGTCTATTGATTTGTATTACATTTACTACAGGTAATACTGCTCTAAATTTTTTAATCTAATTCAATTTGTTATAATATGTATGTTAATAATTTTTCATTAGAAGAGAAGATGCATGGGATTTTGAAGAATTGGCTGTAGCCACTACAACTGACCGCTTGGATCACATGGTGACATTAGAACATTTCAGTAGACATATGTACTGTGAAATCTAACATATTTTCCTTAAACAGATGTTTCTCCCGAACCTCACGACGAATGTGATGTACGAAGTAAAAATTCGCGGGGCCACGCGTAGTCTCATATCGCCCTCAAAAATCTACCCAGGACTCTTCTCCGAATCCCGAAAAATTTTCGTTGCGCTTGATTGCGATCGACTTTCTCTTTCTCATGTTCAAAGCGGAAGCGAAATTTTCAGCCAAGAAATTGAACTCAGTGCTGGTATGGTTGCTGCTATGGTTTGCGCATCATTCGCCCTACTGCTTGTCTTGTTGGCTTTCGTCCTGTGGCGAAAATATTTCCAGGTACTAATGATCAACTGTTCTCGGACGATGTTGTTACTTCTATTCTCTGCATTCGTTGGGATATATAATAATAACAAATTATGCCCATTTCTGTTCAGGCTGCTTACTACTATCTTGACGATGGACCTCCCACAACGCCCCCGCTCAACCAACCAGCGTGGGATGGAGGCGAACCTCCAACGCACAATAACATGACAATCATCATAGACGACGATTCAGATTTTGCTGACAGTAAAAATAAAGATTTTGGTGTTAACGCTAAAGGTAGTTATCCGCACTGTCTATGTACTTAAAATCTTATGATAATAAGTTTGTTCGTTAATATTCTAGGGCCTGTTCCGGTTCCGCTGTTTCCTCAACATGTCGCCACTCTTCATGCCGACGGCGACATTGGATTTTCTAAAGAATACGAAGCTATTCAAAGTGTTTCTTTCCAAGGAGAACTTAATTCAGAACATTCACTGAACGAAGAAAATAAGAACAAAAATCGTTACCTAAACATCGTTGCATGTAAGTTAAACTCCATCAATCCAATTTCGAGTTAGTACTTTAATAACCGAGGCTTCACTACCAACCATTCATAGATGATCATTCCCGGGTTCAGCTGAGACCATTACCAGGACAGAAGAAATCGACTGATTACATCAACGCTAACTACATCGATGGCTTCCAACAATGTAGAGGTTACATCGGGACACAAGGCCCGTTACCGTCCACCTTTGACGCCTTTTGGAGAATGATCTGGGAACAGAGGGTAGCCGTTATCGTTATGATCACTAATCTAGTGGAACGTGGACGAGTAAGTGATTGCATTACACCAACCCGAGTTGACAAAACTTAACCAAACACATTTTTCTTTCTGCAGAGAAAATGTGATATGTATTGGCCCAAAGAAGGGGTGGAAACTCACGGTGTTATTCAAGTCAAATTAGTCAATGAAGACGCCAGAGCCACCTACACAATTCGAACCTTCTCGATTAAGCATCTGAAGGTATTTTAGCTATCGAAACATTTTATGTCAGTGTTTTAATCAAAACTGTTTCTTAACAGTTGAAGAAGAAGAAATCTCAGAGTGCAGAAAGAGTTGTCATTCAGTTCCACTATACTAATTGGCCCGATCACGGCACTCCGGAGCATCCGCTGCCTATTTTAAGTTTTGTTCGTCAGTCAGCGGCTGCGAATCCCATTGGAGCGGGACCAATAATTGTTCATTGCAGCGCTGGAGTCGGTCGTACTGGTACGTCCAAATTTGAACAAGCCAATTTTATAATCCAGTAAACCATTCTATAATACTTAATGTTTTCTTATTTACAATCCGTTTTCAGGAACTTACATTGTGTTGGATGCCATGTTGAAGCAAATTGAATGTAAAAATGAATTGAATATTCGCGGTTTTTTGTGTCACATCCGTAATCAGCGCAACTTTCTCGTACAAACCGAAGAGCAATATATATTCATCCATGATGCCCTGCTAGAAGCCATTCAAGCAGGAAATACCAATGTTCACAGTAGCCAATTGACCCGATATCTTCAGTTGCTTCAGGTATTGTTCATGTTTTCGATTCTTTCGTGAAAATAGGTGTTCATTTTTCCTTTTTACTTTCTTTTAGAGCGGATTACCTGCTTCCTTGCTATCGGACAAAATTATTGGTAGTAATTCCACAGCAAGTACGCTGGATACCACGACAACCACAATGACAATGAATTCTATAGGCAGCCAAGAAGATTTATGGTTGTTACTTGATCACCAGTTTCATCTGGTGACCAATTTCTTAGTTCAAGATTTTCACTTGTCATCGGCCGTCAAGAACTGTAATGTGCACAAAAACCGAAACGCTGCTCTTGTTCCGGTAGAGAGTGCAAGAGTTTATCTTACTCCAAAGCCTGGAGTAGAGGGAAGTGATTATATCAACGCTACATGGTTGCAAGGTATTTTATCTTTTACCAGGACGTTTATTTTTTATCGCGTTTACTTATCATTATATTTAATGCAGGTTATCAAAAGTTAAAAGAGTTCATCGTGACCCAGCATCCGCTGGAGGCAACCGTCAGTGATTTCTGGCAAATGGTGTGGGACCATAATTCGCAAACTGTTGTTGTCCTTTCTGATTCGGCGGACGACGATTACCAAGTGTTTTGGCCCCTAAAGCAGGCAGACGTAGAGTTCGAAAACTTCCGCGTTCGTTTTATTGACGAACATAAAATTCAGTTACCAGCCGTTGGCAACCACCCCGCTCATCCTGAAGAGTACGTTACTCAGATTGAAGTTGCAGCACAATCCCTTCAGGTAAATGACAAACTAGCACTCTGACCGCCAACACTTTTTAAATTCCACTTCTTTTTAATTTCTTTATAGGATGACTATGAACTGCGGGTTCGTATATTTTACTGTCCCAGCTGGCCGTATAGAGGAGCTGCAAATCCAGATTTGGCCGCCCTGTTTCGGTTGCCTAAGTTGGTGATCGACTCGCACCAGCAGTATCAGAACGGTCCCGTAGTTGTAGTTGACCGATTTGGCGGTACCGAAGCAGCTACGCTTTGTGCATTAACGACGTTAATGCAACAATTGTCGCGGGATCAGCATGTCGACGTCTACATGTATGCCAAGTTGTATCACAGTAAGCGACCCAATGTGTGGCCTTCACGAGACGATTACATGTTCCTCTACCGTTGCGTCGAGGCCCTGCACCATCACTTGCCCGTACCCCCCTCCACTCCGCCAACACTCCACACATCGTTTAGCTTGCCACTTCAGTTGAACGGGTATGCTGGCGGAATTGGTGACACGGTGAGCTTGACATCACTTCCACCGCTGTGCACCACCCCGAGCGCGACCAGTCCCAATGGCGATGTTGTGTGTTTCAGAATACCGCCCGATGGTATGGAACAAGAAATGGTGGATGTCGTGTGAGTCTTTGCCAATGCCAAGGAGAATTGCCCTTGGTAGTTTTCCTCTCTCGTTCTCCGTTGACGAGTGCCAAATGGGTGTAACACCAGTGAGTGCAAGACAGCTGCTGAGTATTCATCTCTCATGATCCTTTCATCCCTTATTCGTGTCCTTTCTTTTCTGTTCCGTGTTTTTTTCTTCTGTTCTCTAGTCAACAATCTGCACAATTTTCTTTACGAAGGAAATCACTGTTTTATAAATCATACTTTTCTTTCCCGTCTGCGCAATTCCATTTATATATCTGATGGGGAAAATCCAATTGACAGATTAAGACTTTCAACAAGTTAACAGTGTATGAATGGGATGGGATCAAGGGTAACTCGTTACCAGACTATTGTAGGTTGAGTTGAATATCATCAAATGTTTCTCAGGCTCAAATGAATTCGCACTTTGTAACGATCTCCGATTGAAAAATTAGAAAAAAAATCTCCTTCCTCTCGATTCGCTTTCTTAGTATGTCTTTTCGTACTGTCCCTTGAAACTTCCCTTCGTCGTGCATTTCATTGCATTATATATTTATATAAATACTACGCATCCTTGTACAATGATGTGTCCGTGCATTTTCTACAACTCGTTCACCGTTGTTTCCTCTGTATGGTGGCAAAAATATTTCGAACTTGTCTTTATATATTAGACAATATATGGCTAAGTGCAGCTTTATTTTCTGTTGGTTTCTTTTTTCTTCTGCAGTTACGGAACCCCGTGTTTGCCAAATTACTCCTTGGGTTTAGTTGCAGCTTTATTCGTTCATTTCAAAGTTTCTGATGTACTGTACTACTGTTTTTTGAGGTATACGCACTCATCACAGAAACGCCGATTAGGACTAGCGCCCTTTTTGAACAAATAATGATACCACAAACTTACTTAGCTAATAACAAAGAAACAGAATAAAGCTATCAATGAGACATTGAGATGTAATGCGCATCAAATACGGGGATTTCACGGTTCGTGGGGCTCGCTCCGTGATGATTTTTTTTTCTCCAACGTCTGAATATTTTCCCTTTTATGAATCTACGGAATAGCGTCTTACATGAAATTGGATTATGACCGTGGTCATAATATTCAGTGACTTATGGAGGTTTAGATCGCGATTGACATCATATCGCATATCAGGTTATATTTTTTATTCAGACCAATTCAATTTACAAATTCTTACGAGTTTTATAGCAAAAAAAAAAAGCGTGTTCTTGCATTTTGCCAGATAATTTTTTGCTCCTAGCGCTTAATACAATTGCAGTCTCACTAAACATACCTTTCAACAGTAGGCTTTTCATGATGCTGATGTAAAAAAAAATTCAAGATTAACGTGGTCAAAAAAGAAAAAAAATATGACAGATGTAAAAAGGAACTAGTACGGAGACCTCGCAGGTTCTCCACCACTCCGCTCGCTCCGGTTCGCCGTTACATGCTTGTAACGTCCGCGAATCTGGCACAGTCCCCTGTCTATAATAATATATATATATAACTAGGTGGTCATTAGCCAGGCGAAAAATTAACAACACTACTACTTCGAACTAATGTTCGAAATCTAAAATCAGAACTTTATATTTAGTCTAAGATAAGAGCTAGAGCAAATATAATTGTAAAATTGTAATTAGCCTATAGATGGCCTATCTAATGAAATAGTTATCAAGCATTTAATGTAAAACAAAAAGGTACGTAACAAATACCACCACTTTTAAATTAGAAAGTAAGATTTCATCTGCATTATTCTGTATTGAATGCGTATTGTGAGAAGCGATTTGCGTCGCGAGGTTCCCGGAGGGAGGTTAAAACTTGTAGAAATTAATAAAAACAGGTGGTACGTGAAATCTGAAAATAGAAGCATATATAAAAGTGCTGAAGTCAGAGTCATAGAACCCTGGTTGCTCCTCTAGGCTGTTCCCCCCCTTGCTTTGGGGGCTACCCTTCTCGCGGACCAAACTCCGCAAATAAACGGTGTGGCCAAGGCGGAGCTTATTTTTTGCTCCATATAATAAACGCCATCTACTGAAATTTTCGGAAACAATCATCAGTCAGTGTCCAGTGGTGGGTTTGATGGCCACACGTGGGTAGGATTAGGAATGGGAATGGCGAAGAGGATCTGTTCTATCGAGGGATGTCGTGTGGTTTATAGTCAGAAAAAAAGGAAAAGAGAACCGATCAAACTACCAGTAACTCAAGGAATGGTACCAATCAGTTCGATCAAAAGGAAAACGGCCTCTATGTAATCGTGTCGGTTGTCGGCAAGGATGACCGTGGAGGGTCTATCTAATTACTAATTTGGATGTGAATTTTATCCTTGGAGATTCAGAAGTGAAGCAATCTGAGTGTAAGCATTAGCAATTCCTATTGGACTGCTTTTTGTGAAAAAGTTTATAATTCTAATCCCTTTCTTTAGGTGCATCCCCGTTGCTGCCTCTATACATTTCTTGAGAAAGCCTTGAAAGAAACAACAATGCAGGTAATAACACAACATTTTCTTGATAGTTATGTAGTTCTTATAATAATATCTACATTTGACTTCTTTTCAGGAAGTAAATCCATTTTGAAACCTCATAGCTGCCAAGATCATGTGGTCGAGAAAGAACTTCACTTGCACAAGATTGAGAATTCATTTCCCATCTCTGGTCTTCAACAGTTCACACCAACAGAGTATAATGTGGTCAAGCTAGTTTTCTAATCTGTATGAGCAATTTTACTGTAATTAACTCACCACCTGTGTCTGTTTTCTGTGATTGGAAAACCAAAATACATTCTGCTCTGTTGGTGTGAACTGTTGAAGGTCAGATCTTAGAGATGGAAAATGAATTCCCAATCTACAAAAGAGATTGCTCTTCTAAGAATCTGTCCAATAGAATTTTTGTGACCGTCAAAACTTTGCATGAAATGGTTGAATTGAGTCAATTTGTTTATTGTTGCCTCGCAATCCGCCGCAAATAAACGTCAGTAATTCTTGAACATAGAAACTATTTACTACGCCAGAAAATTGAAACCTGTGATATTCTTATGTGCACAGAGGCCTTGGAAAGGGAAGGAAGATATTCTGAGCACGGTATTGTTAAGAGACTTGAGTTCGCACGTTACATAATTATCTATGTTGTCGGAATCCAAAAATTAATGACATTCAAAATGAAAAATTATAAGACACAACTCAGTTTTAATATCCCATATTCTTATATCTAACAAAATAAATGTCGTTCTACGGAGGTTTTGAGAATTCGTAATAGAACGTACTTAATAACGAATTCAAACTTGCTGTGTTTTCGAGCTCATATTGACACTTGACGCATTTTCAAAAAAAAACTTCGGTGATTGGTTGGTCAAAATATGCTAGGTTTCATGCGATTGGTGTTTCCTAACTGTAGTGTGAAACACACCCGCAAGACGGCTCTTTTTCTATGGAGCATTTGCGGAGTTTGGTCCGCATGAGGGATACCCCCAAAAGCAAGGGGGGGAACAGCCTAGAGGAGCAACCAGGGTTCTATGACTCTGCTGAAGTGGGGAATCAAGCAGCAAATAGGATAGCCGTAGCCATATGAAAAGTGAATCAAACAGAATTATGGATCGGTAAAATTTTTAAAATTTTTGTTTAGAAATAATTTTGAAAATGTAAAAACATGAACTAATTGCTTTCACGACAGGGATGAGAGGGATTTCGTGGCTTTTCCTTTTTCTGGATGCCGGCTGCCCTGCCGTCGATGACATGTAAACAATCCTAACTAAATCGCGCAACAGTGTATTGTTGTTCTCTCTGGCATCTTGCATGACGGTACGGATTTTCAATGGGTTTTCGGTAACTATTTCAATTCCTTAAATTTAGTGAGTTAATTCATTTGATAAGAGTTTTAATCAGAGTATTAGTAGAGACTAAGTAACTATCAAATGAAGGAGTTTTAAGAATAATTGTCTGAATAAGGAGACATTGTGACTGACTCATTGTAATTGAAAGCAATAATAAATCTCACGTCAATGAAGCTGTGATTTGTCGTACACGTTAAGCTAGAAAGAATTGTAACAATAGATGTGTAACTTCTTATTCCAGCATTGCTTCATTTAGAATGTGTGAAACCAGTTAGATCACATAATTATGTGTTATAGTTGCGAAGTTGCCTAAGGGTAATACCAAATATATTTAGTTTTTAATTTTAATTGTTGTGTTGACTAGAACTGTTTGGAAGAATTAATTTTCCTTGAATTAATGTTTCTTCCACCTAAACTTAACAGGCTCTATACTGTCACTCTGTCAGAGGCAACTGGAGACAACACATCTGGTGACAGTAATTCCGTCAACCACCAATTTCTTTTGCCTGCTGGACTAGGGATGATGTGAATGTGTATGAATGCTTGCTTCAATGACAGACTCTATGTATGTATTCATTTTTTAGAACTGGCTATATTGTATTCAGATTGACTAACATCTTTTCTTCTAATGTTTCAAGTATCGCCAACCTGAACCACCGTGGTGCTATCGTAGCTGCTTGTGTCATCAACTCGTCATCTGTGCAGTTACAGCACATAGCGGGACAACCTCCGACCACTCCAACTTGCCAAGTATAATTTAATCCTTAATTAGACGATGAACACATGTAAAAGTAAAAACCGGAAGTGGACCGGAAGTAAGAAAAACACGTCGTACAGCAAAAAGAAGGGCAGAATCGGATTCCTCGTCAAATTCTGAGTTAGATTATAGTGATTTTATTAATTTTTGGAACATGTCGAAAATCGAGAATTTAAGAAGTCTATAGACTTCAAAAATTTGCGATTTGGTCAATCTCTCTGATTTCAATAATAACACATTATTCTTACTCAGAAAAGTGCGCTGATTCCGAATATCTACTTTGTTTTGAGATTGAAGCAGTATTTCCCACTTCCGGTTTATTTCCGGTCTCCGAAAATGTGCTCCATCTACTTCAATCCGTGATTAACAGTTTATATATTTGTTTTCCAGGTGATTGCTGATACCAATGCGTTGAAGACGTGACCGAAGAACCATTTTGGCAGCGATATGACTACTAGGTAAGCGCTGTAATTTGCGACTTGTTTTAATTATTGATAAACTAACATCATCTTCTTTTTGTTTCAGGAGTTGCAAACCTGCACTACACTCAGGTGTTCCAGCTAAGTGTAGATACCCCCTGTAACCTTCTATCCTTCCAATTCCGGTCCTGATACCCGAAATGCAGGTGGTAGGGATGGGCTCTGTCTCGAAAGGGTGAATACAGCCAAGCGCCCGACTAGGTTCAATCGCATCCCCTAAGAACTGGCCCCAACCATCACTCTTCTCTCTTTCCGGCTTCTCTTAGCCATGCCACTCGTTGGGCGGTACGGGCCGTACCGAGCGACGAGTGGCACCGAACGAAGTGATGAAATATGATATTATCTCTTCTAGAGATTTGTCGGATACTCTGATCGTTCATAAATAAACTCGGAGGATCTCTAAGGACTATTCATAAACCATGTTGCAACATAAGCAAGGTTCATAAACAAAGTGTGTCCCATGAACATTGATAATAAATTTAATTAGAAGACCGTCCGGTACAAAAGATTTATTTTCTTTGTTAATTTCTGTAACAATACACTGTTAGATTATTTTTATATATTTTCTTCACCGGCCAATTGTTAACTACGGGGTTAAAGGGGTTGTTACAGGAATGGTCTGCATAAAATAGCTCGCCGGAAAAAACCCCAAGCATGCAGGTTTCCGCCTCTGCCACTGGAAATGGAGAAAATAACAATACCCAGTTATCAGTTATTAAATAAAATTATATCATTTCGTCCATTTTCTACCTCCTCTTCCATTCCTGCACCAACTAGAGAATCCCACTATCTTTTTCATCCGGCTTATAATTTCCTTCAACATAAAATCAAGGTTGTCAAGAAACTCGACGCCGTTGCATGGAATAAATTTACCAGATACAGCAGTTGATAGTGGGGCAAGGAAGTCTGCATCATCCATTTGCTCCATGATCCATTGAGTAGTAACCTCCAAACTTCTTTCGTATGTGAGGATGTGGTAAAAATTACTTTAATACGGTGATTTTACAATTATCACAGAGCTGTTTTATTTTGCACTACCTCTTGAAGGACTAGGGCTGCTTTATTTTGCTCATTTTACAGGTAGACTTACTTTCCTGTTTGACGCTGTTTGAAGTGAGACCGGGAAGTGGTATTCAGGTCTTTAAAAAAGAAAAAAAAGTTTTTGTTCATTAGTACAAAATAAAGAAAAAGTAGAAACTCTGCTATACCTGTACTTATAGAGAACTTGCCCGATACAAGGCGCTGTAACCACTTCTCCACGCGAAATTTAGAACTCTCTGATTTGAACATCGAGGGCTTAATCCTTGCTAAGAAGAATGGTCTCCATCGTCCACTGGGCGAGAATAACGTCTAGAAAGAAGACCGACAGCCAACTTTGATCTAAAATTGTAAAATCGAAGTTTAAAAACTTTTCGGACTGACAACCGTTTGGATAAAATACATCTGGACATTGAAATCCTGGTACGCATTTGTATAAACTACATTAAAGATGACTTCGGCGTAGTGACATAGTGACTGTATAACATGTTTCATACCAGGATAACCAATTGCAAATGTGGTATGTTCATGGCAGCTGTTTCAGCTAACGCAAAGTAACCACGTCACCACTGTTGGTTTGCTTACTTGTTGAACTTTCTCATTGTGGTGTGAAAATATCTAGTTAGCTGCTCTCTTCAAGTTGTTGTCCATATTTTTGTGAAGCTTTGATGCATTGTGAGTGACTGAATCCCATCAACTGGATACCATCTTCATTCAACTTGAAATTTCCTAGGAAATAGAATTACGGCTGTCAAGTGAAACTCATCACAATTGAACAGAATAGATTTACCAGATACAGCAGTTAGTAGTGGCATGTGGGGCAAAATTGGGATCATCCATGCGCTCCATGATCCATCTTGAAAGCGACCTCCAAATCTCTTTAGTGTGAGGGTTGCAGCAATTTTGCATGCAGCTGCTGAAAATCCCGTTTCTGTTGTTAACAGCGAGAAAGTATTGACAACCAAGATTAGATAAATGGAGAAGAATAACAAGGAGTTAGCTAATATAAATAAACTTAGTGTGAAATACCACAAATGAATAAAACCCAATACTTAACAATAGCCTCTTACTCAAAGTTTTACTGTCTTCGAATTTACCAAGTAAAAGAAGGAGCATAAGAAAATTAATAACGTCTCATAACGGGTCTCATTTCCATCTTTCCATGTTTCGGTGTGGGATATGAATATGGCGACAATTGACGGCGAACGAGACAAACAGATGTTGCACGTTCAGATTTCGTCTAAGAACTGAGAACGCGCGCCCCCGCGCCATCTGGCTACCGCGACCGGCCCGCCGCATTTCGGCCCGCCGCATTTCGGCCATTGTCCACACTCTACAAGCACCAAAAAAATTGCTGGTTTTCTCCTGGCATGACAAGAAGGACTAACAAATGTAAATTTACGATTTAAAGCCAAACTAGTAAGAAAGTGATAAAATACTTGAATTTACCTGTGACATTTCCTTTTTGACTTGCTTGCCATCCCGCCATCAAACATCTCAGCAAATGTCACAGCTCCAAGCCAACCTACAGGAATAAATAATAAGAGAAATAAAATTAGTTTGATATAACTGCTCTGCTATATGTAAGGAAACACGTTTGAAATTGCACTTTACGATATTATTCGCACTTGAAATTGCAAAGGTAATGAATGAAATATGTTTGATATTACATTTTGCGACTTAGATCGAACAAAAAATTACAATATGCAAATTTCCAAATTTTATAAAAATTGGAAACATAGTTATCGTTTGGATGCTGTCTCGTGTGTATGATACATTTTCTTACTTATACCCAGCGCGAGTGGAAACTAATCCTTCATTATATCAACTCGCAAAAATATATTCGGTTTGATTTAAAAATGAATCTTCAAAATATTCAATGCCCAGATTGGTGCCCAGAAATGCACGAGGAGAATGGTTTTCAATGCTATTCTAGAAAACAAAGACCGCTTATTCCTACCAAACCGTTTTACCCAGATTGGTGTTACAAAGTGCACAAAGAGAATAGTTGGAAACGAGAACCTCTTGTTGCTGCTTCTGAGAAAAATAAGCAATCGCCACCCCTGGAGTACGCCTCTACCTATTTTGCAAAACTCCCGAACCAGGATAACGAGCCGTGGCCTCCACAAATTGAGCAATATCCATCGGCTTCTCCTGTGAACGATCCTGTTAATTTTTCTCAAACCTCAACCGCGAAGAATCAAGAATTGCCGCTCGCCTCTACCTACTTTGGAAATCTCCCGAACCAAAACAACGAGCCGTGGCCTCCGCCAACCGAGCCATATCCTTCTGATAATCCTGTGAACGAACCTGTGAACGGTTATTTTTTCAAAACTCTTGATTCTCTTTTCGTGGATCGAGTCATCTGTGAACGATCCTGTTAATTTTTCTCAAACCTTTTTTCGAGAAGAAAAATTGCCGCTAAAAAATAAGGAGCCTCCCAAACCAAAACGAATTTGAAACGATGAATGCACCCGAGGAAATTACCTACTTTGCAAACCTCCCAAACCAAAACAACGAGCCGTGGCCTCCACAAATTGAGTCATCGGCTTCTCCTGTGAACGATCCTGTTAATTTTTCTCAAAACTCACCCGAGAAGAATCAGGAATTGCCGCTCGCCTCTACCTACTTTGCAAACCTCCCGAATCAGAACAACGAGCCGTGGCCTCCGCCAACCGAGCCATATCCTTCTGATAATCACGTGAACGAGCCCGCAGGTTATTTTCGAACTGTTCTTTCTTTTTTGGATCGAAACACAAACCTTTTTTCGAAAAACAAACAATTAAAAAATAAGGAGCCTCGTAACGAATGCGAAACGATGAATACGGAAATTGATAAACTTCCTCCAACAAACTGGACTTATAGTTACGCACCTCTTGGTCTTCCCCTTGAAGAAGTACCACATATTACCAATGCGCATTTCCAGAAAAAAATCCGCTCCACCCCGCCAAAAGATGAACCAGTTGTTATCGAGATGCCGGAGTTTTGGGATTTTTCTCGAACCTCACACGAGGGAAATCAGGAATCTCCGCACACCTCTACCTACTTTGCAAACCTCCCAAACCAAAACAACGAGCCGTGGCCTCCACAAATTGAGTCATCGGCTTCTCCTGTGAACGATCCTGTTAATTTTTCTCCAACCTCACCCGCGAAGAATCAGGAATCGCCGCTCGCCTCTACCTATTTTGCAAACCTCCCGAATCAGAACAACGAGCCGTGGCCTCCGCCAATCGAGCCATATCCTTCTGATAATCATGTGAAAGAGCCCGCAGGTTATTTTCGAACTTTTCTTTCTTTTTTGGATCGAAACACAAACCTTTTTTCGAGGAAAAAACAGCTAAAAAATAAGGAGCCTCGAAACGAATTTGAAACGATGAATGCGGAAATTAATAAACTTCCTCCAACAAACTGGACTTATAATTACGCACCTCCTGGTCTTCCTCTTGAAGAAGTACCACACATTACCAATGCGCATTTCCAGAAAAAAATCCGCTCCACACCGCCAAAAAATGAACCAGTTGTTATCGAGATACCGGAATTTTTGGATGTTTCTCGAACCTCACTAGAGGAAAATCAGGAATCGCCGCACGCCTCTACGTATTTTGCAAACCTCCCGAACCAAAACAACGAACCGTGCCCTCCGCCAATCGAGCAATATTCTTCGGCTCATCCTGTGAACGATCCTGTGAATTGTTCTCGAGCCTCACACGTGAAAAATCGCAATCGCCATCCTTGCAGTACGCCTCTAACTATTTTCACTCCCGAACGAGAAAATTCAGCAAACTGTAGCTACCTCACACGAGGAAAATCAGCAATCGCCATCCCTGCAGTACGCCTCTAACTATTTTGCAAACCTTCCGAACCAGAACAACGAGCCGTGGCCTCCACAAATTGAGCAATATTCTTCGGCTTATCCTGTGAACGATCCTGTGAATTGTTCTCGAGCCTCACTAGAGAAAATTCAGCAAACGCTGCCCCTGCAGTACGCCTCTAACTATTTTGCAAACCTCCCGAACGAGAACAACGAGCCGTGGCCTCCGCAAATTGAGCAATATCCTTTGGCTTCTCCTGTGAACGATCCTGTAGATTTTTCTCGAACCTCACACGAGAAAAATCAGCAATCGCCATCCCTGCAGTACGCCTCTAACTATTTTGCAAACCTCCCGAACGAGAACAACGAGCCGTGGCCTCCGCAAATTGAGCAATATCCTTCGGCTTATACTGTGAACAATCCTGTTGATTATTCTCGAACCTCACACGTGAAAAATCAGCAATCGCCGCCCCTGCAGTACGCCTCTAACTATTTTGCAAACCTTCCGAACCAGAACAACGAACCGTGGCCTCCGCCAATCGAGCCATATCCTTCTGATAATCCTGTGAACGATCCTGCAGGTTATTCTCAAACTCTTGTTAATTTTTTTGGTCGAATCGCAAACCTCTTTTTCTGGAAACAAACAGCTAAAAAATAAGCGACATCAAATATTTGCAATCGAACAATCTATCTGAAGAGTATTGTCACCATTTTTCAAAATGCTTTCGCTGTACCCTGAAAGATCAATAAACTTAATAAATTTAATAAGTTAAACTTCGATGTATCAAGTATGTTTACTAGTTCATGTACCTCCTACGTTGAAAACCAAAAGTTACACGATCCTCACTTGAGGATAAAGATATCCGCAAAAAGGCGCTGGAATTTTTCCAGGTCTATGCAGTATAAAAAATAAAACTGGTTTGATAGAAATTCAGCAATGATAAAAAGATTTTAGTTCGAAAAAGTAAGAGAAACATTTAACAAATTTAAATGTTTAGTTCAATAGCTTAAATAAATCTACATATTGATAGCTGTATAGCCGTTCTCAGAATTCAAACAGATAATTACATACAGAAGGGCTGAAAGCTTGTTGACTAGTTATGTTATCATTGTTTCGGTTTCTCTGACCTTTAATTTTATTTAAAATTACAAGATTTCTTGTAAAAAATAGGACATATTTACTCAATGTTGGTAACGTAAAGAAGGATGAATAAAAAAAGTAAGAAAAGTAAATGGAAAATAACAAGTGGGTTATAAGTTGATAATTCAAAAATCGCGCTGAGTTTATTTGATTATTTTAAGAATTAAGAGATTGAAAATCAGATTTGAATTTGAAGCAGTGAAACCATGAGTTCACTAAAGTCTAAATATTTTGATGTGACTTGGTTTTAACGTGATGTTTTCCTGAGCAATGCCAGATAGGCGCAGAACCGAAATCCAAACATTAGAGCAAACAAACACCCGATGTCACGGTAAAAGAAACTCTGTAGTAAAATAGATGAGAAATTGTAACTGATATTTTTTGTAATAACTAAGAAATTAAATTACCGGGTCGAAATTAAGACTTTGTAAGACATCCTCTCCAGTGCAAGTTTGTCCAGCGATAGGCATGGTGTCATTACCATTGCACAAAGGAGAATCGAACTGTACTCCCTGCCACTGGGTAACAGTTAGAGCTCCATTACCATACATAAGCCAAGAAATGTAGCGAAGCCATTGGAAGTAGATTGGCACTGATCCGTTATTAAGAAAAAATCCTCCGAACAGCATCAGAGGAATAATCAATGGAGCAGATAACGCTGACGATATCTTCGGAGATGAGGCTAAACAGGAAACAAAATAACCTGGGAAACACAATCAATGATAATTATTATTTAATTAAATAAGGTAGTAAAATTACGTAATTATTACCAAAGGATGACGCCACACTAGCTACGATAACCAATATTGCCACAGTAATGAGGAATCTATTCAGGTCTGGATTAAAGCCGATGGGATAATAAGGTATGGCAATGAATAAAAATGAGTATAATAATTGGAAAGGGAAATCCGCCAGCATTTTACATATAACGTAAACGTCCGTACGGTACCTAGATTCAAAAGAAAACTCAAGGATAATAATAATCGTAACAATGCGAAGAAAATATAATATTACATTCCGTTAAAATGATCACGCAAGAACATTGGTTGCTCCATTGCAAAAACCTAAACACCCAATGCATAAAATAAGTCAAAATGGAATTGTGAGAAAGAAAATATAGTGATGGCATACATTAACCACAGCGTATACGTTCTGGAAAGTTGCGTTTGTCAAGAGGATAAAAAGCGCACCATTGATATTCATGATATCGTCGGCTTCAGTTATTGTTTGGCCTTTATAAATCAGCGCAAGTAAAGCAGCAACAAACTAATATAAATTTAATTAGTAAATTAACTATTTTAAGAAACCCAGTTTAAAACCCATCTTACAATAGTCTGAACAGCTTTCATTCGAAGAACGCGCGGATCCCTGAGGACTGTTGTCCACGATCTCCATAGAACAGCACTAAATTGGGTCGACCAGGAAGCTTTATAAGGAGATCTTTTCAGTTGAACATTAGGTGGGGTTGAGGTAGAGTCTCCCCCGTTTGCTGTAGCTGCTTTAGGTTGATTATCCTTCGCCATCTGTAGAACATCTTTGCCCATGTCTGAGGATTCAAATGCGTCACAGATCTCTTTTAATTTCTTCTTTGTTTCGTCTTCTTGACCAGGAATTGCGGCCAAAGAATGAATATAAAAATCTCCAGGATTATGATTAGGTGGGCAGGGCAATCCCTTTACAAACAAAACAGATGAATGAGATTTGAACTTAATATAACGAAGTAGACAACTAATTATAATTTACCTGACTTGAGAAGAAATCAAGAGCTTTGTTAGTAGGACCCATGAAAGCTGTCCGTCCTTCGGCCATTAGTAAAATGTGGTCGAACATAGCAAATACTTGAGAAGACGGCTGATGAACGGTGCAGACGACCACTTTACCTTTTGACGCCAAGTTCTTAAGTACCTGTTCAACAATAATTAATATTTTATTAGGAAATTAATGTATTCAACTTCAAACAGATTTTATTTGTAATACCTCTATGACATTCTGGGCCATGTAGGAATCCAGACCACTAGTTGGTTCATCACAAAATATTAATTGGGGGTTGGTGAGAATCTATTCATCAAAACATTCATTGTTTTCAAAAAACTCTAGAAATGGATGTATACCAGTGTTGTCACCTCTGTAGCAAAAGCCAAGCGTTTCTTTTCACCACCAGAAATGCCTTTGATTGCTCTTTCCGGTTCACCAATTAAGGTGTCAGCACATTTGGCCAGACCAAGCTCATTGATAACTTCTTCAACTCGCATCATGCGCTCGGCGTAGGTCAAGTGCTTGTCCATTCGAAGAAGAGCCTTATTCATAAATGCGACGTTAGTAAATAGTAACATGATAACTCATGATTCATAATTCAAAATATGATAATTCGGGTTAAAAATAAGATAGTGTTACCTGAAAGCGAAGAGTCTCCTTTACTGTGAGTGTCCCAACAAACAAGTCGTCTTGCTGGTTATAACTGGAGATGCGAGCAAGCGAGTCGGGATTCACGACAGTTCCATTTAGATATCTGTCTCCAATAACTTTTAGCTTTCCCGTATTGCGGAACGTTAGACAATTCAACAGAGTCGTTTTTCCAGCTCCACTGGCTCCCATAATAGCCAGGAACTCTCCTTGATGAATAACTCCACTAACTATTTGAATGGGAAAACAAATGTAAATACTACCATACAAAATGTAACTAGTGATAAGTACCATTATCTAATATCTTTTTTTGAATCGGTGGCGACTTCTTGCACATGTTACTAAAGCAACCGCCGGTTGGCATGTTTACGTACGCCGTCAGATTTTCCCAACTATACGTAATTCGCTGTGATGAATTATCAGTCATTGGGATAATCACTTCATGATTATCACCAGTCGTCTGGACAGCTTCATATTGGGTGTCCTAGTTTATTTTCCATACATTTATCCACGTTCAAAAATCAAGTAACTCTATCGATCTATTAAATACCTTCATTTTCGACATATTAAAATGCTCCGTCGTCGGTCAAATAAAATGTTTACCAGAACGGGCCTTCTAAAATTGGAGAAAAAATGGGATTATGCATTACTGTGGCTTCAGTGTCAGCCTATTTTTGTTCTTAAAAAATAAAATTCATTCAATCAGAATTGATGCAAGTGGCCACTTTGTTAGCCCCAATTAAACTAAATATTCACAGTCAATAAAAGGATTTGTATAAGATGCTTAGTAATTATTCCATATCAGCAACAGCTTCCACAAGTCTAGAAACAATATCGTTGAAAAAGATCCATGAATAAAAGATACTGATTGGCAGTGCTTGGAAAGATAACTTGCTTACACTAATATTGACACAGGAACCAAATAAATTACTTGGAAGTGCTACTAAAAGTTACTATAAGAGATAAGCAGTATTTTTCTTAGCAAATGTTATTTCAAGATAATCAAGTACAACAGGAACACAAGTTGTCGACAACTAATCTTTGAGATACCACTCACACCAAATCAACACTGATGAAATAATATAAATGCTGTAGCACGTTTTGAGTAACATTGAATAGCGTGATGGTCAGAAAACGCCCACAGTGATTCAACAGGCGTATAGAGGCCCACGATGGCCGGCGTAATGGGTCACTAAGGAAATTTTCAAACCTGTACTGGAATGTCACGTTACCCTCTAAGTGCTTCCACAACCAGAAAACCAGTAGAGCAGCGTGATCTCCGCTATTTGAGAGCGGGGTTAACCTCTGGCACGAACTTTGGAAGCGTAATCAGTACAACTATTTGCTTCGCTTATCTTGTTTCTGTTTAAAGGCGCGCTGTCAATCGGTGAAAACTGTCTGTTTACTCTGACGCACCAAACAGCTCTATTACGTTACGACAGATGGCACGCGACGGCAAACGACGCAAAAAAATTTAGAAGTTAAGAAAATAAACACTTACCGTCAGGCAAACCAATGTCACGCAATAAATGTGTTTCCCTTTGAACCGAAATTTGTTTGCAGATGACAAACAAAAGATTTTAAAATGGACGTCCTAGAAATGAACCGTTGCAGACCACTACCGGAGACGCGCGATAAAATGCCCTAGTCCCTCAACTGTCCACTATGTCTTTTTCTGCCGCGGCTCGAAAAGCCTTTAACCTTGCAGCTCTCTATCTGGTCACTGACCCGTCACCTTGGACTAAACCTGTGGGGAACGACATAAATGTCCAAGGTTAATGAAGAGGGGACTGCTGGAGCCTGAAAATGAGTCGTATTGGGCCAGTTTAGTTGCCCAACAGTTTTCTATGTAAATACGCGATCAATCAAAATTTCTTCCGTGGAAAAATGTATTCTCGGAGGAATTACTTAATAGTAATTAGTAACTTGGAACCGGCGCACCTCTTCGCGTTATTTATGGCAGGCGAGTTGAAGAGGACGCAAAACGAAAGTAGACAACAATAACATAAGAAGCGCGGATAGAGCATATAAAGTGTCAACGAAGCACAATATAATTTACAGTGCTTTGCAAAAACGAACCGGTTTCTCTGCGCGACGCACGTTCATACCTTTTAGACAAGCAAAAGGGCGGACAACAAGTTCCGAAAAAGGGATCGTTTTCTACCTGCGATTATATAGCTTTAAAAAAAGACGTATCTTTGCTTTAGGTGAAGGTAAAAGTGCGTAGAAAATCCTGTTCGGAACCTTTTTGCGCAGGTGACTGGTGACAGTACTGCTCGTAGCTTTGTACATGCGACTTGTTACGCAATGACCAGCTGTAAAGAGGGTGTTTTCTTCAACCAGCTGAACATCCTTGATTATGATTTACGACATCTGAATAGCTACGGTAATCTTCCCGGCATTTTGGCAATTCTATATTGAGTTGTTAGGGGCCGTTTTTAAGTACTCACTTTCTAGTGCTCAGCAAGGAGAGCCAAGGCGATCAAATACGTATAAGCCTACTCATAGAAAGTTTAAAATCGCCCACAGAAACTCCCTTAAGGTGTAAATACGGCAGAAGCAGAATGGTTGTGTCGCACGACCCCCGTAGGACCGTGGTTAGTCGGAAGTTACGAAAAAGTGTTTTCTAGAGGTGTCAATCGTTTAGTTTTGGACAGCTAGAAGTAACGTTTGATGCGGTTAGTAGCTCGATACAATATTTTTTAAAACCGAGTTAAAAAAAGCAAATGAAAGTCGAAAAAGCTGACAGCGTATTTTTAATGGTACCTACAACCGTATTGCTACCATACTGCTGTTGTTTACCTTTCTCTTACCAAAAAACTGTTTACCTTTTCATTGTCGAGTTGGATAGCTTAGTTGAGAAAATTCACCAATATACAGCGACATATTCGAGCGACATAAAGATACCTGCAAGAGTAAAAGTACCAAAAATGCCTACCTAATACCGTGTTTGAATTGAATGAAACTCGCTGGGATAAAAAATTCAAATAAACGCCAACATTTTGTTTTTCGTTGTTTTATTGGTAAATAATTATCTAGCGTCATGAATTTCGTAGTCGTAGCAATTGGACGAGTTAGTGAAGCAAAAACAACAAAGGAGAAACTAGAGAGAATTTAAACTAAGTTAGTTTAACCATATTCAAACGTTTGTAGGGTCTTCCAATCGGTTTCTTATGTACAAGCGCGCTGGCGAGGTTGGCGGTCGAGGACAACGGTTGTTTTTGAATCCCATCTGCTGTCGCCTACATCTATATAAGTATAGAGGTCGTTAAACAAGTCCAACGGTGTCGGCAGTTATCAAATTGTTTAATAGTTTCTATAGTACGGTACCTCTGTCATGGGCATGTTCTTGTGAGACGGCGACGGGGTGATGGGGATCAGTTTGTTATTAACATAAAGAGATATAGGCGTCATACTCGGATAAGGACATGACTTGGATGAGGTCAGAGGTGACGACGGTGAAAGAGTGACCGAATCGACGGATTCGGTGGTAATGGAACTGTCAGATCTCCCAATGCGGCAGTGGCCAGATTCTGGATCGTCATAGCTCATCGACAGGTCGGCTAAGATTCCCGACTCTGAAATCAGATACAATTATCACATTTCGATTAATACCTTAGTCGATATAGACGGGGAAGTTCGTGATTTTTATTACCTGCAGAGCATTGGCTTTGGTTGGTTTTGGATCTGTGGTTATGCAGATTGGCTACTAATGCTGTATTGGTTGTCGAATCCTGATGTCCATTATTGCTATTGGAAATCCGATTGTCATTGACGCTCCCGCTTCCGGATGAGGCCGAAGAAGCAGAAGAACTGACTGAGATTATCGAGTGAGGCCGCTTGCTACTCCGACTATCCGACAAAATTGATCCGCATACAGAGTGTCGAAACTTTGGCGCTAGAAATTTAAATGAGACAAAATTAGTAAACAAGTTCAACGCCAACAGATTAGATGAAATTTAATTGTACCTTTAGCCAATTGCGCGTAACTGATGGACCGATCACTGATTTGATCCTGACTCGGTCGGATATCCAGACACGGCTTGTTACCAATTCCCATTTCCGCCATTTCAGCCATACGCATTTCTGTATTGATGAAAAATTGATTTGCTTAGAAAAATCAACAAAGTATTTGATGAAAGAGCAAAACAAATTTCATACCTCTGTTTCTTAATGCCTGTTTCCAAAGGATGCGGCTGATATCCTCAACCCAAGATTGTTTGACGTCCGGATTTGTCGCTTCCATCACGATTGTCTCGTTTGGCTTCCGTTTTCGGAACCATATCTCGAATCTTGTACTCGATTCGCCCATTTTGGCTGTGAAGCCGATGTCTGACGTCTTCATGCTATGCTTGTAGATGTAAATGTCCAGATTCTGCTTGGGAAAGACAAAAACGGAAAATATATCGTGTTCCATAAACTTAGCGTTAACTTGATGGGGGGTCTGTCCATACTTTGCGTTCCGGATCGCGTTTGGCCTTGCTGAAGAGGATGAGATCCTCGAAGAGAAACACGTGCCGAAGCCCCTTCTTTCTACCCTGCCAGCAATAGAACTCGCTCTGCCGTATCAGACGGCCCTGTTCCTTGACGTTGACGTCACAGTCCCGGAGGGAATCCATGGCGAGCAAATCATTGCCGTGTCGTAGTTGAAATCGAACCATTTGCTCGGCAGCCAGAAGATCGACAAACTCGGGTTCCTTGTCGCCGCTTTCTTTGAGCAACTGCTTTAACAACAGGGCGTATTTTCCCATACGCTGGACTGGCTTGAGCAAATAACTAGCCAGATCCATTTTGTCGCCCAATTCAGTCTGTTTCCTCTGTTGTTGACAACGGAAACAAGAACACATACGAGTCAGTTAAAATACAATGAAGCCTTAGCGGTGAATCACAGCGACAAAAACGACAACAACAAAAAAAAAGAGAACTTTTGTTCGTTCTTTTGAATATACCCGAAAGAAAGCCGTTCCATATTCAGCCATCAGGGCGTCGGATTTGGGTTTATTCTTGTTGTAAAGGGCGTAGAGATAAAAGTGCTGCTCGTGTCGCAGGAAACACTGGCCCACCAGGAAGGGCACGTTGTGACAGTGCTCCAGTTCGCGCAGGAAATAGTGGTGATGGAAGCCGTATATTTTTTCGATGTTACCGAAGATGACGTTGCGTTTACCACGCAACGCTTGGGGTATGTCCTCGCGTGACAATTCGGGAATATAGTTCTAAAATATTCGTAAAAACCACATGCCAGATTAGTCTCGTGTTACCGATGCGCCAATGGCGATCCGTGCACGTGTAAACACCGCGAGTTCTTACCTCAATGATGTACTCCAACGAGCGGACGTAATCGCGCTCAGTTTGGATCATTTCCCGCATAATTAAGAACAATGTCCTAAAAATGGGGAAATTTTATTAGAACCATTTTCTTCAACAAAGTATACAAGAGTCCAACTTACTTTTGGGACTTGATGTTATCTTCGGTGAATCCCGACTCTTGCATTTCAGCAATGGGCAAGGACAAGTCGATAGAAGATGCTCGGCACTGCAAGTGGCTGTTGACGGATATTGGGGATTGGCAGACGGAAACCTCCTCTGAGTGGTCCTCTTCCTCCTCTGTTTTGCTACTACTACCCGTACTGCTAACTCCGCTCCTAATCCATCAATCATCAATTAGTCAAACATTCGCAATTTCCTCATTTAGGAGACAGCGCAGAGAAAGTGATCAAGGCAATCCCTTACTTTTCCTTCTTATTGGCATCAGACGCATCGTCGACAGCCAATGTGGGCTCGGTGCCGGACGATGAGAGCTTCCGGTTCATGGCCATCTTCATCCTCGAGCTCCAACTGGTTGACGATGACGCATAGCTCGAAAGTGATGTACCAGAACTGTAAGACGTCGTTCCTCGGAGCGGATGCGGCGGATAGTTGGCCAAGCCGGGCCCAGGTTGTTGCTTGGTCTGCGCGTCGGAGCTATTCTTTTTGACACGCAACAAGACGCAGTTGCTGCTGTCTGCTGATCTGGTGGATTGGCTGCCGGTCTCGTTCTTCTTCCAAACGGGAAATTCCTTAGTGTTGGATAAGCCATCCACCTTGTCCTCCCCGTTGGTTGAGGCATTGAGCTCGGCCACGTTTTCGTAGATATTCGATTCGATCTGCCAAGGCCATTTATATTTTAGTTTCCCTTTTGCTTTGGTTTCTTTGAATGTTTGGCATTTTACCTCGTTCTTCTCTTGTTGCTGTTGTTGTTGTAGTAGCTGCACCTGCTGCTGCTGTTGTTGCTGTTGTTCGTGGCGTTTTGTTTCATCCTCTTTGACGTAGTCCGTCAAGATTCTTCGCCGAAATTCCAACAGCTCCATAGTTTCTTGGCATCTGTTCTGAGCCAACTGGGCGAAACAATCAAAAATTCATGATCAAGGTGGGAATTGACTTTTTAAAAGAAAACTTTCCAACATTTCCAGAGTATACTCTTTAGAAATTTGGCCATGGAAAACGAGTTCTGGACATTGCATCATTCTTTTTTGTTCGCCAGTTAATGAAATTAGCCCGTGAAAAACTTTACTCTTTTTTATTATTCATTGGCGCCAAAAAGGCCCGTTGGGTTTTACGATAAGCTTGTAAGTATACCAAAATAATTCAGCGTCGAAATCTTGCGACACGATCGGTACTTTTTATGGGAACACGTTTTTTTATCGTACAATGGCGCATCGAGTGTTGATAGCAATGAATAATGACTTAATGCGTCAACAGCTCGAGGAGTAGAAATTCTCGATATGGATAACAAGCAAGAAAAAAGACTGACAGACTGCTTTTTTTTCTCTCTCACATAAATAGAATAACGTATGAGTACCTTGCACTGGTCGAGCAACTTGGGATTGTCGAGCTTGCGGGCCAAGGCATTGAGGTCTTCTAAAGCGGCAGGATGTGACATTTTATCAGAGGCGGTCAGGAATTGATCCACCTGGTGGAGAAGATGACTGGCCACCGACGGCGGGCAAGGTTGCTGGTCCAACTTGAGTTTTGACGCCAGTTTCATAGCTTCTACGCCCCATTCGTAGGCCTATTGCGGGTGAAAAAAAGGCTTATTGTTAGACCGTGTTCCTTTCGTCTTCTTCTGCTCATTGTTCAACAAAGGAGAAAGTCGTCGTTCATTTGCATTCCTCCTCTTTTCATCTGTGTTGTATAAGGCAGTTAATAATATGAACCAAGACTCGCCACCAGGACTAGGTATAATGGCCTAGGAGGCCGTTTTTTTCTCTTTCTACTGAAGGTCTCGCGTTATTTCTCCCGCTTGATGCTGTTGGAAAGGGAAAGTTTCTCCCCTACCCTCCGGCACGGACAATAACCAAAGTAAAAAATAAAAAAAAGAAGAAAAGATACAACTACAACAGTATTACAATCTATAAAACGTTATATCGCATTATCTTCAACAACAGAAAAATGTTCCCTTCGTCTATATTTTCATTGTTTTGTTTTTGGTTTAGTGAAAAGGGTAGTAACACCCAAGCCCTAAGAGTTGTTTTCTCTCTCGCGGCATGCCGAACTTGTTTGAATTGCGTTCTACGACTCGATGAAAAGTGAGAGCTCTCTGATAGCGATCTTGATTGCGAATGGTGGCCAAGAGAAAACGAGGCGATGGCGCAGGATGTGTCAAGTTGGCTGGGCCGTGACAGGTATCGCGGCGAAGAGAAACAACCAAAAGTATATAGTAGTCGTCCGTACGGAGGAAGCCGCCGTCCTGTGGCGAAATCGGCAAGGAACTGTGGCAAGGCACGTCGCAAAGAAGGCGTAGTCTCTTTCTCTCATTTTTCGGTCCCGTGAATATTTACCGCTTATTAAAAAACTTTTCGATGAAAGAATGAAAAGCAACCGTTTCGTGCGTAGGGGAATAGGCGGAGGAGAACGGCCTTTCTTCTCTCCCCCAACGCGGATATAAACAACAATTGCCGCAGACTTCCTCCGCTCTTTCTCCACCAAGAGTCAAGGCAATATGACTTCTACTCATTTCCGCGCTATTCAACATCATCACAGATGAGATGGTAGACAACGTTTTCGAAACAAATAACAGCCGTTCTCTCGCGTTCCACTTTTATCCCAAGACTACGCCGTGATATTTTTCTTTTTTGTTTTTTTTTCCCCCGACGAATCCGACACATTCACAAGGGAGCGATAAATAAAAAGTTCTCTATCAAAAACTCTTGGAATTTTATATCTTTCTATCGAGAAAAGATGGCCGGCCAGAGGTGTTTTATTGACCTCGGTCGGGGAATTTTTCCTCGTTTTTACCTTGTCGAGAAGTTCGTAGCAGCGGGAGGTATCTTCTAGCCGCTCGCGGGTGTCGTCCAGTCGGTGACCGAACTTGGACAGTTGAGTCTGCAAGGAAGACGCCAGGTCGAGGATACTGCTGCTGTTGGATCTCTCACGGGCGTCCGCTGAACCGGAGGACGAGGAAACCTGGTCGACCGCTGGCTGTTCGTCTCTCGTCTCAGCGGGAACTGATAGGGGAGATGCCGGCGTGGAGGCGACGCCGGAATCCCGCTGCAAGTCTTCCAACAGTTCTTTGCCTTTGACGATTTGTTTCTTTGGAGAATAAAAGAAAAGGAGAAAAATGTACAAACGTTAGAGAGATATGTCTCTGAAAAAATGAAAAAAACATTTCTAAAAGTACTCTTGGTGGCATCATAATAGAATAGAGCCAAGGCCTACATGTTCTATTGCACGTTATATCCGGGGGCAAGATCTTTTGGACAACAAAGGGAAGAATAGAGAAAGGGTTAAAAAAGAGAGAGGTACATTGTGATTTTCTTGTCTTGTTGTCTCTCTCTCCTCTCTGCGCTCTTTCTTCGTTACATGTGGAGGGGATGCTGAGAAGAGAAAGTGACCGGGTGCTGCTGCTGCTGCTATATACGCTCGCCCGTTCAACAAAAACACACAGCACGAGAATCATGTACACAACATCGAGAAGACCAAAAGAGGCAGGCAGGCAAGCAGGCAGGCAGGCAAGAGGAAAAAGTGAAATCGAGCGAGTCTTCGTCTCGATCTTTCGACTAACTCGTTAACGAACTTTGGCGCCAGATTGAAATCTGAAAGGACGTCAAGTTTTTTTTCGCTTTGAAAGTAATAATACTTCTACTTTTAATGATAAAAAAAGAAAAAGAAAGAAAAAAAGACGCGATGTGATGAGGTTATAGGAGAACGGGAATCATCGATCGGTCACGATGTAGCCAAAGCTGATTATTTCCGTTGGCTCGCCCCAATGACTCTGTCGGCTACCTTCTGGAACTGAGAGAAAATCCCCGATGCCGCTCGAAATCCCGTTGCGCGTGAATGATTTTGGCCCTCTGATATTTCCTAGCGGATTGCATTCGTATGTTTTCAAAGAGGAGGAAAAAGAAAAAAACGAAGATATTCCGAGAGTCAACCGACCCCACAAAAGTGATGAACTGCTCCATTATGCAACATGCCAGCAGGGCCATATTCAAACGCATTATACGATATAGCCAGACTACAAAGCAGCTAAGAAGGAGCCGCTGACGAAATAGAAAAAAAAAACAACAGCAAAAAGGAAGAAAGAAAGAAAGAAAGAAAAAACTTATGGAAAACACGGCATAATAATAAATTGGAACGAAAAGGTTCAACTAACGGAGCTGGCCCCATCGTTATTTTCCAGTGGCGCGCGCCAGCAGCTGACGCTTCTCGCGTACTCGCACTCAATCGCTCACGCTATAAGCCCACCACTGCCACACGGAGCACAAAGGGCTCAAAAGTATCACCAGAGGCACAACACACACTCGGGTTCAGGTATGCGCCACTGTGGAATAAAACAGTTAGTTATGCCGTGTGGAGAAAACGACCTTGGGACTTGGGCTTATGCATCATCGTCTCCATCATCATCACTGCGGAAGATCGTCAACGGACCAACGAATCGAGAGCAAGGACGTTGTGCCCGATCGACCGGCGAGCTTCTGCCATCAGGATCGGCAAGGCCGATGGCGGTTAGAGTTTATGATTGCTGCTGCTGCCGTTGCTTCTGCTGCTGCTGGTTGGCAATGAGCAGTCCAGTCGGAAAGGCTACGGGAATGATGACGGCCTGGTCTATTTCTATTCACAATCAAACATGCAAGTTGTCGCTGAAGGGGTTACGAAGCTCGGTCATAAGGGCGTCAAGTAGGGCGGATCGCCCTCAGTGGGGGACGAGTTGGGGCCCGATCAATTTCCTCGCATTTGGAGATGATCCAGGTCGAGTCGACTGGTACTCTACCCAATGCCCTGGATCAATTATAGGGGCACCAGCAGCGTAGGCACAATGAGGCCCCCAATAGCTTTCGCTAGAGCCAAGGAAATGAGGAGATGAAATATTCTGCTGACCCTGAGCCATCGTCCCCTGTCACGTCTGTTCGTTAAATGTCCGTGTTGACAAATCGGATACGGATGATTCTCTCGTCACATCTGCTAACTGACGTCAACTCAACTTGCGCAGACAAACACGTCTCCCGGATACGAAGCGTCCCCCTTTTACTCTGCATCTCGTAATGAAAAGCTAAATCCCCCCCTGCGACGACTGTGTCCGACGTGCGTAGTGTATACTTTCGTACGCAATTGTAGGTAATCGATTAGAGTTTTTTCCATGAAGAAAAAAAGGCTATGGGCAACAACATCTTCTGACCGTCCATAAGGATGTTGTGTGGACGTTTGTTGGCGGGAACGCGATAAAAAAATCTACAACGGCCGATTATCATTTAGAAAGCCTCTGTAAAACGAAATAAAAATGAGGAAAGAAAAAATTTGCTATGAAAATAAACGCAACGATGCTATTGTGTGCAGGTGCAACCGGTGGCGGTGAAGTGAAGAGGAGTTGGCACAATTCTATTTCTATGGAATCGGGTGCGAGCGTTTGTCTACCGACAGCTATGCCCTCGGAGGTACAACCGAACGGTTGTTGAGAGATGAGATAGCCCGGCGTCATCTTGCCTCGGCATCATCTTTCTTGGGCTCTTTTCTCCATTGCTGATGCTGCTGACGCTGGCGCTCTTGGGTTAGGGCTATCAGGCATTGTTGCAAGGAGCGGCAGCTTCTATAAACGCCTAGCGGTACTGCCATCAGTTATTACGGCGTCCGATTCTGTTCAGAGTACCGCTGCTCCGCCTGAATAGTTTAGACTCGTGATTCCTAACTATCCGCTAGAGTCCGGCTCATTCATTGCGTCTATGAGGCCGTCGGAATGAAGTCGTTTTCAACTTATATTATTCATATAATAATAATATTCCTTTTTTAATGTTGGGCCAAGACCAAAAGAAATACCCGGTATTTGCCAACGACGACTGGATACGACGATACGCGGGTTTTTCTAAGGGCCTCTGATCGCGCCGTCGCGGATGCTTGATTATAGTCGGATCAAAACATTTTCCAAGATCATATCAAAACAAAGCTTTGATACGAAAATGATAAGGACATTTTCCCAGGTCGATTCGACCTCGGAGTTTTGTGGGTTGACTGAACCATTCAGAATTTTAAAAGAACAATCAACTGAAAATTCTCCCATTCGCTTTGGAACCCGAGAGAAAGTCACACGATGTATAGAAGAGAATCGAGCCGGAGAAAATAAAACAATTAACGACTAAAACCCAAGTTCACGCGGCGACGAGGGGAAAAAAATCGAACGTCGTTTTAAACTGCTCGGCCCAGGGTTCTTCTCTTTCTAATAGGGAAAACCGAAACTTTTCTCTCTCTCTTTTTCGACCAGGGCGCCTGTGGGCATCGCGGGTCCCGGGGCTAAGTGGCAGCATTACACACTTGGTTCCTCTATTGATTGTCGTGCGAGATAATAAGGACGGTAAGAAATAAAGAGAGGTATCCAATCAGTCGTTCAGGGTCTACGCGTGTCTGCGAGACGATGGAGAAAAATCGATAGTCAAGTCGAGGAGAAATGGAATTCACGACTGGAATGTCGTCCCCCTTTTTCCCTCGATCCGATTCGCCTACTAAATTAGACTGGGAGATAATATAAACGTCAAAACTGTGGAACACGAGAATGCCGCCTAGAAAAAAGTTTAATATCGGTCGCCGGAATGAGTTGTATCCGCGGCGGATCCAGGGGGAAGGAGGAGGAACGTCACTTGTCGCCGCCGCTCGCATAGAATATTCATTGGAGAATTAGCAGTTGCGCTACCCCATTTGACACGCGCCAAAGATCAAACCGATATTTATCTAATATATAAATCCATAATTCAACAGTTGGGACAGGGGGTAAAAAGGGCTGCGGCGCATCAGGCGAAAGCTTAGTGTCTCTGCTGCCAGGAGCATATGGCCGGGTGTCGCGTCGCTCTCATACAAGCCCCTTCAGCCACAAATTCGAAGGGGAGCAGATAGAGAGCAATTGTCGACGCGCATACGGTATTGTCCACACCATATACTATACTATACAATACTGTTGAGTGAGAGCAAAAAGAGGACAGCTCGTGTTCACGTTTCATCTGTTGCAGCAGCAGCAGAGCCCTTGCGGGGCAAGTTGACCCCTCCGACACACAGTCGGTCGCCGGCAAATAAACGACTAAATTAAATGTACCGAGGGAGGAGCGAGCAAGCAGCAATGGCTTTGTGTAACTGCGAGAAGGGGATGCCGTACGTACGTATTGGAAAGTAGAGACGCTCTGCTGCTGCTGCTGCTGCTGCTGCTTCGAAAAGAGAGCACACACAATAAGTTCGGCGGCAAACGGGGGGAGAGAAAAATTCTTATTTAAAGAGAAAGAGAGAGAGAGAGAACATCTGCCGGGTTTAGTTACGCCCTCTTCGATAACCCCGACGACGACCCAAACACGTGACAGATATACATAAAAGGCCGCCAGCACAAAGAAGGGATGAAAATAGAGAAGAAAGAGAAAAAAAGAGAAGAGGGATCCATCCTCCTTGTCCCGGACCCTTTTTGTATACGGTACGCGAGTAAGCCTCCTTCACAATCCCTCTCGTGTAAACACCCATACGTATAGCACATAGCTTTGTTATTTGAAAATAAAAAGGAGGAACGAATATCGAAGCGAAAGAAGAAGAAGAGAAAGAAAGATGATTTCGATTCACCCTCACCGGGAGTTAAAAGCGCAGAAAAATTGCCATCAAAAGCCAAAATGGTTTGGGTTTTTTGACGATGAACTATTATCTATCTATGCCCGATACTCGACTCCGACTGTAATCTCCTAGGAAACGCAGCAGCAGCCCGCTACGGCCATTCAAATCACTGTAGGAAAGGGGGAAATACATATGCGCACAGCTCATCATTTCCAATGGATTGAGCGATTGGTAGTTGGAAAGCTCACTGCTCACCATGGTAACCGAGCGACGCGCCGCAGTCGGGTAATAGGCCTGGCTCTTTAAAGGGACCCACTTATTCATGTGCGTTTCACGTCGAATTATCACGAATGCCGTGTTTTGCCGACCATCCATCTATACGGATGGAAACGAGCTAGGCGGGAGCGCTGGAATGCGATGGAGCTCCCAACGCTAGCGGCTCATTCGATACGCTCCCGCGCAAAATAAGATGAAAAAATACGAGAGATTATCATCATTCTCTCCGACTACACCCGCTCCGCCATAGGGGGGTCCGTGAATGACGTCTGACGTGATGACATCCTTGTTCGTTACGTACTCAAGTTCCTCTCTTGCAGATGGGATTTCTCTCTCTCTCTCACACGAAATCTGAACGACGACGCAATTCGATGACTCGCGTCCGGATGAAGGCGACTACCGTGCGATCATCGTTGGAAAGCGGAGACAGATTGACGGACGGATGGAAATAGTCAAAGTCTCGATGACGTCGGAATTCTTTTTCGTCGGGTTTCTCTCTTCATCATTAGATATTGTCTTCTTCTTGGCACAGCGCAGTAAAGATGTCTTCCGGTGTTTTGACTTACTCCGATGATTGTTTTTTTCTTTCCATCTCTCTCTCTCTCTCTCTCTCTTTCGAGAAGTTATCCTTTTCTCCTGTTTTATGAAGTGGCTGCCTGCTGTTGATGATGAAGGCACAACGCAATGTTGTTGCTGGCGAGAGAAAGTTACGCGTTTTCCCATAGAGATCGATGTGATTCGTACACTCTCGCTCGAGAGCCGAGGCTCCAGCCGCGCCATCTCAGCTTTCTCGAGACGCGGAAACGCACGATAATCCCGCCGACCTCTGGCGCACCCAACCTTTCGTTGTTTCCTTTTCACCACCGATACGTTTTTGGCGGAAGATGATGATGGAAAAAAATCGGCGACGGATTGCGGAGAGAATCGAAATCATTGTAGGGCATCAACAGCAGAGCGAAAAGGAAAGAAAAAGAAAAAAGAAAAAAAAAGAGTTTTTGTGGGTGATTCACGAAATCTAAAACCGCAAGAGACCCAGCAAGAACCGTCGTTATGTTTTCATGATACTAGATCGTTATTTTCTGCTTGCTTTCACCCCGAATCCAATTTTGTTGCCAGTCGTATATATATACAGAGCCGGCCATGGCCGCTTTGCTCCAAAAACCCAAAGCGAGCCAATAAACAAAGGTACGACAATGACGATGATCGTGTAACGCAATTTTGTTCTCGTTATCGCGCCCCTAGTAGTCGAAGAACAGATTAGTCCGTGATGAGCATGCTTTCTTAAACTCGATGCCAAATAGTCAGTCAGTATTATTAGTGTACGCGGCCCGCGGAGAAAGATCGGGGCGGAGTCTGAGATTGCTCATTATTCCGATTCCACCTCCTCGCTGCTTCTTGCATAAAAGATAGGCAACAGCAATGCATTTTTCTTTTGTTTTTTTGAACTTGTTCCAGTTAAGCGCCGCCAGAATTCCGTTCGTGATGACTGGGAGGTGGACACGCTACGCTGATCAAAGTTCACTAGACCCTACATCAAAATGCAGGTGTGCGCGCACCCAGCACGTCGTTTCCTACTGATCTGATAGACGTACTGGTATGCAAATGCCCCGGCGACGAAAAAAAGAGCAAACAATAAGAAACCAACATGTCCAGCGGCGAAATTGGCGCTTCCAATGAAAAAAAAAATAGAAAAAGAAAACGACGAAAAAAAAAACAACAAGCGAAACAAGAGATTGATATACTGCCCAGATAACTAAATAACCGTCCGAGCCCGCAGCGAGAAGATGGGGGGAGCCGCATCTAATTCTCATTTTTTACCTGGTGATGATGGGGCGAGGACTCGGCGACGACGAATCGACTGGCGTTGTACCAAGCGTCTGAGTGTCGCTGATTTATCCAAATTCGATTGACGCCCGACGGGGCGGAGCTGTTTCGCAGTGTGATTGGAGGTAGATAGTGTTGCTGTTGTTGAAGCGCTTGCTGTTGCTGTTGTTGCTGCTGTTGGTTCTTCTGCTGGCGAGCCAGAGATATCGGATAATGCTGGTGAGACTGGAACTCGCTGGAAGGGACGCGTTTGATCCGCACCAAGCGACATCCCGTCTCGCTCGGCCTGGCGACACTCATTTTTGACTCGATTGTTCTAAATGTTGCATTGGCGGAGCGAAGCGACAGTTGGCCGACTACCGTCTGTTCCTTCTTTTTCGTTCTGGGGCTCTACTACGATTTTAATAAATATACTCGGGGCCTTGTTGTACTACAACAACCACCCACACTGGAACGTCACTAGGTCGGCGAAGGTAACAGCGAACGGAATCCGTTAGACGCACTGTTATCAATTTTTATGAGATGCATCAGCAGCATCCGATGATGCCACTGCAGCTGAGATTGAACGGAATCCTTAAGGCGATGGCCAATGAAAGATAGTCGTTGAATAGTAGATGATCAACGGCCATAACGGGAGGGTCTTTCACTGCCCCAAGTCTATCTGGCCCTCTTTCACCGACCAACACACAAACACAAACAAATAGCAGGGAGAGAGAGAGAGAGAACAGATTCGTGCGCCACGAACGGAGCAAGGACGGTGCTGAACTGTCGGACCGCAGGACTTGAGCATACCCACTAGTCTCCTAACCCTGAGTGCGGTGCTGCAACACTCGGCGCCAAGCCAACGCCACTACACCGTAGGCCAGGGGGAAAAAAAGGAGGCGGACTCCGGACCGTCTGTCCGATCGATTTTTTTTTTTGTTGGTTACTCTTTATACTTGATTTTCAAGTCTATGCCCTTGTTTAGTATGTGAGTGTGTCTATCCTTTTATACTCGAGGGTAAATAGAGGACCAACTTCTCTTTAGGTTTGCACAAGGTATTAGCTTAATGCGCTGGTAATCACGAGCAATTTTGAACTGATTTCAATTCGATAAGAGGTGTAGAGTGGACCGAGGACCGGCCACTCGAATCAAGAGAAGCCAGCAGCTAGATAAAGTTGCTTGTGTAAGCAACGCATTGAAAAGAATTTTTCGAGTTTTGCTTTTTTTAGTGCTGGTGAACGTCCTCGGCTCTCGGCTCGTTCACCTTGCCACGTCTTCACGCTATTTACACGCACACAGAGAGAAAGAGAGAAAGAGAGAACATACGTTCTGTGTGTTTGTTATATTCTCGCTCTTTTATTCTTCGAAAGGGGATGGAGAGAAAAAGGAAAAGAAGGCACGAGAGATTGGCATCGCCAGCATCCGCCTAATAACCCAGCTTATTCTCCATCCGGCTCGTTTCGTTGTGGCGTTTGTCTAAAAGAACAACAAAAGAGATACTCGGTCGTCGCATCATTTTTCGACTGGGGTTTCTTCTGGCAAAGCTATTGGGTAGTAAAAATTTCCCGGTCGGGAAATCGACTAATGAAGTCCCGTGGTTGCGTTCATCACACACACACGTACCGCTTCAAGCTAACGATCCAATGACGTGACTGTTTTGTTTTCCGAGTCCTTAATAGCTCATTTCTGCCGTGAAACATACATAGACACACAAGACGAGAGAGAGAGAGGGAGAGAGAGAGAGAAAAGCTTAGACAAAACAACAGCAACTAAAAGGTATCGGCTGATGGAGCGTGAATAATCAGAATCGTCCTGGAAAGTCGAGACTTGAATGCACCGGGCGACGTTTGCCTCGGCATTTGATCAGCTCACGTTTTCTTTTACACCAAGGTTTTTTAGGTTTTTACGTTGATGTTGTTGTTGTTGTTTCCCATGACGATGAGGATAGGATACCAGGCAAAACCAGCCCCATCGTGTAAAAAGGATGGCACGGAGATGTCGAACGAGATTCCACACAATCTGCCTATAACATTACACGGTCGGTGTCTTACGAAGCTTCTCCCCAAAACAAATTTTCCCATGTTCCATGCTCGAATGGCCTAGACACCTATAGCGTCAAGGCAACAGCAGCGGCAGCAAATCCAGCGGAGGCATGGACCAGTGGTCGGGGGCGATGTTGACCGCAGATAGAAGAAAGACTCCGAGCTGGAGAATAGGTGGGCAGTTAAAAGACGTGACATTTTCGCTTGTATGCATCCAGCACATACATAAAGTGCGTATGTGTGTGAAGGATACGCGTCGCCAACATAAAAAGGCGTAGAGGACGAGAAAGATTCAGACAAGCGACAGATGGTCTTGCATCTTCTTCTTTTTCTTTTTCTTCTTTTTCTTTCTCTATTTTTCCCTCTTTTGAAAATGTGTAATAAATCGCCTCGGCAGCTCCGTCACGGTCAGGTGAGTGAACTTGGTCCGGCGTCAGTGTTATCGCCCAAGCTCACAAGAGTTTTGTTTTTAGGGGTGAACGTCATACGATCTTAAAAAGAATCCGAATGAACCATCACATTCAACGATAACCTCGTTAAGACCCGACAGAAAAATCGACGCGCAGTTTTGTTTCTCTCTGTGTTTTTACGACACTGTAAATGGAGTGGGAATTGAACCGGCGCAAGAAAAAGTAATTGGATTTCGCGCGGTTTTTTTTTCTTCCTTTCTTTCTCTTTCTTTTTATTCTTTTATTTTTTCGAAAAAATGTTTCCCAATAAGGAAAGTCCGGATTGCCATTCTTATCCCGAGTGATCGAAAAGACGCGAACAAAATCAAAGGTTCTATTAACATTTAGACCTCTCGATGGCTCGGATCCATCACGGACGCCATTTACGAGTTTGTTACAAAAAAAAAGTGAATTAGGTCAACAAGGTATATAGATACGAAACGTCGCGGCGTCGGCGAACGGCTCTTTTATCCCACGTCTGTAAATAATAAAGCGACTCTCTTGAATCTGTTGATACCGCTGAGGGAAAATCGAGAATAAAGAGGCAGGAAAAAGATTGTGACTTTTTTCGAATATAAAAAAGGCAGAAGAAGAAGAAGAAAAAGAAGAAGGTGTCCTCTTGTTCGCCGAGGGGACTCTCTGGAATTATGGGCCATATTTCGCCTCGTTCTGGGTATTCCGTGCCTGCCGGTGAGGAGACGTTAATTGCACGCTTTGAAAAAGGGTTAGTCGGAGAGAGGAGAACGCACTGTAGAGAGCCGAGAGTTGCGTCGGGCAAATTATTCCCCCTTTCATCTTTATACTTCTTGTTGTACACTTGTGCCTTTAATGTTAAGTACATTTCCCGAAATCGGGTCAACCGGGGCCAATTTTCTACACGTTTCCGAGTCGAATTTTTCTCTAGTCAGAGTGCAACCCACACCCGCTATACGTATTAGACATCTGCAACAGTTGCGCCTTGCGTCATACACACACGTCTGTTGTTGTTTGTTACCTTCCGCCTCTGTTTCTTTTTTTTCCTCGTCGCAACCGGTTCAAGCGTCCTTACCGGTTCGTGTCACGCCGGGGTATGTGTTAAAATTCATGACAAATAAAAAACACCGTAGTGCGCCTATCGTATTTTATCAACGTCTTCTTCTTTCCTGTTAGTCACCATTTTTATATGACCTTTTTGGCTGGTGACTTATCAAAACATTCTTAATTCCGGTAAGGAATCGATTCATCACGGTTTACGCAAGTCAAGAATAATAAGTTTTTTTTTTTTTAAAGAAATGGAGAGTAAAAAGATTTGTGGCAATTTATCAGTTTCTATTTGAGGAGGTAAGAATGCATGCCCTCCAAAACCGGGAATGACTGCGTGGAAATGTGACGCAAACTAACGGCTGCCGGATGCGCATTCGAAACGCAACTGACTCACAACTCGGAGCGCATTAACAGGAAGGTGTTTCTTCTTTTTGTTGTATGTTTGCCCTTTCCGAGGAGGAAGAAATTTCAATTTCACAAACACAAAAAGAAACGAGTGTGAACATGGCATGAAAATCGACAACCAGCCCTTGAGATTCAATTACTGTGTATCGCCAATAAAGGAAGTTGTTGTCGTACTGCAACATCATATCGGCAAGATGATTCCGACTCCCTTCCGCGTTCCCGCCTACTTCTCTTTCACTAGCCTAGTACTGCCGACGTCATGGAATAACCGTCCGAGAAGACGAAGAAGCAACAACAAAAAAATGAAATCATAAGTTACGTCGCCGTTGTATACGAGTACTTGGCTGGAGATAATTGGCGCGAAGGCTGTGAAATGTGCGGCTTCGTTTACTCGAACCGGGTCACCACCACTGCCGCCGCCATCACCGCCGCGCAAAAAAAAAGAAGACTAGCCTCAAAAACGGCTTCAGTCACAAAAATAAAAAGCTCTCTGGAGTCTCACCTCTGCGACCCTGTCGGTATTTTCCAGACCTCAGACTCGAGATGTTACGTCTTTCTTGTCTCTCTATTCTACCTCCTTTTTTTCTGGCTGACTGACAATGAAACCAGGCTGACACATTTCCCACCTGCCGATGATCGCTCGACTTGCCCCAAACGCGACTCCTCCTTCTTCAAAACTCCCTCCAATTCAGAGAGCAAGCTAAGCATAGTGTTCACGCCTATGCTATTTCCTTCTTCTTACTCTTCTTCTTCTTCTCCTTGCTTCCTTGCTTCCGACACCCCGCTACTCCCATTCTTCTCACGACCGAACTGATCCGACAGATTACGGGCACCCTCGGATTATTTATTTACCCATGGCTCTGCCTGCCTACCTTTAACACCATCGATACATCTCCAGGTTTCGCTGTCGTGTAAGAAACCAGAGAAAGGTTGACGAGCATTCAAGAAAAAGTGAAGCGCTCCGGAATGTGGATTCGGAGCAACATGCCAACAACGAAAACCAAAAACAAAAACAACACTAAAAAATGTAGAGAAGGCCGTCAAAACTCACCTGAGCCAGTACGAGGAAGCGTTGAAACTCTCGCTGTTGCGACTTGGCAGCGGCCAGCGAATCGGCCAGTGTGACGTGGTAGCGTGACAGCGTCTCCTCGCCTTTCCGACACAGCCACGAAAGGATCTGCGACATGGAATTCCACCGTGAGGAAAAGGAAGGGCAAAAAAACGAGAACAAAATAAGAAATGGTAAGAAACTATTTTGTAATTTAGCACTATTGCGATAGAAATGAGCGTCAACTCGGCGTGACTGGAACTAAAACACGATAACACAACAAGTACAAAAACAGAATTGGTACAGGTAGGTGGGACGTCCGAATGCTGCGTCGTGCCATATTGCGTTAGAGTTAGCACATATGTTCACGTTAGCTGGACAAAGAAAAGGGATTCAACAGGTGCAATGTATTTACTAAGCTTTTCTGTTTTTTTTTTCTTTACTTGTGCTTTTTGAATAGACATGAAAGCAGACGCACGTACTAGTGGGCTTTCAACTACACTTGACAGTCCTCTCGCTAGTATTCGCTAATCAGTGGGAAACGCAACGTTAAAAGTGTCTTGCAAAAAAAAACAACTTTCAAAGCCCGTAATGAGCTGACTATATTCCTTGACCGTGAAGCATAGACATCTCTCTTTATGAGAGGTGGTTGAAACACGATCGTAACGAGTCTCACCTGACGGTTATTAATATCAAGGTAAATAAACTCACAAAAATGCGACAAGGCCGTTTGCAAAGATGGACAAGGTTCTTTTTCCTTTAAAAAAACCTTCATCATTGGTTATCAACGTCACCTAGCGGAAGAACCAACAACTCGATACAGAGGAAAGAGTTGCGATCAAAAAACGAAGTGGTAGCCATCTGGCGGTCGAGAAGATAAGCCCGGAAAATAAGCAAGTTGGAAAAAGGAAGGTCCTAAATTTCAACTTTCGAAAAGGATGTAATTATCACAATTTAACACAATAATTGAGTCATTTGTTAAAAAGTCTGTTTCCGGATGATAATTATCCGATTGTTAACCTACTGACGGCCTGACGCTGTAAAATGAAATTTACGAAGCTTCGTTTTTTGTTTGTTTTTTTATCGTGGGACTTAAATCAAACGAAGAGTCCAGAGACTATCAAGAGTGTGCCGTATGGCTTGGCGAAGTTGGCGTGCACGTGCAGAACTCGACAGCAATCAACCCGCCCGGTATTGCTGGAGCGGTTGTCCGCAGAGTGAAAACGAGCGGCGTGAAAGCTGACCACCACCGCCATCACCACCACCACAGCCACACCGGGGCTGAAGAGGTGGGCGGCAGTTCTTCTTGTCCTTCTCATTCTCTCGTTTCGTGAATAGAGCACACAAACCCACCCAACACCCAGAAATAGCTTGCCACTGTATTATAGATCCAGCACATGCAGTATCATTATACCCTTTTCTATACAGGACCAAAACAGAGGAGCTAGTTAGGTCGACTTGAAGAAAAAGGAGAATAATATTATACCCGCAAACTATATGGACACGGCGACGCAGAGTGAGAAAAAGAAAAGAAAGGAAAGAAAAGAGACGGACAGAGAAAGAAGAAAAGGGAAATGGGGTGAATGAGAGCCCGTCCGATGGAAATGTAGAACATGTGTGTCTCTACGTATGTGCGTGCAACATCTTTTCATGTACAGTCTACGTATGCATGCACGTAGACGATAAGGCTCGCAACTAACCAGTAGCTCCAAGTAACAGCGGGAGCCGGGGGCTAAGGGAGCGGAACAACCGGGACAAAATAACGGTAACAACGCTTCTAACAAACTGATTCACCTATATATTATATATTTACATTTATTGTAGTCAAAAAAAGAAAAAAATGTTGTTAACGAGCCGAGCGTGCACTTTGTGTCTGCGTCGCGCTTTGCGCTTTGTTGCTCCGCTAATTTTGCTAATCAAATAACACTAGGATCGTTAACACATGCCGCTACCCGCCCACTTGTTATTTTCTTTCTTTTCTTCCCCGAGCAACTCACGAAAACAAAAAGAGATTAAAAATTATCCCGTTAACGCCAGAATCCAACATGTATCTTAAACTGGAAAGATCACTAAAGGGTCAAGTATTAATCCTCACCTTCTACTAGACAACCGGAACGGAACAAGTCCGCTTAACCTATGAACCTTTATAGTGGCGGCAACTAAAAGTTTATACCGTTACAGTCTGTATTTTTATTAATTAAAAGAAAACGAAAAATCTAAAAAAAAGGATAGTAAAAGTCTTAGTGTAGTCTAGTCTTTTAATAATAACCGGACAACCTTTCCAACTACCGAGGTAGTTCCCCAAATAGTACATATTAACGCTTCATTAGACTCAGTTGGGCTTCCGGTCTTATCGGTCCGAACCGGTACATTTATGCAGTCTAGAGCTTAATGGAAATTTTGTAAAAAAAAAGCACACACAAGAGAATATAGGTAGTAGGACACAATGTAAGATATAGGGGTCGTTCACGAAGTCTTCGCGGTCTACGATCGTGTATGCATCCCCTGATGACCGTGTTCCTTATCGTCATACACACACACATTGAACTTGGAAAGAGGGCCAAACGCACACACACAAATACCGACTCACGTTTCTTTCAGTTGTTTTACTTTAAAAGAACCGACACAAAAATGTGAATCGATCAGTCTACAAAATTACAAAATGCCGATGGAATAAGTGCGTGATAAGACTAAACCAGACACAACAATTTCTTTCGATTTCTCCATTCGGTATCCCAAGATCTTGCATAGTTGCATTCGATTGCAACCCAAAATCAACAGACGGAGTAAAAATGACCAACGACATGTGGAACTGGGTCTGTATAACGTCAGGTTGCCGGCGTCCAGAAGCTGTCTTTTTTTTTCTAAATGGACTGTTTCGATCCAGATCACGTCTGGCGATCATTCGCATGCTAACTAGAGGGGAAAATGGAAGGTGTGCATCTACAATAAAACGCCATTAACACAACATACTCGTACACATCAGCTGTGGACCAAGTTACGAATAAAGGGGATCGAGAGAAAGAAAAATCCAAATTGCGACCGAGTAAAAAAGAAAAAGAAGGAACCATCACGCTCGGACGAGCGTGACGCGGTACGAGAAAGTATTACAACTCTCTGTTGTCCACTTCCCATTGAGAGTCGGACTCTGAACGAGTTCGTTAGAAAAAAAAAATGGGTACTTGTTGGGTACTTGTACTATCCAAGCAAACCGCCCTCTCTATAATACACACACATTAGCCCTCTTTTGAAATTGGCGCCCAGGCGGAATTTCCAAAATGCTCGGCTCAGCTGGATTGGAGCCGGTTTTACGACTAACGAAATCATTTCACATTCTTCGTGCCAGACACAACAGATAATACAAAGTTTGCGATTTGTAACCCCCCATGGAGAGAAATCCCGGAGGAGGATCATCATTACAAGAAGTTGGACCCGACGGGCTTCAGTTTGCACTTCTGCAGAATCCTGCGGGTAACATGAACGAGAGTTGAAAGATGGAAGGACATGATGTCACACGATATTAAATGAAGGGGGGCAGTTGGGCTAACTGAGCCGTGATTTCCTGCGCTGCATGGCGCATCGAATTAAAAACGGACAGAAGCGGTAGCAGCACAAGACGAGGAAAATGCTAACCGCGTGAGAAACGCGAACGCATCACGCCCAATGCAGTTGTGCCGATTCGGCGAGATATCTTCTGTCGCCTGCTTTCCCCCATCCGCCCAAAAAAAATGCGTGGGCGCACGCTTAAAGATGGTGTTTGTGAAGAAGAAAGAGACCATCACCTCATTAACTATCCTCACATGACCAGAAACCTTCTTTCTTTCTTTTTTCTACGTCGTTTTCCATTTTTTCTAGGCTTACATTTCCCTAGCCGAATCTTCTTCTTTTTTTACATCTTCCTCTCTCAGGAGGAGGTGCCGTACCGAGAATAGTTACCAGCAGCCGTCGCCAAAGAGAAAGAGAGCTCTATATTACGCATGGAAGATCTGCGAGTCAGTGTACATAAAATATATAAAGACTCTACAGCACAGATGAGCTAGTGTGTTTGTAGGGATGGTGGAGAGGAAAGGAACCATTTACACAGTCTAGTAGGAAACGGTGCTACGGACACAAGCGTTCGACTCCAATGATTTTAATGACTTGCTGCTGCTGACAATTTGTTTGATCTGTTTTTGTTTTTTTTTCTATGCCGGAATGCTTCCCAGCTATCCACATACGTTTCTATGACGTGTTCCTCTTCTTCTTCTTCTTCTTCCACGAAAGGACGTCTTGTTTTCCCGTGTCTTTTTCCGTGCTTTAATGATGGACTTCCCCTCTCGGATCATTACATGGCTCGTATAACAACAACAACGACGACGTGACCAAGTTTTCGCGTGAACCCAATAGGCCTACTCTCTCTTTTCCCAACTCGTCCACTCTATTATTCGGATCTCCAGACCGTTAAACCATAGACGGACAACAAGCCAGCAATCCATTGACATACTAATAGAAACCCTACACTTTTACATATGTAAAAAGAGCTCGCCCAAGTTCGTTGATCTATTCTCAATTGGCTAAAAAATGGATTCCATCGATTTAATGTCCAGTATATATTTACCGGTATCCAGGAATATTTGCCCGGCAGTGAGAGCCGATGTTGAACAGGCAGTAAATCGGGTGGTTGACGAGAGTCTCGCAAGAATAATCCTTTGTGGAAGTCAGGTCGCGCCATGATAGACGTTCGATTGATAAACACACTGAGCTGGACGGGATGATTTTTGTTGAGCAAAACTCTCTTTTGAGCCGAACACACACACAGACACACACGTGGGTTAATTCCAGTAAAACCGATCTCAAACAGGCATTTCCGACAAGCAAGGGGAGAGAGCTAGACACGATGCGGCGTCGTTGCTGCTGGCCGAGCGACTGGTCAGTGGTAAGCTATCGACGCTTGGTCACATGGGCGCCGCTAGCGTGCGCCATCGAGCCAGCTAAAGGCGAAAGACCTACTGAACGACTCTAGCTAGCCACAACACCGACCTCGCAACTCATTCACAAGGCTCTTTTTCCACGTACGTATCAAGTCTCTCGATATGGAAATAAAAAATATCACATTATTAGCCTTAAATACTCGGAATTCAGGTGTCCTGTTTCGCTTTCGGACGTGAGAAAATCATACCGGCTGTCTACAATCTGCTTCTCGCTTTACACACGTGGTTCCCTACAAATTAAATGTCTGCGAATTGTGAACAGTTAATGACGATAGATTAAGGCGGTTTCCTAGTTCACATTTCGATCTGGGGTAAACACTACCCGGCAGTTGTAACGCAACCGAGTTATTATTACCAATCAGCTCAAGTTTTAGTAGCTCTCTTTAAGTGCACATCTAGAATTATTTTTCAATTTCCTACGCTATTTCCGTACTACCGCGCTACCCTATTGTTTCTTTTTTCCCCCCTCGCATAATAAACCACGACATCCTCTTTCTCTCTTATTTATAATTTGAATACAATACTAAATAGCACTCTACAGTTTTCCTTTCTTTCTTCTTCGTCTTCTTCGTTGAAATGTGTCTAAGCCGATGTAACGAGGTAAAAGTCGTTAGAAAACCAACGGATGGATTGTGTCTAATCCTTTAATGGTGTGGTCTCCCTTGTACTGCATAACAACCACCCAAGACGTCAACGACCAAAGCCCAGCCCCTCCGGAAGACCAATTTCTCTTCACTTCTTCTTCTTCTTCCATCCAACAGTTCTTCCTCGTCCTCTCCACTCTACGCCCCCGCGCTAACACGCTAAGAGGGCTGGGGGCTAATATAAAAAATCGAGAGAGCCAACAAAACAAACCATCAAACCGACGTGACTTTAACCCCACAACGACCATCAACTGCGGTTTTCTTAAGTCTTTTCCTGTTTGGATCCGAAAAACCTCTTAGTCTTAAGGGAGATTGGGGTGAGCGTGTCGAGATATTCCCGACGTGACTGTGAAGCAAACCTAGTACATACTCGAAAACGCTATAATTTCGGCTCTTTTTGATAACGCGGTTTTTTTTCTCTCTCTCTCTCTCGTTCTCTCTTTTTTTCTCTTGGAAATAAGTCATGTAACATTCAACTTCCACCCGCCGAGCTTTTAAAAGCTTATCGGCTCCTCCTAGTCGGTTAAAGGCAGATTATAAAGTTTTGAACTTCTTCGCGGGTCGCCGCCGCTTAACTTAGGAAAATGAAATACCTTACACCTATTTTGAATACGATCAAAGTTGATAATAGTGTGTATATACATACATTTATTCTACTTTTCAGTGTCACGCGTCGAAACGAATTGTCTAGGGTAGGCCGTCGTGGTATAGGCTCGTCGGACGCGCGGCGGCGCGGGTTAACTCTCTCACACCTTTACGATTCGGGACTGACATCATTCATGCACGAGATGACAACTGGCCAAAGATTTATGAGCGTTGCGAGACATGGGGAAGAAGACTTTGAAAGTTCCCTGCTACGCCGTTCGAGACGAATCGATCAGCCAGTCGCTTTATTGTTTCTTCTTCGGCCCGCGCCGATCGCTTCGATAAAAATCGCTGCACTTCTATAGCTTGGGCCCTTTTTTGATTCTTTACGATTCTTTTGTACCGTGGTGGTGGTGGAGAATGGTAAACATTCATGAAGGAATAAGAAAAAAGAAAAGAAGGAACATTTGAATTTGCCGGCACCTTGTGTACACTATGGGAGTGGCGATTGTGTAGTACGTAATGGTGCCGGCCAAGGGATGTTTTCCGTCTTTTTTCTCCGACTGCCTTGTCGTTTGGGGGCCGTACCTTTTTCGAAAGGGACTTTTGGGGTCCGAACAGGCAGAGTTATGCCGCTTGGTAGGTTTCATCCTTTTGTATGGTAATGAGATGGGAGGGGATGACCAGCAAGACAACACACACACACAGAACCAAAAGGGGGAAAGAAAAATATGAACGAACCCTGAAAAAGAAAGTTCCATCTAGTAGATGGTCGTGATTTGCGGCCTTCCACCCCCGCCAAGGGTTTTATCTTCCATTGCTACGATATTTCTTTAACTTATGGGGTGAAAAAAAAAGAGAAAACTACCCCCGACAAACAATAAGATAAAACGGCGCCTGTTCTCTGTGGAGAAAATAAAGAATGAAGGGCTGCCAAAGGCCCTGAGTGACCTGAGCTGGATAGATTGCTTGCTTTTTCCGATAATGTCTTGGGATATGGATTTACATTTTTCTTTTCCTCCAAAGGGTTTCCCTGTGGTCCGCACAAGTTGAAACAACGAAACGACAGCTCGGCCCAACACATTTGGAATTTTACAAGAGCAATAGGAGAACAACAAGAGGAACAACATCTTTTACATTCTTCATAGTTGGTGGAGAAGATGCCTATCGTCCAATAAATTAACACCTCATCGGCTTGTTTCTTCTTTTTCTCATCATGAATATTCATCCCGATGCCTGTCTAACCTTTGTCCGACAGCGGGGGAGCAGCTCAGTCGGCCTTACAAATCTAGGCGAACTCGTAAAAACCCAGCATCTGACAATGTTCCATGACCATACTGAAGAGATCTATAAAGTCTTCTAGGTTGAGAAGATGTTGCCCTGTTCTTACCTGCCGACATGTGGAGAGGGAGTTGCAACTCCCATTGCTGATGCCGTCGCCGTCGTCGACGTCGTCACAGTCTTCTTTGCTGGCCGCCGGCAGTGTCGGTGGCGACGGCAGGTGCTTTTCCAGCTGAGCTTTGCGGCGCTCGCAGACCCTGGCCAGTCGGCCCACGCTCCGCTGGACTTCGGCATACAGGGCCGAACAGCGCTCCATGGTTTCCCTGGAAACAAAGCCGTAAAAAACGTAACGTTACCTATATCAACGTCGTAAATTTTTGTTCCCTCCGACTCTTAAGCCCTTCAAAAATGTCGAGGATTCTCCGAAAGGAAATGAGAAATAAGAACAACATTTCAAACGAAAAAAAGAAGAGGCCCCTTCCAGTGATCAATTTTTTTTTCTCCAAACGTGGAATTTCGAAATAGGTTCTTTTTGTTGGAACTGATTTGGACAATATCCTTATGGTCATTTCGTTCGTAGAAAATGCCTTCATCATCATCTCGTCTGTGAGCTGACAGGGTCCCTTCAGGTTGCATTAGGATGAAAAACTTGGAAATGCACTCAAATAGAACCCTTAACGATTTCTGAAGTTGATTCCGTCGAGTTAAATAGCCGGTCGGTCGTCGGGTCATGGTCGAAGAGAAAGAAACCTATTTCGGAATGCCCAAGGATATTTGAAAATCGGTCCGGACTCGAAGCAACAAAGGTTGACAGTTCGGTCGAATTAATGGATGGGCGGGTTCCATGTCATCTGACCGTTGATTATGCGGATTCGAGTTCGACCTCCCCGAAAAAGCCAAATCCATAAGTATATGCATTGGACATGTTGACGCCCCTCCAGCTACTCTGAGGATATGCGTCTCTGCCTCCTCTCCATTTGGCCCATTTGGCCTCTCTCTTATAGTGTAGTGGTGGGAGCAAGTCTCTTGTGTTCACAGACTCTTGGTTGTTGCTTTAAATATAAACCGACACAGGCGCCATTCAGAGTTTCTTACATAATTCAAGTTAGTTTCGCCACACATAGATGGCGCGTTGACAGAGCGTGACCGCGGGAAAAATTTATGGAAACAACTTTCATGTACCGTTAGACGACAGAACCAGTCCAACAAGTAAAAAAATAACGAATCCAATCGTTTGCATCCAATTCAGACATCTATTTTAGTTTGATCATCTGACCGAGATGTTAGGTGATTGTGACCGAAAGATAAAAGCATAAAACAAAACAGAAAATCACGCACCTGGCATCAACGTTGTCGCCAGCCAATCTAGTCTTGGCGTTGCTGACCTCCTGGAGAATTCGAGGCCCTTCGGCCAACAGGCGGATCAGGTCCGGATGGCAAGAACTGTTGACATACAACTTGTCCAATTCTTCCAGCGACGTTTTCAATTGAATGGGATCCGTTGTCGCCGAACTGGTGGACGCCATTTGACTCCGTACGGAGCTAATGACCTGGTACAGAATCTTACTGCGCTGGCGGCACGAACTCAGGAAAGGCTCCACAATCTGTTAAGAAAAGACGAAGAAAAGAGAAAAAAGAAGAGGGAGGAAACCGAAAGAAAGAAAGAAATGAGATGATGGATCGGTTTTGAGTATACGCGTGTACGCGCGCGGCTCAACACAATGGGAAAACCCCAAAAACAAAACAAAAAACGGCGCCATCGCGCCAACCGCACCACGTCCAGGTCATTCACGACTCGGTTGGTCGCCCTTTGCTTAAAATATTTATGCAGGACTTTTTTTGGATGAAAACAAGACGACTCTTCTGTCTCTTTCTTCTTCTTCTTCTTCTAGCGTCTTTCTCTTCTCTTTCTCTTTTCTCCTCAAAGCCAAATCAATTGAAATTCCAGTCAGCCTCGCTTGACACGCAGCCCCACGCCCCAGCCAATATACCCTGATAAATAATGTACCCTCCCACCATCAACCGAAAAGAACCAGGGGTATTACCGGTTTATTTACTGGATTTTTCAAAAGCCATTTGTGCCGACAGTTATCTAAACGATCGGGACACACTTTTGCACGCCACCTCGAACCCCGAAACCCCAAACTTTTTGGAGACAAAGAAAGACATGCTGCATTCTTTTTTTCTTTCTTTCTCTCGTCTTACTTCTTTTTCTTTTCAAGAAAGGAAAAAGAAACAGAGAACGTGATCGCAGCCATCGTCGTTTCAGCGCATGCAGCTGCCGATTGTTATGGAAATCTAGGGCTTGGACACAGCCAGTAACATGTCACGGACAGCATTTTCGGTTTTTTTGATCGCCTCATCTAGTCTTATAAGCTACACCCCATACACGGTTGAGTTGGTAGACGTTATTTGAAAACGTTCCAATACTCATTTTTCGTTCCCTTCTCCAAACATTTTTTTCTTTTGGAACCAGAGTGTGAGAGAAAAAAAAGGGGGAAAAATGAGAGAAATAGGTTGATGATCAAACCTTGCGGAACGCGATCCAATCGTGCTGATTGTGAGCAATGGGACCACCGCAGCAGCCCAGCGAAAGCGCCGCAGCCAGCCTCTCGCGCAGCTGACCGCTCGACGTAATGACGTCACACTAAAGCCGGGAAGGTGTACAGAGATGTTCGGTGGTCAGTTGGAAAGTCAAATGATGAAAGAAAAACAAAGGGAATCTATACCGATCGACCAGAGAGTCTCAGTGGAGCTTCCGGGACGGCTCCGCCTTCGCTCCAGATGACGACATCATCGATACACTTTTGTTGGCTCTCCTACATTACAAAAATAGCAGAAAAATTCAAACATTTTGGACTGCGTTGATAGGTATCTCTAATGAGGTGCATTTAGTACCTGAAAATGGCACAGAAGTTGTTGGATTAATGCGAAAGCTTTTGGAAACTGGTCGGGACGACCGGCAACCAGTAAGACGAGTCCGTTCTTTGCGGCCGACTTGCGGGGCACGGTCTGATAATAGGCGACCAGCTGAGCCAAGTGGGAGACGGGCGGTAGGTGGCTCCGCAGGAGGGACAGATCTGCTACGACGAGAGCACGACCACGGTGTCGGCAACCGGGCAGGTACACGCCGCAATCCATCACCAGTGGGTTCAGACTCTCGACAGACATCGGCCCAGTCATCCGCCCAGTCGTCGTGGTCGTCGCCGTCGGCGCCGCATCTTCCACAAGAGTCTTGGGCATTTCTACTTCTAGACGGCAGCAGCAAAAAACAAAAAAAAAAACAAGGAAGAAGAAGAAGAAGAAGAAGAGAAAACGTTAAGCTTTGTCGCGTTGACAATTCGATATACCAATAAGATACAGTGTAGTATCGCCGCCTCTTTTCATATCTGGCATCTCCAGTGAAAGTTCCATCAGTCTCAACTTTTTGTTGACTAATTAACGATTGTTGTATTCAGATTTTTGGCTTGAGCTCGGCTTTCGCCGTTGATATCTTTCGTACCAATCATGGCTAGACTTCCTTTCTTTTTCTCTCTTTCTCTCTCTCTCAGATTTCGGTGCGCGTATATGTGTGTGATGTGTGTGTGTGCGAGCCAACCCCCCTTGGGCCGTCGAGTAGAGTTAAGGATAGCTATCTTTATTTGCCCGGCTCGGTATCGTGGCATCGGCAGACTCACGACTGCACTTTAAACGATGGGCCATTCGCCGTTTCCCATTCCCATTATGGCCACGACCGTATATCAACGAAACATGTGCTGTTCGTCACGGTCCAAACGGCTTGAAAAACAAGATCTGTTTGTATCCGTTACGACTTGCTTTTTATTCGCTACTTTGGTCATGTTCCACTCTTGCCGGCCGGACTGGCAGACAGGCAGGAATATACATACTCTATTCTAATGAACCCTGATGATTGTAATGAAAGAGTAGCCGAATTCATAAGTCGGCTAGCTAGCATGCGTATATTATACTACCTTTGACTGTCGGTTCTGGATGAACGAGGAGGATTGTTGTTGGCTTGGAGCCAGATCGGGTTTGTTGCTGCGGCTGATGTCTGGCGCCCGAGGTGGTCGACAGAGCAGAGGTTGCAATTAGTCCTGAAGTCGAATATTCGCGCGAATCGTAGCAACAGTAGCCGTCGTCGTCGTCGTCGCTGACATCACTATCGATATGCGGGAGCGATGCGGCCCACAGATCAAGGGCACAGGTTTGAGTCATTGCATCATCGTGCTCGTCTCCGATAATGACAGGAGCAACATCACTAGCACCACTGGTGCGCACTTGGTCATTCGAACTGCACTTGCTCTTGTTGTTCTGGTCCGGAAACCGATTCCATGACAGTCGGCCTCGCAGCTCAGTTTCAGCAATCTGCAAAATCATTAAAAATAAAACAACCGACATTTTAGAACCAAGGAACAAATTTTTTCCACTCCGACTGTCACGTTCGGACAACCGTAAAACGGTCTCTAGTGAGCGCCGTAATTGTCTACTGGCAGATTAAGGTTAAGAGGCTAATCCTGTCATAATAGACTCATCTTCGGGGCTGCGTGCGATTGTTTGCATGCGTCCGTCGGCCATTCTGGCGACCAAACAACAACGACAAAATCCCCCCTTAAAAAAAAAAGAAGAACCTTAAAATAGAAAGAAGCGCTTTGTTTTAATGATTTTTTTTTCTTTCCAAAGATTCAAACACAGCAGGATAGACTAGAGTTTCTCTAGTCGAGTATAGAAATGTCAACGGACTCGGAACCCAAGTTGACAACTTTCCCCTTGCGGCGCGTCGGTTGTTGTTGTATAGCGGACCATGGGACCGGCCGTTGTAGGTGAAAGTGCGGAGACCCAACACAGAGCAGAACTAGGAATATTTCCCTCTTTTCCTCATTTTAGAACCGGGTCGGCCTCCTCCGGAATCAGGCTATGCAACCAGAATTTTTTCCTGGTCTTGCTTTTACACGATGACGACGAGATGGCTGAGCACTGCTGGACCGCACACAGCAAAAAGCCAAAAAGGCTTCCTGCTGGAAACATACGCACAGAGAGGTTCGAGTGTCACGTCGAGTGCTGCGTCAACACTCGGTCGCCTCCCTTAGGGGTGTTGGATGACGAGGACACGGCAATTCTCCGGTTCCAGCAGTTATTTTTCTCCGAACAGCAGCCAGTCGGTAGCCAATCGGTCAAGCTACGGCTTGGTTGTTTGTCCCGTCAGCTGACGAACGGCACACACTGGTTTTGCCGTTGGTTAGGTTATAAGGCATCAACGCAGCGCAACGCAACGCAACGCAACATACACGGCCGACTCATTAGTTCAAAGGCCTATGCCCTTTACGCTTCATCTTTGGAATTCATTTCCTTATTGTGTTGTGTTCGGTGGGTCGTCTTCGGTCGTCTTCTCTTTCCCTTTTCACTTGTGTTCTTTATCATTGGGATGGGAGACGGGGTCATCACGCGGGAGTTCGGGGTCGTTTTCGAAGAAACACAACTAACATCCGTTAGATAAAACCCTTTTAAAAACGATCGTCGAAAGTCGTGAACTCTTGTGGTAGCCTCCTCTTTAACACGCAAACTCGTAAGGACTTTGTAAGTCATTACGGAGGCCAATTACCTATTAGCGAGTCTCTCTCTCTCTCTCTCTCCCTACGATTCGACTCCGATGCGGTCAGCCCATAGCGCATGATGACTATCAAAAAGGGAAACCAGAAAATACTTATAGCGTACGTATATACTATATATAATCATAACGATCAAGATTTTCTACTAATAAAAAACCCAAGCTGAAAGGCCGGATCATTTTGCCTGGAAGCCAATCGTAATTCTTCCTCTTTTACTTTCGCAACATCAGATATTTTCCTGGACGCTCCAATCATATGCTAATTACTCGCTGGCAGCTACCGTTAAGTCGGAGAGATGATGGATTCTTTGTTAAGATCGGAGACGAGCCGTCCTGTCCGTCCGTGTTATAAAGAAAAAACCGCCTCCGGGATCGGCATCGACGAACGGGACTTCCGTTATTACCTTGTAGACGTTAGTGTCATTATGTTTCTCTCGTCTTTTTTGGACGGTTGTGCGTGTAGATGAGGCGCGGCGGTGGCGGCGGCATTATAGACGGACGTCGCAGGGTCGTACTCGTCGGCCCCTATTGGCGACTTTTTGGGGACGCCAGCCGCCCTGTTATTGCGTCTACTGAGGTTTCCCTCCGACTCCACCTCCGTCCAAAAAAGTTCGTCAACTCCATTGACGACGACAGTCTCGTACTTACGAAGTGCGGGCGAAAAAAAGAAAAAGTTGTACACTCTCGGCCGCGCTAATAACCCTTTAGAAAGGTGGAGGGAATTCGAGCCAAAGGTCGGGAACTTAATCGTCAACGGTAACAGCAGACGAGAGGGAAAATGTGATTACATTTTGGCGTCGAGGGAGCAACGGTTGTCGTCATCGGGCGATGATTATAACACCGTCAGGTTGAGTCACTCAAGTTCACGCTGTGACAAACGGTGCACCAACCTCCACAAATGTAATTACCAAACTTTTTCTATCCGCTGTGCGATGTCAAACAAAAGTTGTGACGTGAAAAAATGAAAGTGATAAATGCCTGCGATTCCAGCAAACAAAAGTTTCCGTAGACCCAGTCGTGCTCGAACAACCGGAGCGTCCTTATCGCCTGTTATATACCTATATATTTTCTCCAATCACCGAGCAAACAGGAAAAACTTCCATACGGGAAAGTCCGACATTTTTACGGCCAGTTCATCAATCAGTGGCATAAAACATTGGTTTTTACGACATTGGCACGACTTTGGACGTGATGGCGAGCGCGGGCGGTTTATAATTGAATGGACTCGACGACTCTTCTACGAGACTCTTAAAGTGCTCTCTATTAGTTACAGGGAGTTGGTTCAAAACAAACGAGCCCCACTCTTGGGATTTATCAAAACGTCAAAGAGAAACGGAGAAAGTGGGTGAAGGTATCCAGTCGAATAAATGTGTAGGGGGGTCCCTTTCCATTATCACGCAGCCATCCAGTTGAGTTGGTGCCACTACGCAGCAGAGAGACATCGATTTTCTAATTGGGCATCCCATCCAGTCGCTCAGTCGGTCGGTTGGTGGCTGATGCTATTCTTCGATCTACACTAATTCCCTCGGCTGAGCTTATGTTTCTCTCTTTTCCTCAATGGAAACCCGTTTGTATCCTCTGCTGGGAGAAAGAAGGAAACGACAACATCAACGGGGTACGAGAAAACGAAACTAGGGACTACTCTTCTTCACTGCATTTTGGGAGTTTGTTATCGTTCCTCCCAAACAAGAAAATCGCTCCTTTCTAAACTTTTAAGAGAATGAAAAGAGTATCGCCTTTTTGTTTGGTTATCCGCTATAACTTTTGTGGCTCGGAGCGATTGTCTTCAGAACCCGCATACCAACGAGTTGATCGACCTATCAAATAATAAACAAAAGCTACAAAAGAAAAAAAAAACACCTGATGGTAGGCTTCGATATAATCGTCGAGTTTGAACTTGAAATCACGAGATCATAGAAAAATCGCACGACCTTTGACTTTGCTTTTCACCGACGGATGCCTTTCTCTATCTTTTGCGTTTCCCTTTTTTCTCAATCACGATTTCGAGTGCCGAGCTCTCGACAAACTGGAAAGTCAACAAAACAAACAAAGGAACTGGCTATGGATATATGAAAAACCAGCTCTTATATCACCTTTTTATTATTCGTCTAAGAATGCTGCGTCATCAAACACAAACACGAGAGAACACAAACACACGAGTCCGGTTTTTCAATAACTCTGAATGTGAAAATAGAAAGTGAACGCATCAATCAGAGAACGAGATAAGCCATCATCCACTGAAAGTTACGTCTCGCCCAAGTCGCATCGTCCCCCAGTTTTCATTGTCGTGACACACATATTGTAATTCTACTCCAGTTCCATAAAAATCCAACCCCGAAAGAAAAGGAACCCTCGCTACTCTACTGGAGGACTGCTGAATAGCTATTCAGAAAAACATCTCGGACGGAATGAATGAGCCCGTTGCCTCGGTTCACATTGCTGCTTGTCCACGAAGCGGAGACCGCATGGGAACGAGATCGCAGCGCGTTTGTGTTTTCATCATCCAACCATCGATCGTCTCAAGTCGGAATCTTTGGCGTTCTTCTTCAGTTTTCTTCTCTTTCTGTGGAATCTATATAGATTCCCCCCACAGCTTGTCTTAATACATCTTCAATGTATTCCAATGTCGGTCTGCACGCGTGCGTGCCTATATGTTCGGGGTAGTCGATTAAGGTTTTTCGTTTCTTTGGCGGGGTCGGCCGTCGTTGCTGCGCCATCACGCGTCGATAGAAAAATATTTTATGCATGGAACAGGTGCTCGAGGTTCGGCTTTATACTTGTCGTAATCACGATATCTCCCTGCTTACTTCGGAAACCGATCCGACATCGAATTTTTTCCTTTTTTTTCTTTATTCTTCGATTCCCTACTGATCCATCAAGCGGCGGTACTAAGACGGTAGTTGTACGTACACCAAAAGTAAGAAGAAGAGAAAAAAAAAGAGAAGGCTTGCATTACAGATCGGGGGCTATTTATCCATCGCAGTAGGAGGTTTCTACACAGCAGCAGCAGTCGGTAAAGAGTGTCTAAATGGAGATGCAACGCAAATACCTACTCGTACAATAACTCGTCTCCGTCATGGCCAACAGTTCAATCCGTTAGGAGGAGCAGGCTGGCCATCCAGTGGAAAGGAGTGGCATAATCGGGTCAGAACTAACCTCAGGTGGAACGGAGCAGAGACCGGTCCCTTGTCTCGTCTTCTTCATCTTTTCTTGTTAACATTTTCGAGTTCAAGTTCATCTCTCTCTCTCTCTCTCTTTCTCTCCCTCGGAATGAAAAAATTCCGACCAACTTTGACAAATGGCTAACTCGGGGCTCGCGTACATCTCATGTTAAATGATATTCCACATCTGGCTGCTCGTTCGGGTCAAGTGGGAGCAAAAAGTGAAAGCTGCTGCTGCTGCTGCATCAGGTGTGAACCAAGTATAACCCTCCACCCTTTTTGTGTAAGAAACCAAGAGGAAGAAGCAGCAAAAGGAGAAAAAAAATGGGCACGCTCGATCCATCACCGTCAAACTGGACTGTCAACGTTGATAATAACAATAGCCTCTACTTTGAGTCAACTCCCTTGCTAAGAAAAAAAAAAAATTCAAGGAGATGGGCAACCATAAAGAAATCTACACTCCTAGGGCCTAGGGTTTTCAATGTCCTCTAGGGCAGGAGCAGAAGCAGTCGTGACTAGAATTCTTCAATCAGACGATATCACAGAGAGGGCTAGTTAGGCTGTAGAGAGAGAGACAGGGTGGGGGAGGCCGTTGAATTCTCAGTTTTCTAGCGATGTAATTACCTGTTGAGAGGACGCGGCTCTTTGTTTTCGCCAGACGTCAGAAAGTCGAAAGAGACAGAGAGCCGGGGTGACATTTGTCTTCAGTTCCTTTTTGAATATTAGTTAATGACACCGGGCCCAGGTATCACATATCTTTATATACACCCCCTCCCTAACCTCCTTCTAAGGAAGTTGTAAAAAGAGGGGAAAGACGAACAACAAAAAAATAAGAAATTATTTCAGTTGTAGAGAGAAAGAAAAAAAGATCGTGGGAGCCGTTTCAGGTTTTTTCTTCGTATTTCTTTCATTCTTTTTTCTTTCTTAAGAAAGAAAGAAGAAAAACATTTCGGGGTAGAGGGCAGCTAAGGTGGTGGCAGTGGTGTAGGCAACCTGCGGGTATATACTGGTGTATACTACTACGTACCATACTACCAGGTACTACAGAGAAGACGTGAGAAAACTCCATTTTCATCATAATCATAGTATCGTGCTTTGGGGCTCTCCTTCCTGCACTTCATTTGTCGCCGTCTACCTACGTCTACCTGAATGCCTCTTGCGTGTCTCGTTGGTTAGCGGCATACGTATGTACTTTTTTTATATTTAGCTTTTCTTTTCTTTTTTTTTTTTTCATTGATTCTCCTAGTTTGTTCATTAACAAACGAGAATACTCAAATCACGCAGGACGTCGTTTGCCTTTTTTTTTCGCTTTCCGAGGGAATGTGGATCATTCTCGTTTTTATGTTGTAGACTTGTGGTTGTACTCTGATACCTTTGCGCTATTCCTGGGTGCATTTTTCGCTTCATACCGACTAAGTACTTTTTTTTCTTTCACGACCGGACGGAGGGTTGCGCACAGCATTCACGGTCGTTCGTCCTACCGTTGAGGCGGTTTACCTTCTCTTCTTTTTGACTTCATAATTGGTTTTTTTCTCTTTTTTCTCCGGCTCTTGGGTATGACCCGAAGCACTTCCATGGCCCCGGGATGCGTTAGTCATTGAACAATTTCTTCTTCTTCTCTCCCCCCTTTTTTTCTCCCCCCATGCGGCCAGGTATTTTGTTCATCAAGGTGGCGTTGTACATATGGAGTTTCCATCTGACTTTGAAATGTTTTTCTGCTGTTGCGTTATTTTGTTTTTTATTGCGCTGGTGTTTTCCATTTAGACCTTGCAGTGGAACAGGATGGAACATTCCAGCGTCGGCATCATCACGATTCACCACACGTGAAAAAAGAGAGACAGGACAGATCATCGATGACATATCGCAACTGTCCTTATAACGAAAACAAAAAGAGCAAACAGCATACTTTCTACTAGGACGCGACGGCGACGAACTCTTGCCGGACGGCCAAAACATTTTGTGCGTTGCTAACCCTCGTCCTGTCCATTTAAGGATCACCCGAGATAGGATGGGCCATGTCGTAAAAAGAAATAGAAGAAGGCGAAGACGAAAAAAAACAAACAGAGGACGGACCGAGTTTCTTCTCTGCTGGCCAGCAACGGATTGATGGACGGCAGAAAAGAAGAAGAGATAGGCGAAAAACATTGAAGAGTTAAGAGACGCCTTTTTTAGCGACCCGCTAAATTCGAAAGGTGACACGTTTAATAAATTATGTTTGTTGACGTTTGTCTATGAGGTGCCGTGTCTTGACCAGGAGGGTAACAAAATAAAAATGGACGATGACTTCTGAGTCAACTCTACCGAAAGCCTCGCAAAATAAACACGCCGCACTGTCGCTGCTGCCGCCGCCGCTGTTGCCGCCGCCGCCCTTGAAACACTCGGGTCCACCTCTGTGTAACTTTTATGTGCATAACGCGGCAATTCAAGCGGCGACACGATGGAGGAGAAGAAGAAAATTTGAAAGTCAATACACAAAACGCAGAAGTGGGAAACGGAAAGAGTCACTTCTCGCAACCCAACAGAGTCAACAGACATTCCAGAAAAAAAAGTTGGGAAGAAAAAGTCGCCACTTGTGTGATGACTTCTTTTGTGTGTACAGCAGCCAGCACAATAACGGCCAACCTTGATGTGTCGTATTTATTTGAGTTGCCACGGTCAGCGTCGTCGTGAAAAATAAAAATGACGTCACTTTATTTCTCTGTAAGGGAAATAAAAGCAACAAAACAAAAGAATGGAGGGTAAAGTTTTGCCGACCATATCGCCGACCAGTTAATTGGCCAACTACGAGGAAGAACCGACGCGTCTGCTGGGGAGGAGGACAGGTGTGCGTGCGTTTACTTCGCTTACGGCTCCTCCGCTGCTCCTCTCCCAGCCAGCCCAAACACCAACAATTCGACGGATGACTGGCGTTATAGATATGATCCGGAGGACCGTGCGGCATATCAATAAACATGGGGGTTCAAGTTATTCTCTCTGTGTCAGCAAACTCGTGTGTGTGTCTAAGGAATCGAGGGGGGACAAAAAAAAAAAAATCACAATACGGTGCGATGCCCACATCCAAAGGGGGCAACCCACTTTGTCATTGTGTTCCCCCACTGTCACGTCAGAGAGAGAGAGAGAGAGACGAACTACGCTTTTTTCCGACTTCATAACTCTTCCATCTTTTTCCGACCGACTCTATCTGATCGTGTCGGTTAGCCCTCACCTGCGTTTGTTCTCTTCTTCTGTTTTTTTTATGTCGCTGTTAGTTGGCAGCGGCGGAGGGGGACGATGTGAATATATCCGTGCGCGTCTTTACCTATTGGCCTGCTTGTTACACGCCAGTTACTCGGACGACGCAACACGCGCAGCGCCAGAGTTGCTGGATATTTTAGACTAGGCTTTTTGCGCTCCAGTTTCTTCCGTGAATGTGCCAACAAGCCAACTATGCATGTCTGATGCATTTTTAATGACCCAAACACCAATTGCCGTGAATAATTTCTAGCAAAGACTCCAGCAGCCTGGGCTGTAGTCGCGGGCTTGGACGAAGAGCCGGCCCTGGCAGAACAATGCGCGCCCCACGAGTCCTACGCCACTCCACGCTATCAATCATCTCACCTTTGCAGCATGCGCCAATCGATCGCATGCATTAAAGACAACATCGTGTTCGATTGGGAATACATCCAACAATTGTAGAAACGCGCGATCCCAAAAAGGCAAGACTCTTTGGCCATAGTAACAACATATCTGTGGGTGTCTATTGAATTACTTACAAACAAGACTTTGTGATGGGAGCAGAAGCAGCCGGTTACCGAATATTCCACTATTCCAGGCTTTTGGTCGCCGTTGAAAAGTCAACTAGGACATAAGAGTTCACTTAATGGAAGATAACGTTCCCCAGTCGACAGCACTCGGATTCTCTCTCACGCGGAAGAGCAGCAGAAGACAACAAGAATTGTTCGAAACCAAGAGATACAAACGCACACGACTGCCTGCCGAGACGTGCCGCTTCGGACTGAGGAGAGAAGATGGCCAAGATTCCCATTCAGAGGGGCCCATGTACCGTTGAAAGAGCCAGAAATCGGCACTCGCCGTCAAGCCAACATGGGCGCGTCGGGACAAAAGCCGCATCGACAGATGGAGGACTCGCGACTAGCGCGACTGCTGGTAGACGAAGAAGAAAAAGAAGAAGAGGGCCAAAAGAGCAACATCTCCAGGTATCGAGTTTCCAATTCGACGAGATCGTCCTACCAAAGCTCATTACGAATTGGTAATTTAGATGGAAATCGAAGTGATTCCCAGCCGAGCTTGATTTCGATTTCGAGAACCGCGTGGGACCCATCAAGTCGGGAACGTTTTCGATGCATCAATCCTCTACGCATGTCGAGAAAAACGTGCTGTATCCAAAGTCCAAGGAGGAGGAAATTCGAGATCGTGTTGCTCCGCTCCACCACGGGAGGAGAGGTATTCACATTCCGGGATGCAAGACTACAAGAATAAGAAGGAAACGTCGTTCCTAGATTGCTGCAGATATTTCAGACAGACAGCCACTGTATATATAGGACTTATAGGTATTAATAAAAGCCGACAGACGAGAAATCTATTGTCCAAAACATTCCATCACCTTCTTCTTCTTATTGTTGATATTGTAATCATTGTTTCGCCCCAAAAGTCGCCGGCAACCCAACTTGTTTGACCTGTGGAGAAGAGAACCCCAAGTAGACTCAATCTATACAGCGCAGACTTTCGCGACTTGGTCGTAAGCAATAAAAAAAAGAACCTAGAAGAAACCCCTCGATCGGTGTCAGTGGACCGTAAAAAAAGAAGCCAAGATTCATTTTCTCTCTTGAATGCAGCATCAAAAGGAAACCTTTGACAGCGGTCCGACCCACCGAGAGCCGAAGGTGTTTTTTTTTCGCAATTTTACATTGTGTAGCTGCAGATGTTGAGCGGTGTACATTATACAGAGAGGGACTCAACGGTGTTTGAAGAATTCGGCGAAAGCTAATCGCCATTAGCCCGTCACCTATAGGTGGAAAAAGTTGATGCGTAATTGGGACAGATCGGTCGGCGCTTGTCTGTGCTGTGTTTCACTGCTGCTCTATTCTTCATCAGAGTTTTGGTCAGAGAAGAAAAACGTTTTATATCCAGCGATGCAATCAAGTGTGTGTTGGAGTTGTCACGGTGTCCTAGTCATCATCAGCACCAGGCCCCAGACTTATCTACTCTCTCCTCCCTCATTGTGTCGAGGATGACTGGATCCTTTTTGTTTCTTCCAACAGCACACACACACTCACACGATTGCACACAAGTTCTTTTTAAACGAGAGAATACACCACCAAGTGGTCCAGCATCCCCCTTCCCCCATCCACATTCCTTACGTCATTCAAAATAGACTTTCTTCTTTCATTGTCAGCCGATGGGCTCTTTTGTTCAGCCGGATGATTCCGCACCCCTAATATCGGGCTACGGACGGGCCAGGTCCAGCATCGGCAGTTGCTGAAAATTCTCCATTGTTCCTTTCCGCACTAGAATTAATCGGCAACTTTTCTCGTGCAGCAACGACTCTGTAATTTCCGCCGTATTGTCGATGACAAGGGACTCGCCGGTGCGCCAGCAGTTGGTTAGCAGTTTTCTCCGTCGTCGATTTTTCATTCGTCCACGGCGCGCGGCACGAGAGAGTTCTCTTTCACTTCCCGGTCATTAGTGGCACGACGGCGAGCGTTTGGTACCTAGGAGCATGTGGGGGGGCCAGCAGCGGGAAATGTCAGACAGGGAGAGAGACCAACGAGCGGTGAAAGGACTTTATTCCCACCGGTCAACTTATGACCTCGATATCTTTCACCAAAACACATCTCTTTTTTTTCCTCCTACCTAAGAGCAGCAGAGTAGATGAGAGAAGACGGACGGTCGATCTCTTTTCTCTGTCTGTGCTCTGCAGCGATTTGGGGAAAGGTGTTTCCAAGGCGCGCAGTCCTGATGCTGTTGCTGTTGAGATAAAGAGGAGAAAGATTTGATAGAGGGGGCAGAGTCCTTTTGGGAAAAGTGAAATGACTCTCTACTGTTGCTTTCACGTAATGTAGGGTTTTTACCACAGAGCGCGCGCGCCGTAGTATATAAGTGCCATAACCATCATCATTGGTTATCGCCGCGAGATCCGACCGAACAGGTTCCTCATTACAAGATAGAATTCGTTTTATCACCTACTCAGAATGAGCTTTGATTGTATTCATTTTCAAATAACGCGAAGGAAAAAAAAACGTCTCCGGTAGCATTCTCTTTTAAAAACGATCACGATTATTTTTTTGCCAACATGATGTTGATTGTAGACTAACGTGTTTCGAGAAATCATCCAGTTTGCCCAGATTTTCTAACTCTGCATTCTTGCAAATGACTCTTAACCAGATTGTAATGGACTTTCTCGGTCCCAGCTTCTTCCGGCCTTAAAAAAAAAACACTTTTTTTTTGCCAATTCTGCGCGCATACAAAGGACTGGATTACGGCTGGGTCATTGTACCGATGTATTCGCCGTAATAAATCAGCTTTGATTGTTGAATAAGTTCCTATGCTCACAAAGAAAGAGAAAAGAGAAGTCTGATGTATACAGAAGGAGAAACGAGCGGTCTAACAAAGAAAGAAAGGTGTCGATGCACGGTATAATGAGGCAAGAAATCACCCGAGTACCTGAAGCGGTGTATGGCGCCGACCCCAGTCAAAAGCCGGGCCGGGTGGGCTTTAACTCAGTTCACGGTCTATTCGCGGCCCATCGGCTATTATACAACCCATAGGCCGCCGGTCATCAAGAAGAACCTTTTTTCCCTACACCCAAGACGAAGCTGTTTTTTTTTCCTTTCTTTTCCTTCTTCCTGCCAAACTTCTCTTGTCGACCCATCCACCATTCCTAATCGTTCGCAACCAATACAATCATTTTTTCCAAGCACGGTTGACTTCACTCGCGCCCTATTAACTTAATGCTCCTTGGCTCAAGCAACTGAACCGAGTCCGTCTAATCGAAAGAGGAAACTTTGTGTATAACATTCGTTTCACGGGGCCAAGAGAAAAAGAAGGAACTAAGGAAGGACGGAACCGCCCGAAATGAGTTGCGCAGTTCGTCAGGGGCTGGTCAAATAGGTATTCCGCGTGGTTGGCCCATACACGCACTAGTACCTCATATCTGCTGACGTCAACTAACCCCAAAGCCGGCAGGGCTCAGTGTTACACCGCAAACGCTTGAAAGACAATGAGAAACGCCGAGGCATAAAATTAGCTAATTTAACATAACGCGAAATGAACTTTTGTGTCATGCCACAGTCAAAGGTGCGCCCAAATTACCATGCGGCAGTCTTACTAGTGGAGAAAGTGTTATTAATGCAAGGCACACATGGTCTAGCTCGGTTTTTCCTTTATGAATTATAATATGAACTGCATGTTGGATCGATATAAATGTACTTGCAGTCGACAAAAAGAGCAGAGGTGATCCGATCAAAAGTCAGCTTATTTCAGCCAAGACCTCGATTACGTTTTCAAATGAAATTGATCGTCCATCTGCAGCATGTCGATGTGAAAAGACATTCCGGATCGATCTTTCGTACTACATAAGCGATCGCTATATAGTTCATCATGTGTACCTGACGGTCGATGGTATTATCGAGCGACACGAGGGCCTGAATGGATCCTCCTGCCGCTTTGACGCGTTGCGGAATCGGATCGGACGGGAAGTGAGTCTCGAAGTAACCGCGATTTTTCTGTGCGCCTTCGGCTTCCATTGATGTTAGTATGCAGCAAGAAACCGGTCGTGTCATCCTTTTAGGGATCCATCGGCGTTTAATAGGACTTTCGTCCAGCGTTAAGCAGCTGAGGTTGAAGTCCAAATCCGTGCTGACTTGGCGATTTGGGTGGCCTGGCTTTGATTTGTCTCTACGCCGCTGGTGGTGATGATCCCATCGAATTTTATCAAACCAGTTCCACAAAGAAGCGGATCTTTTCCTTTTCAGCGGTTCATCCATCCTGGCCATTTTCCGGTGTAGCTGAACGGAAAAGCGCGCGAAAGAGACGGACGATAACGGGCCAAGTATTGGAGGTATGCGTGTAACGTTATGCCGTCGAACCCCTTGGCGTGCTTTGACTCGCACAGGTCACAACTCGGCCGTCACTGATGCGATATCGGATTCGATGTAGCACTCGAGCAGATCGGAGAATGCACATCGCGCAATCCAGCCATTCCGTCCCAACGTTTTGTGTAACCGTTCATTTTCCAACAACAACTTGATCTACTACTATACTGTAAAGAATACGTGATTATGTACCAAGACGGGCTAGCTTTCAGTGGAGTTAAGTCACCGGGCGTCCCGAAAGAGAGAGAGAGAGAGAGTTTTGGTCAGAGCATTTTGGTAATCACGTCACGTCACTCGGGTGAAATTGAATATTCAGTTATCTCTCTATGCTCCCAATAAGGTCGAACAAGGCCAACGATATCTGTCCGTATGGGAATTAGCTAAGAAAAACAAGGGATTGTGTAGAAAGCAGGTCTACAATAAGCCAACGCCGCATGTGGCTCCACCTGGACAGACGGACGGAACGAAAACAAACGGCAAAAGACTTCACTTGATGTCGACGCCGAAAGGGCCGTCGAAGAAAGCACTTCCGTCGGCGCTTCGCTTTTCACTTCACTTCAAACAAACAATCCGAAAGAGAGAAAGATTTCGAACGGTAATAACAGTAGACACGGATCAGTTACCGACGCGTGATTGGAAGGCACTGCTTCGTCGGACGACGTCTGCTGGAACACTGCAGGTTTATCTAGACAGAATCGGCATGAGAGACATGGGGCATGCGCCTTTGCATTCAGAAAGGTGCATTGATACATATACGGCAGCTCGTCCATAGGCGGCAATATACCGGGTACCGTACCTTGCATGTGTACCCTGGAACAGTCAACGCTCCAACTCTGAGCTCCACGAACTCAACCCTTAGTCGAGAAGGTCTGGTGCTCTTTTATTTTCCTGTCGGTCCTCTTACATGCACTCCACTTTCTTCGGCAGGTGTTTCATCTCGTCTGCATCCAACCCCGCATTCAGGCTTGCGGATCGTATTTCAAATCCGCTGCCTTTTTTTTACCTGCCCAAGCGAGAGTCGTACGTGCTAGAGCATAAAAAATAGCCGGACACATCAGTAAAAAATAATAAAAATTAATAATATAAAAAGTATGTCGTCTACCGCCACGCTAAAGTACAATTTTTTATTCTACAAAATTACGAAATAAGCTATATCTTTAATTCTTTATACCACTTACATCATTTGCACTGGCAGATTTTTGCAAGTTTTTCGTATATTCCGAAAAGCTATTTCATTGGGCAAGTATCCCAAAGGGAATTCAATCAGGAATCCATTTTTGAGGTCTTAATCCGCCTTTTCTTTCCAATAACACGAAGTCAGAGTTTCAGGATTTTATTTATGATAAACAAGGTCGCTTATTTGTCTTTGACGATTTCGAGACGGTTAACTGGGGTGTCTGACGAAGGATGCCGTTTCTTTGGGCAGATCCGCGATTTTTTAATGAATATTTATAAAACTTTAAGACGTTTGCAATTAAAAGTCTTCCAATGGAACAGACATTAATAAAACATCTTAAGATTCCCATTTTCCAATTTTGTGCTCCAACTTAAAATTGTTCACCGAGCCTAATAATTCCCGTACTTTCAAAAAAGATGATAACTTTACAATCAAAGTTGTACAATCAAAATAACTTAGCAATCATTAGTTGCATAGCTGTAAGATAAGTGTATATGCCAGACCTAAAGCCTGCTAACAGTAATATGAGTTTTGAAGCAGCTTTACAGAAAATTTTCATCGCATCATTAACGAAACTGTATTATTAACGCTACTTATAAAATATAACAATTAAGAAAACCATAGTATAAAACGAATTATTTGACTTGACTGACAGATAAAGTAATTTACCTAGACAAGAAGCTGATTTGGTAGATCAAAGATCATTCAAACCTAACATTTATTTCTCCCAATATTTACAATTTGTTGATTAGACTAGATTGGTTGAATTGCGAGTCGACAATTGAGGGCTACCGGGGGATAAGATTTGGGGATTAGTTCTGTCAATTCGCTCAGCTAAGACAGCTGCTTGGTTTCTCGGCTGAGTGGACTGGATGGGCTTGAAAAGATCTCCCAGATGGTGAAATGTGAATAACGAGCCTTTGATGATACTCAGCTGTAAAGCGTACTGCAAAATCAGAGCCCCGAAACCTTTGTAAAGACCCCATCGGCCTTCTTCGCGAGTGATGGTATTCCAACAATCGAAAAAGCCATCGTAACGTGTTAGGATGGGTATGACGGATGAACCCGTGTCGAGATTATCAATAATCGTACGGGTTCCTTGAATGTGTAACCTTTTGAGAAGAAAAAGGACAATTTAAGACAAGAGAAAACAGTTGGGCCAGATATTAAACTCGGTCTACCTGTGGAGAACCGTTTCAAATGGGAAAAGCAGAACGTCTGCCACCAAAGATCCGGCAAATTTAGATGACATATCAAGATCGTTGGCCTCCACGATGCTTACTTCTTTAGAAACGGCACCCTAAAATCCCAAATTTTTTTTCACAGTAATTGACAGAATAAGAATTCAGTTTTTCTGTAAACAAACCTGCTTACGCTGACTTCGTTTTTTAGCGGATGTCATTCCCCAGCGAGTTAACCCAGCCGAAAGGACAGAGATGACGTAGTGAACCGTTCCGCATAAAACGGCTGGACATAAAATGATCCAAATGGGCAGCAATCGACCTAAACGTTTCAAGGAAAACGAAAAATTAGACTACAACAAATTATGAGATTTACAACTCTTTCTACCAGTTTGAGGAGCAGACCAACTCAAAAACCGGTAAATTCCTTCTTGAAAAACATCAAAGAAGCCAGGCTTTTCACTCGCGATATCGGACTGAACCGTTTCGACCACGCTTGCTGCATAAAATGGAATCACCACAGCTAAACTGACACTGTAAGAGGCACAAAATCATTAAATGTAAAATCAGTGCCAAAAAACTCTTGATTTCTGTTTCTAGAAATACCTTTTAAGAAGAATATGATGGCCGATAGCTCTAAGCGAACTATGTCGATCTATTTCTCTTTATATAAAGGAAAAAAATATTTAGGATGAGTCCATTATTTACTTAAACTTTAAGTTCATTTCACTGAAAAATATTTCATTCAACCTACTTTGGCCATGGTGTTATTTTACTGAGCACATCTTCAACTGCTAATGTAAGACCTTTTACAATAAGAGCACTACCAATTCCTTTCCACAATACTGTCATGCTTTGTCGCTGATGGAGTCTGATGACTACTGGAAACAAGCTGAAAGGTAATGTATGATATTTTCTAGAAAATACATTGACCTAAAGGCCAAATTATCCCCAAGTAAGACAATGATGAAACTTTGGAATTTTTTTGACTTTATACCTGACACTGTCTCCTCAACACCAAAAAAGGATGACATAGTAAGTTTTCAGCAGCAAGCCTCATGACGCCAAAACCAGGATTAATGGGAATTCTAGATGAATCAATTACATCTTCTGGAATTTGAAATAAAGTTACCCTAGGTTTAAAAATTAACACACGTAAATAACAGATGTATCTACCATTTCGTGATTTCAGTTTAGAATTATTCAGTCTGTTTTCCCAATGTTGTATCCTAGGATCAATTATTTCTTCCGAACCGTCAGCCTTCTTGGTCCAAAAAGGAGAGTTTTCCAAGCTTAACTGACTGTAATAAAATGTGTAGTCCTCAGTTCCAGCCATACCAATTAATGCGCTTTATAAGGTATGAATCCAAAATTGATTTCATCGAAGTTTCACATGGGTAGAAAAAAGATGCACTAGAAGTCTACAACTAGAGCGCAAACAGATAAGTGATAAACTGATAACAGAAAAACAGATGATTCGAGCTAGCAGACAACAGACCCTGTACGAGAAACAAGACGCAATACACCCGTCTTTTCTACCTAGTTATTTCTCCCCTTGCTAGATGGCCAGCTCCTGTTTTTATTTATAGGCTCTGCTGCTGTAGCCAGTGCTCTGTCTGTCGGTCCTCACTCCTCAGTCGGCCTGTTGCTACCACAACGATTACGAACTACCACGGCATGATTATGAAGGTGGCTATGCCAACCTTCAACTTGAAGTACACATATGTACAATGTATTATCTCCCGATACACACACTCGGACAATCTGAGCACATAATTGTTAGATTTGAATATTGAAATAATCCGTCACCGTAGTGGGCTGTCTCTCCCTCTTCCCGTAGTAGTGATTGTAGGGATATAAAAATAATAGAGGGAAATAATTGATGAGAACTTCAAAAGAACTGATCACTTGAAATTCCCCCCCCCCCCGCTCGGCGCGAAATGAAAAAAATCTTACCTTGGATGACTTTCGAGAAACGATTTGATGATTCTGTAGACGCGTGGATTTATGGGGTGTTCAATTGAATTCCTGGCCACCATGAATATCTGAGTTGTGAATTCAGAGGTGGGAACTCGGAGTTTTCCCAGGGTCCACTTCCCAATAGGAAATACGAGTGGGTACTGTTTTTTGAAACAGCGAGGACACTCCCCGTTCGGGTGGAGTCTATATGTATATTCGTAGTAGAACGAGCATTTTAAATTTGCCGTCTCCTTGTAAAATTTGTCCACCGTTTCCCCCTCGTAGTGATTTACGATCGTTCCAGATAAACCGGACAGGACTCCTGGTCTCTCTAGAATTTTCTCTGAAAAAAAAAACAGAGAATAAATCCCGGGGTTGTATATTATTGCAACAAAATCTGTTGTTGCAATAAGTGGATTTTTTTTCTATTGCACCGAAATATTGAACCTAGCCCTAGATTAAACGAATGGAAATGTAGTATAAAATATTAGTATCTCACTAATGCCGGCTTATCTCGAAGATTCAGCCCACTAACTTTCACGGCATATTGTAAAATCCCAATTGTGGGTGATTGAGGTCCAAATCCTGCCAAGTTGCTCACGGAGACATTTTGGCCGAGCACCAAAATTGCATTGTTCGAGTTCAATACTAAATCAACAGGGTTGTATGTGTCCGGTTCAATGTGTCTTTGGTTTCTTTTCCAACGCCAAATGTTGTCCACAATTTCGCTGGTTTCTTCGAAAATACTTGCAGCAATTTGTTTACACAAATCCACTTGTTCGTTGATGGCACTTGATCACCATCAATGAGCGGGATCGCGCTCCGAGCGCGACCCAACCCTGATTTCAAAATAACTTGTATTGAAGCTTCCTAGACTAATTTTTATAAAGAACGTTTTTTACTACTTTCAAAATTGAGCGCGAGCGTGAGCGCGTCCCAACCCTGGCCCAAAGTTATCTTAAAAAATAAAGTTGACAAAACTCAAATTGTACCGTTTCGTTTTCGCCATCAATGAGATGAGGCAGGTGGTTTTGTCTCTATGAGCGTAAGTGGTTTCGCCAACAATTTTATACAATTGTTGCCAGTGTTTGGACGACATGGCACAGCTGGAGCTGAGTAAGTGTGTTGGCTTCATATTCGGGCACTCAAAAGCAACCGTGCCTCTACACTTACGCGCTACTTGTAGGAACAGAAAAAAATAACTCACAATTATTGAAAATTCTTCTAAACATTACATTTTCATATTGTAACATTTTGTTATAGATTTAGATTTATTAATATTGCGTCTAATTTATAGTAGACAACAGACCCCGTACGCCCGTACGAGACGCAATATACCCGTCTTTTCTACCTAGTTATTTGTCCCATCGCTAGGTGGTTATGCCAACCTTCAACTTGAAGTACACATATGTACAATGTATTATCTCCCGATACACACACTCGGACAATCTGAGCACATAATTGTTAGATTTGAATATTGAAATAATCCGTCACCGTAGTGGCCTGTCAAATAAGAAGTCCTTCACCGTAGTGGACTGTCTCTCCCTCTGCCCGTAGTTGTGATTATAGTCAGTATAAATATCGTTTCCAAAGTACTGGTGTTCAAGGGAGATATAAAAATAATAGAGGGAAATAATTGATGAGATCTTCAGAAGAACTGGTCACTTGAAATCCCCCCCCCCCCGCTCGGCGAGAAATGAAAAAAATCTTACCTTGGATGACTTTCGAGAAACGATTTGATGATTCTGTAGACGCGTGGATTTATGGGGTGTTCAATTGAATTCCTGGCCACCATGAAGATCTGAGCTGTGAATTCCGAGGTGGGAACTCGGAGTTTTCCCAGGGTCCACTTCCCAATAGGATATACGAGTGGGTATTGTTTTTTGAAACAGCGAGGACACTCCCCGTTCGGGTGGAGTTTATATGCATATTCCTAGCAGAACGAGCATTTTAAATTTGCCGTCTCCTTGTAGAATTTGTCCACCGTTTTCCCCTCGTAGTGATTTACGATCGTTCCAGATAAACCGGACGGGACTTCTGGTCTCTAGAATTTTCTCTGAAAAAAACCAGAATAAATACCGGGGTTGTATATTATTGCAACGGAATCTGTCGTTGCAAAAAGTGGATTTTTTGCGAGTAAGAAAGCGTTCTGCCCTGCAACTTTGTGATGAGGATGTAGCTCGGCAACGATGCTATAGTCCCTAAAGAAATACACGTATTATTGAGGTTAGACGGATGATATTGTGAAATTAAATTGTATTAATCCTAACCCTTCTCGATGGGCTGTTTGAAAATAGTCCGGTAATGCAGCAATTATTACCCTCTCATCACAATGCCTTTTGCATAATATTGTAGTTGTTCGAAAGGCGGCTCTGGCAATGGCAATTGTCGTATATATTCCTCACCAATTGATGAGTAGCGGAGATCCCTTTAAAACATTTCTCCTACAATTATTGAAAACAATTTAAGCTTCTAGTCAATCATAGTTACTAGTTAATAATTTACGCATGTAGTCCACTAGTTGACCGGACAGTCCCGATTTCTACTTTGGGGACCAGGTCACATAATTTGGATCACTATGGTGCAATCCATTTTTTTCTACGATGCACCGTTTAGGAGGAGATAGCTGCCCGATTTCACACTCGGGCGTGGGGCAAAAGTCTAAATAAGTGTTTTTCGAGCCCGGGTCCCGAGGAAAGTAGGCGTGGCCCTTATAAATAAGGGCCGGTAAGCCTTCGGCTGGGGACTACGTCCCCAGTCCTCAGGGATAATTAATTTCAAAAGTTGGGGGAATAAAGAAAAAACGACCAATTCTTTGATCGCATGTATCAATCATTTAGTTCAATTAAATTTACGTTGTTAAAATGGAATTGATTAGATTATTTTCGAAAATTTCGACGCGTTAACATAAATTCCGAAGGCGCCCAAGGGGCTTTATTATGTATGCCATCAAATTTTGCCTGTCATTTGTTGTTTACGCTTTTCAAATTCGTTTTTGAGCACTATTCATTGTTTTTTATATGCAAATTAATATGTAAACGTGTTTGTCTATCAATACATTTGTTTTTAACTAAATTTGTAAGTTTACTTTATTAATAAATAGCAATATTAAGTTAAAACTGCCGTTTTTAAGGTTTTTTTATTGTTTTTAAATAAGAAAATAGTTAAATTAAGCATATATTATTTTAGCGCTGCATTCTAATGGCGGGTGTTTGCTGGATTTCAAACATCAACACATTCAGTTAGAAGAGCCTGTCCGCCGTCATTTCCACTGCAAACTGTTTCTTTAGTTTATTGATCACGGAAATTTCTATTGAAACCACCTGTGTAGTTACACTAATGGAAAGGAGACGGGAGTTCTGTTACAAAACTCCTTTTGGATGTTTTGTTAAATTATGTTCTGCACAGTTAAAAGTGGACGAGCTGGTTGTGCAGGATGGTAATAATGTTGTATTGGAAGAGACTTGGATAATAAGTAATGCAAATGATATTGTATAACAAAATCGATGCATGCAAATGTTTAATTTTGCTATGTTAGTTTGCTAGCCAAGAGTTGCGAAAAATCTGTTTTGGGTTGTCGAGGCGCAGTGAGGAAAAATATGACCAAAAAGTGGCTGAAATTGATACGGCCATCAACAAGTTGACCAGCCATGCTTCTTACAAAAAGCTGGTTCAATGTGCCTCTTTCAAAGCACTTTCATTATTCTAATCTTGGAACCCTTTTTTAAAATATTTATTTGGTATATTTCATTTTAGCCAATTTCCAATAGCGTTGATTACACTTTGCTCAGTTTTTTTATTCATTTTTCGAAACGCTGGCTCGGTTCTACCGTTAAATTTTACATGTTTCAGTCAGTTCAGTGTATTTGTAAAGATTAATACAAGATTTTTTCAATTTTTAAATATTCTTTATGATCTTTTTAATATGGTAACTCCAATTTGAGGATCAAAACAAATGCGCTATAGAAAGCGTGATTGATTGAGCACTAAAAAGTCACATTCAAAAATAAAATTCTCAGTGGTTCAATATATTGTAACTAACTTGGTGTTTCTAAATCAAGAAATTCATTAAGAGAGGGACTAAGTACTTAAAAATGACCGGCCAAGAACTAATGTTAGCTGCTTAACTCTTATACGAGGACGGTTACATTTCCAACCCTTGGACTGATTCAAACATTTACCCTAATGACTTTATTTATTAAGCCAAAAGCTTGGTATTGCGCATTTTTACTGTTAATAATTTTTTCCATCGACAGATTCATTGTCTTTTTTTTTAATTTAGGAAAACAATCCGGAGTGGGGAAACCAAATTTACCTCCTTGTTATGGATGAGGGTCCTTGCTCAAGACTTTCGGCAGCGCGCTAACCATCCATCCATCCACTGAAGGACGGATTCCACTTGGAAGGAGATTGTGGAATCATTTTCAAGTTCGTTGCCGGCTACTTTTTGGGCAATATCTCTACCGACGCAATGGTACGTAGTTCGAACTTTCCCCTACATAATTTTTGTTTCTTAATGTTCCTTCATTGCTTTAGATTGAAACAACGAAGACGTTTGTCGCCATCGGAGGCGAAGTTTCCACTGTACAAACACCGATGTTGTAACACCGGGATTCATGTACTTCTGCGAGCATGAAAAGCCGTAAGTAAAGGATATCCCGGGTTTTTCAAGAGACTTTTCAAGTAAGAAAATTCTATTCATATTCCGTATAACATTTCTTCTTATATTCTTTTTTTCCATTTCTAGGCCAAAGATGTTAAAGTTACGGTCACGTATGCCTGCTCTCAAGTACGGCTTCCCAATGAGGGGGACCTCGTTGACTTTTTATGGACGCTATGGGGGTGTGCGTTGATCACAAGTACTTGGAGCACCTGCAGTATTTGGAAGAAATGGATTTCATCGCCAGAACTAGCGAGCATCTTTTTCACCCTCGCCCCCGGGGTGTTCGCCTCATGGACGGATACAAGGCGCTAGACGCCTACATTGAAGACGTCTTCACTAGGTTGGGTGTACGGTTTTAAAAAAATGTACATATTTTGACTTTGTACAGGTGGAACAAGAACTCTGAAGGTCCATCTCCAGAAAACATTGTGGCTGATCTATTAGAATAATTTCTGATTGGTCTTGCCCTGATAATAAAGTTCACCTAGCAAAATGAAATTATCTTCTCGTGAATTGTTTGGAATTTCACAAATTCAACCTTGCGAAATTGAAACCGGTGAGGGGGGATAAACCCGGACTGTTTCAATTCGTGTCACACCTACAAACACGTAAGTGTTTTAATTATTTATTTATGAATTTTCATTGACTAATATATTGATTTTTAAATTTTTTTCAGAAATGGTATTGTGCGGCTACCCCTACTGTTGCAACCCGGCTATGTCTTCTTTATTCTATGCTTCTTCTCCCTCCGCTAGATGGCGAGACCGTCTTTCCACCCTCTCTTGTGTTAGTTGCATCTTAGGTAGATTCCGGTCGAACGAGCAGCGAGAAGGAACACGCGTTAGCTGGGTCCGATCGCCTTGATCTTTGAATACAGAAATTGTCCAGTTCTCGACGTGTTTCGTGTTTTTAGTGTCTTAAGAGAAGCGAGAATCGTAACAGTGGTGGCAGCGGCGAGATTTCGAGTTCCCCAAAGTGCTTTTGTGTTGAATTCCGAGTGTTCGATCGGCAGCTTCCTGCAACGAGGAGCGGCCATCTTGGTCTTGGTTTTTGAGTGTAGTTTTTGTGAAAATTTGAGTGAGTTCCTCATTTCCGGTATTTATGCTATTGTTGCAAGGTCAGGCTCTAGTTGGCAAGGTCGGCAACTCTTCATCGGTACTTTCGAAAGCAACGTCTAATCGGACGCCTATCTGAGCTCAATTTTTTTTGTCTTCATTATTATTTATTTATTTATTTTTTTTTTTTTGTTGTGAATACGATTCGTGGTGCCGAGTTTTCTTTTCCCCTCATTTTTTCTTTATTTTGTTGACTGCCACTGTATTTGCTCGTTTCTGGACTGCGATTTTTCAACGTTGTGGTCAGGCTCCAGTTGGCTGGGCTCAATTGCGAATTACTTATTCTCCTTTTTCCACCACGTGGCAGCCATCTTATCTGGGCTCAGTCAATTTTTTATTCGTGCGTGCATTTGTTCGGCCCTTTCTTCAACTTAAACGAGATCTTGTTTTTGTGTTCGTGCCACAGGTGTGGCCGGGTCCTTGTTGGCCTGTCCCCCCATGCCAGCACAAAACTGCCGGGCAGACGAGCGAGTAAGGACGCGCGTGCTAAGAAGAAGCAGAAGCGAGGAGTGAAGCGGTTCGTTGAGAAACAAAGACTACTTGTTCTCTTGGATGACTACATCGCACAACGAGGGGAAGAAGAAGCCCGTGAGGATCAATTACCGGATGTATTGCCTGAGTTGGAACATCAAGAGGCACAAGAGCACCCAGTCGAGCCAGAAAAGTTAGAAGAATACCTTGACGAGCGGGAAGAGGTGATAGATCATCAAATCGAGCTGGAAAAGGGGGACGTGGACCCCAGCGAACCAGAGAGGGTGATAGAACTCCTCAACCAACCGGAAGAGAGTGATAGCGAAGACGTCATTTACATTGGTGCGAACGAATTTCCTGACGACGAATCATATCGTGCTGTACTGGGCAATTAAACTGGATACTATCCGAAATTTTCTTTTTTTCATCTACTTTGTCGATGCCCGGTTGTCGCTGTACCAAAGGCAACTGTTCACGCTGTTCCTGTTCTACCGCAGGCCGATTTTGTCTGCCAGTTTGTAAGTGTGGTGCCAGTCGTTTTTGTGTCAACACACCGGTGGGCAACGCTCTTTTGGAGCCCATCTTAGAAGTAGAGATGGGAGACGCAGCACTAATCGCACAGTTGGTGGCTCTTACTGGCCAGTTGAATATAAATCAACAAGCTCAAACTCAAGCGCAACAACAACTTCGCAACGACATGGTACAACAACAACAGGCTCACCAAGATCTCCTGACGCAGCTAGTCAACCATCCCATTGTACAACCCGCTCACCAACAAGGGCCACGGTCTTCAGCGGTGATGTCAATCCCATCATACACAGGCCAGACTACGGATAACTTAACCGATTGGCTGTCCATTCTCAACCGGACGGCTGTAGCTGAGGGATGGGCTGACGACGTCAAACGACGAGTAGCTATTGGGAAACTGACAGGTCCGGCTTTGCGTTGGCAAGATTTGACTGGCCACGGCCATGCCCTTTGGCCCAACTGGGTGGCCGCGTTGGAGGCTACTTTTATGCCTCGCTTATCGTTGGTGGAGTGGTGTTTGATGGTAGAACGTCGCGTGCAGCTGCCGAATGAGTCCGGGGCTCAATATGCTCTTGAGAAAATGCGCGTTTGCAACTTGTGCCCCCACCAGTTACCTGCGGTGGAAGCCGTCAACTATCTAAGCAAAGGACTTTGCCAGCCCGATCAGAGAGCTATCATGCTGGCTATTTCCCCAGCGGATTTAGCTGCATTTATTACGCGTATTCGAGACTTGGAGGCGATTGGAGGTAACACTACGTCTTCCCCGAATAATCCTGTCCCACAAGTCGCTTCTCTCTACTCCTCCTGATTTGGCAAGTGTGCTGAAGACTTTCGGCGAGCAAATCATCCAGATCAAGCAAGACGTCCGTGAAGTTGCCAGAGCAGTCGGTCAGCCTCCTACCACATCATGGCGCGGCCCAGCTTACAGGCCAACCGGCCCAGCTCCTGCTGGTCCGTCTGCTGCTTTCAGTTCTCGCCCGATGCATAACGAGGTTTTCGTTCGGCGCCCCCGCCTCCCCTTAAACGAGATTACATGTTTCAATTGTGATTACAAGGGTCATTATGCCATTGACTGCCCCGAGCCTAGACGTCAACCAAGATCGTCAAATGTTGTTGCCTCATATGGATACTCGGAAAACGACGCAGCCGGCTCATGGGGGCAGGACCGGCTCGATCAACAATAGAACCAGTCCCTCAACCGACCCAGTTGGCCATGGTGACGGTCAACATTGCACAGGTCGGTAATGTCGACGCCATGGTAGACAGTGGTGCTATGGTGAGTGTAATTCGGAGAAACGTTGTAGAAAACATATTGAAAGAAGAAAACAAGATTGGTGGTCATGTCGTAAGTTTTGACCGGATGAAGGTCCCAGTGATTGGAGAAATGACATTATCTGTGAGGTTCGAGGGCGTACTAGTTGAGTTACGCCGAGTGAAAATCGTTGAACACTCGCTGTACGACATGATTTTGGGAGCCGAATGGGTTGAGAAAAGTAACGTCATTATTTACTCCGACGCTGGGCGTCTTCTGGCTCGTGTTCGTCCACAGAATTTCAACCCCTCTAATCTAAAATTAAATCCAGATGATCCCTTAATGAAAGATTCTTGTTCAGCCGTCGAAAGTCTAGTGGTTTCAGGCCTCGTCGCCGATGGCGATGTCTTGCAGGATGTATTACCAACGGCGCCTGGCCGCTGTCTCCAGTCGGACTGGCCGGTGTCCGTTGCCCCTCGAAGTGAGCGATGTTCAACCTATCCTCGTACGCTCGAGCCAATTGCAGAGGAAGTACCGGAGACGTCCCTTCCAGACGAGTATTTGGATTTCCTGGGCTCCATCTCCCTCAATGACGATCTTCCAATCCCTTCGAGTCCGTTCTACGCACGTGTGAAGAAGCGAACAGTACTACCACCAGGAGGAATGCGATTCATTGTGACAGATGTTCCTTGCACCGCAGGAGATGTTTGGGTTGTTACCAAATCATTCTCGTCTCAGCCGTCTCGCGAATGGATCATACCAAACTGTCTAGTCACTGCAAGTAAGAGGGCCCTCTGCATCCCAATACTCAACTTAAGTAATCAACCTCTACAGTGGAATGAAGGCAACACACTAGCGGCCGTTGAGTTATTACAAGATACTGTCGTACCGTTCAATGTGGGTAACGAGGTCAGTGATTGTGTTTGTAGTTTGGCTGACACCTCTCCTTCCTCGTTCATACCGGATGATTTAAAGAAAGATCTTAATATCGGCAAAAATTTAAGTCTGCCCCAACAAACACAATTGTTCGAGCTTCTGGATCGTCACGCGAATTGCTTCTCCAACGAAAAATCAACTCCAACACACGGGGTCGAGCATCGTATTGATACGGGGGAGTCTCAACCAATTGGATGTACCCTGCGTCGCACATCCGCCTGCGAGCGCCGCCTCATTAGTGCACAAGTCAATGACATGTTGGAAAAAGATGTGATTGAGCAATCGAACAGCCCATGGGCTGCCCAGGTCGTAATGGTCCCAAAGCGAGACGGAACCAGAAGATTTTGTATCGACTATCGGCCTATCAACTCCAAAACGCGAAGAGATCTTTATCCTCTCCCTCGAATGGATGAGATTCTTGAAAGAGTCACTAGTGCTGGAGACGAAAAAGGGGATAAATTCATGACTTCTCTCGATTTGAAAAATGGTTTTTGGCAGGTACCGATACGAGAACAGGATCGCGAAAAAACAGCTTTCGTTACTTCAGACGGGTTGTTTCATTTCAAGCGGATGCCTTTTGGTCTTTGCAATTCTCCCGCTACCTTCCAGCGCCTTATGGACCAGGTTCTGCGGCACCTGAAGTGGAGCCATTGTCTTGTTTATTTGGACGACGTCGCCATATTTGCCGACTCTTTTGAGATTCATCTGGAACGCCTTGATGCCGTATTGACGGCCCTAGGAGCTGCTGGCCTGAAGCTGAATCCAGCAAAATGTACGTTCGCGACAGATTCGATGCATTACCTTGGACATCTCATCGATAGCCAGGGGATTCGACCAGACCCACGGAAACTTGCAGCAATTGATCGCTTCCCTATTCCAACAGATGTCAGTTCCTTGAGAAGCTTCCTTGGAATTGCGTCATATTACCGCCGGTTTATACTGTCTTATGCACGCTTGGCGGCCCCTCTTCATCAGCTACTAAAAAAGGGAGTGAAGTGGAGCTGGACAGAAAAGGAGCAGCGGGCAATGAGAGATATTCAGGACGCGCTCCTAGCGGCGCCTACCCTCGTTTGCGATAATGATGTATGTGAACTCGAACTGAAGACTGACGCCAGCAAAATTGGATTGGGGGCTGTGCTCAGCAGGGTTGATGCTAAGGGAGAGCGACCAATTACATTTATTAGCCGTGGTACTACACCAGCTGAACGGAACTACTGCAGTAACGAACTTGAGTGTTGCGCCTTAGTGTGGGCACTCGGGAAGCTGCGCCATCACCTTTATGGGCGACGATTCACGGTCTGGACCGACAACGTCGCGTTAAAATGGCTACACTCGAAGAAAGATGTAGAGGGCAAATTAGCCCGTTGGATTTTAGCCTTACAAGAATTCGACATTGATGTCCGCCATCTTAAGGGTGACTTGAATGTTGTTGCTGACGCACTTTCCCGGTTTCCCGTCGGAACTCCCGAAGACACTGATCCCACTGATCATATCGTTTGTGCTCTGGTCGGCAGTTACCACCCACCCCAGGAAGTAGCCTTTCTTCAGCAAGGAGACCCATCTTTACGTGATATAATTTTCCGCCTTCGAGACTCACCGGTTGATCCTGTCTTCACTCTCCATGAACATTGTCTGTATCGTAAAAATGTTGGCTCCGGACATGCTCGCCTACTGGTTGTCCCATCTTTTCTTCGCCGAGAGGTCCTTCAAGCGTGCCATGACGAACCGAGTGGAGGCCACATGGGTATCGAGAAAACGCTAGCCAAGATTTCCCAATGTTATTGGTGGCCAGGAATGAAGAAGAGTGTCGTCGCTTACGTGTCCTCCTGTACGCATTGCCAGTTCAACAAACCAATGGTGGGGCGCCCGATTGGAAAATTGATGTCCATTCCTCCCCCAGAAGCACCTTTTGATACGTTAGGCGCTGACCATCTCGGACCATTCAAGCTTACCGCTCGTAAAAATCTTCACGTCCTCGTACTCATCGACTATTTAACCAAATGGTTGATGGCTATTCCAGTGATGGATTTGACTACTGAATCTGTTATACGAGCCCTGCGGGAGCAAGTAATCCCTCAACATGGGGTGATGAAAAGAATCATCACGGACAAAGGCTCATCCTTCACTTCTCACTCATTAAGTCAGGAGCTAAACCGTCTGGGAGTACAACATGTTCTAGCTACCACAGAACGTCCTCAGACTAACGGGTTAGTAGAACGGTCAAACCGAACCCTAGTCTCCGTTATCAAGAGCTTCATCAATGTTGATCAAAATAACTGGGACGAACATCTTCCCGGTGCCACTCTCTGTATCAATACTGCAAAACAGTCCTCCACCCGGTATTCTCCGTTTGAGCTGGTGTACGGCCGCCCGGCAACAATGCCTCATCAACTGGCATTCTCATGGCCATCTTCCCGCCCGTTGTCTCACCGCGCATTTGTTCGTCGTGTTATCAAGTGGCGGACTACCGCTCGCCGGCTCATTGAGGAATCCCAAAGAAAGAGCAAACTACAATACGACAAGTGCCATCGCCACGCCACACGGTTCGAACGAGGTGACTTAGTTCTCGTTGCTAGAAGAATTAGGATCACAGGGAAGACGGAAAAATTGCTACCAAAATTCATCGGACCTTTTCAGGTCGTGCGAAGAAAATGTGAAAATACTTACTTAGTTGAAGATGTTCCGGTGTTCAGAAGGCGAAGATCTTGGGTTCGCTTTAACGCCCATGTGGCCCAACTGCGTCCATTTCGCGTTCGTGACGACTTTGATTGGCGTCCGGAAAACGAAGAAGAGTCTGTGGGAGATGACTGGATGGATGCTCCCAGCCCCTCTACTTCGCTGGATTCCCCGATGGACACACCTGGACTCGTCATTGAGCCCTTGGATGAACCAGTCTCCGAAATCATCGAGCCACTAGACAACCCAATTACCGAAACCATCGAGCCACCTGCACCAGTTACCACTCGTATTGGTCGGGTCGTCCGTCGCCCGGGTCAATTTCGCGACTTCCTAATGTCCACTATTGTTTTGGTCTTTTATTTTCTTATGTACTCTTTCTTTTATTCTTTGACGTAATTCAGTGTTTCCATTTTTTTTTTGTTTTTTTTTTGTTTTTGTTCTATCTGTTGCGTCCTTATGATCGTCATCCAATGGCTATACGCATCCAGTTCTTCACGAAACAACTTTTCAGCTTAATTTGTGTGCGTTTTTGTTCCCTTTTTTTTCACTCTTGGTGTGCATTGTGCTCGTTTGCTTTCCTGCTCTGTTCGTATTCCTTATCTGTGTTTCGTCCAAGGCAGGAGCCTTGGCTTCGTCAGGAAAGGCCGAATGTTGCAACCCGGCTATGTCTTCTTTATTCTATGCTTCTTCTCCCTCCGCTAGATGGCGAGACCGTCTTTCCACCCTCTCTTGTGTTAGTTGCATCTTAGGTAGATTCCGGTCGAACGAGCAGCGAGAAGGAACACGCGTTAGCTGGGTCCGATCGCCTTGATCTTTGAATACAGAAATTGTCCAGTTCTCGACGTGTTTCGTGTTTTTAGTGTCTTAAGAGAAGCGAGAATCGTAACACTACGATCAGAGGCTTAATGTGGTGGCGGACTTCACACCGGATATTTCCATTATTGATCAGCCGAGCGAACCAGGAAATCAAAGTCAAAAAAAGGTCTTTTTTTACTTGGATTTTGATGTCTGGAATACGCGAGCTTGTGAAAACTGGAAAATTACTCCTCCGCCGTCGCAACTCCATCCGCCGTCACAACGTATTGATAGGATTGGCGCTTTATGGAGAAAACATCTGGAAGCTGGATTGCTTCCAGCAGCAACCCGCCCCAATCAGGTGCACTCCATTAGAAACAAAACGAGGCTGAGTTTTGCTCCTATCGCTTTCAATATCGATCGGAGACATAGACAGCTTTCGCTATATAATGAGAAATGATGTACAAATAAATACCCATTTTCTCTCCGCCAGCCCCGCCACTCTCTGTACTTTCAGTAACTGTGTACTTTCAACACTAGTCTCATACCTTCATGAACAATGTGTCTGCCTCTTTCTACGTCCCAACCAACAAGGTATAAACAGCCAGCCAAGTCAACTTAGGCGAACTAATTTTTCCTCGTGGGCCCTAAATCTTTCCACTTTTGGCCACTTGTGGTGCTACGTAGATGCCCCCAACTGATTGGCTGAAACTTTTAGCCACACCCCCACAGGCTTGGGAGCAGGGGGATAGCTAGCTTCATGGCCTTTACAATCAAGTAGTGAAGTAGGCCATGATTCTCATCAGGTTTCAATTAAAAAACACACTACAATTTTTTGTTTGGTTTAAATTAAGAGTTTTCTTCTTATTGCGGTTTTCCAATGTGGTACTGGTTCAATTTGGATCCGCTCTCCCTTACTTGCATCCAGCATCTTCCTAATCCCTATGACCAGTCTCCAGCCGTGACCAAGGCATTTTTTCCTGAACCATGATTTATTTGGCATCCACGTAAAAGTAAAAGTTTCACTATCATTTTTATAAATTCTTAATTTTAAAAATTAGTAACGTCACCCATACTATACACTGCGGAGAAGTCGTCGGTTTTCAAAATTACGAATATCTTGGAAATCAATATTTCGAATAATTTGAGATAAACTAGGTGCATGGGCAACTTAACCAACAACTTAGTTCATGGGTGAAAACTAAAAGTATCAATATTTTTCGGCATTCTGATCTTCTAGACTTCTACTATTTTTATTTTTTTCATGAGTGTAGGAAATTCACTGCCATCTGACGATAATTTTCAAAAATTTGCAGCAGACGAACATACATGCGCACAATCAGTTTTGTACCCAAAAAATATTCATCGGACATTCACAGTCTGTTTGTACAACAAGATAAATTTCCCCCATTCAACCTGAGAATTAAGTTTATTCTCCATACAAAACTAAGGCCAAAATTCTGCGCATTTGAAATCTGTTCTACGTCCGGTTAAATAATTGATAACTTTGATAAATTTGGCTCATGCATTGACATTTGTAGCCATACTTATAAAAATTGTCTGTTTCAATCAAATCTGTTGCACTTGGGAGATATTTTAAATATTGCTTATGACCCACATTTGAATTTTGTTTCAACTAGTCCAATTGCACAAAATGTCTCTTAAACCAAAACGGGTAGATTTTGTCACTACTTGGGCTGATTTAAAGGAGACAGTGAAAGGTGTTGTTACCCTGGGAAATGTACCTCATACTGTTTGGTACAATAGATTCAGCGATGTATACTCACTTTGTGTTGCCTACCCAGAACCCCTAGCTGAAAAGTTGTATCAGGAAACTAAAAAGTTTTTAGAGGAACATGTTAAATCCCTTCTAACCCAAGTTAATTGCAGCAGTGAAGAACAGCTCCTTACTGTTTACTACAATCTTTGGCAACAGTACAGTCAAGGAATGGATTATTTGCACAAACTTTACTCGTAAGCCAAGAAAGGATTTGTTTTTGAAACCCATATGCTGGTCTTAATTCATTTTTCATTTACTTTCTTAGGTATCTCAACACCCAACATATTAAAAAACAGAAAGCAACTGATGCAGAGCTTCTTTATGGGACACTGTCTTATGAATCCCCTGAACAAATGAAAGAAATAGGAGAACTAGGTAAATTAAAATTTTAAAATGTTTTTACATTTCCCCATCCTAAACCCTTTATTTTAAGGTTTGGACTTGTGGAAAAAGCACATGATAGAGCCCCTCAAGGGTGATCTACTAAGACTGCTCTTAGAAGCAATCCATTGTGATCGGACGGGACAATCTCTCTACAATGAAAAATCGTCAACAATTCAGGGAGTTATTCAGTCGTTGGTATCGGTGGAGGAGTTCAAAAAGAAAAATACGCTCGAGTTGTATGAGAATGTGTTTGAAGGACCCTTTTTAGAGGCGACTGGAGAATACTACAGGTGAAATAATTTTGAATTGATAATTCATCCTTCTTCCCGCAATAATTGCTTGAAATAACTGTAGACAAGAAGCAAGTCGTTTGTTACAAGAATGTACGGTTTCTCTGTACATGGAAAAAGTTTTGCAACGTCGAGATGAAGAAGATTTACGAAGCAGAAAGTTCTTGCACCCGAGTTCTTACACCAAAGTTCGAAGTGAATGCGAACAGAGAATGGTAGCCGATCACTTGGCCGCCATCCACAATGAATGCCCCACTATGGTGCAGCAAGAGCTTCAGCAAGATCTCCGAAATGCTTTTGCATTGCTTAAGGTGATATCTTTCATTTTTCCATGCAGTTTCTAAGTCGGAAATAATAGGAAAAATATTTGTAGTCTATTCCGGGAGGATTGACTGTTCTAGTGTCACATGTGATGGAGCACATAAAGCAACAAGGGTTGCGAGCAGTTGCTAACCTTTCAGGAGATAATATTGCTGCTCAGTTCGTAGAGGGCATGTTGGGCGTGCATTCCAAGTACAAGGAGATGACCCACGTTGTTTTTGCTAATGATCAGCAGTTTAGCAGTGCTCTTGATATGGCGTGTGCATCGGTCGTAAATCACCGTCTTAATACCAAGCAGCCTTGCAAATCTCCCGAATTACTTGCTAAATATTGCGATTCTCTCCTGAAAAAGTCTACGAAAGGCGGTAGTGACACTGAAGTTGACGACAAGTTAGCTCAGTGCATTACTGTCTTCAAGTACATCGACGACAAAGATGTTTTCCAAAAATTTTATGCACGAATGCTGGCCAAACGACTGATTCACCAACAGAGTCAAAGCATGGACGCAGAAGAGGCCATGATCAACCGACTGAAACAAGCTTGTGGTTACGAGTTTACCAATAAGCTTCATCGCATGTTTACAGACATGTCCGTCTCCTCCGACTTGAATAACAAGTTCAGCAGTTACCTGCAAAACAAAGATCGAATTGAATTAGGCCTCAATTTCTCGATCTATGTTTTACAAGCTGGTGCCTGGCCTCTGGGTCAGAGCTGTCCGACTGATTTTGCCGTGCCGCAAGAGTTAGAGAAATCTGTCCAACGTTTCGAAGACTTTTATCGTGAGCAATTCAATGGTCGCAAGTTAGCATGGCTGCACCACATGAGTCAAGGAGAACTGAAATTGAACTACCTAAAAAAGCCCTACATCATCACCATGCAAACCTTTCAAATGGCCATGCTTCTCATGTTTGAAAACACTGACTCGATGACGTGCCAGGAATTGATGGACGCCACAAAGCTAAACTCGGATCACTTCCAGAAGTACGTTCAGAGCTTAGTCGAATCGAAGCTTCTAGCCGTCTCTGGTGGAACTAACGAAATGTTCGAACCTTCTACCGTCATTACACTTAACATGGATTACAGCAACAAACGAACCAAGTTCCGCATTACGGCCGCCGTTCAAAAGGAGACCGTGCAAGAAACAGAACAAACTCACTCTTCCGTAGACGAGGACAGAAAACTGTATCTTCAGGTACCCGCAGAAATGTTGTATTATAGATATTTGTTGATTAAGTTTATTCATTCAATGATATTGCTTCTATAGGCTACCATCGTGCGGATTATGAAATCTAGAAAGATCCTGCGTCACAATGTTTTAATTCAGGAAGTTTTGAGTCAGTCCAAAGCTCGATTTGCCCCTTCCATTAGCTTGATTAAAAAATGTGTGGAAACCCTGATTGACAAGCAATACTTAGAACGGACACCTAATTCAACGGACGAATATAGCTACGTAGCATAAGGTATTTTCGATATGCCGATTTGCGACACCCTGGCGACGCCACTTGGCATGTACTGAAACATTTGAATTGGACAGAGAAGTGGTTTGTCTTAATCTTAAAGAATCTGGTGTTGAAGAGCTTGCAATGATTATTGGGCCTTTCCGATATTCTCATATTGTACATGAATAACTTTTTTCATTCTGATACTTTTCATTCAGTTTTCTCTGCTGTGCGCCGCTTAGAATTTAGAAACCCTCACCTACACATTTTGAAAAACGTTTGGAGTGCAGTATTAGAGAATAAATTAGATTATGTTGTGGTTCGTCGAACCACTGCTAATATGTAACCACCCTAATAAAGTACACTTGTTAATCAAACTGTATTTTACAAAAAAATTTCATCGAAAAACGGCTATCTTTCGGTCGATGGCTACGCCATCTCTTATTAGCAGGGAAATATACAAGGAAACAATTAAAGTGACGAATTGTTTTTTTCTTGTTTTTGTATTTAGTTACAACTAGTTTCAGTACAGTCTGTAATTTAGTTATGTAAGGAAATCAAAATGAATGAGTAGAAAAGCTTGTAAAATGAGCGGCGGGATTTTTTGTTAACCGACCAGTTGGGAGCTAACACATTTTTTTTGTGAATCGATCAATCGATACACGGACCCGGTCTATCAGCTGTCGAGTGTCGACTGTCCGGGTCGTGTTTATTATTTCTCAAGTGCTAAGTGCAGTCTTTCTTGCTTGTTTGGATTAGATATGCGATTAAGATGAATAATTATTTTAACAAATGCTTGCTGTTTGTAGTGTTTTGTGGTTCTTTTGCATTAGAGAATGATTTAAACTATTTAAAAGCTTTTGATGATTCTATCATCTATCGACTGACATGGGAAAAAGAACAGGAGAGCTTACTGAAAGAAGTTGAGAACTTACCAACAGTGACAATGGTTACCTCCAGGAAAGAAAAATATGTGTGCAGCATTCCTAAAATGCTTGAAACCAAGGAAGTAAGTTTAACCTCCCTAGCTTTAAATTTGTCTTATTTTTCACAATGGCACAAGGCCCTAAATGTCTTCTTTGACGAAATACTACTAAACAACAATTTGAAAGTTTATCATTAAGAGCCTGACCATTATTCTATAAATTTTTGTAGGAGGAAATACCACCATATGAAGGCCCAAATCCATTACAGCTTTTATCACCTCTGTTTACACAGATGTCATGCTCATACCGAGTAGGTTTTTTTAAAATGCTACTTAACTCCTCTAATTACTTATGCTTTTGCTTGGTTTTTTCCTTTATTTACAGTTAGAAAGTTTCTGGACATATGAGCTCTGCCATGGAAGGTATATAAGGCAATATCATGAAGAGAGGGATGGAAAAAAAGTTAAACTGCAGGAGTATTACCTGGGCAAGTTTGACAAAGAAAAGATGGATCGCCAAAGTAAAATAAATATGACTCTGATTAAACAAGTTACAAACATCATCTGTAAACTTCTTACACTAGGTGCGGAAATTGATGCGGAAATCAAAAGTGGCGAAAGACAAGAAGTACCAGTGAGAAAAATTGAAGGGCTATCATTACCCTACCTGATGGTTACAATGGACAGTGGAACCTTATGTGATTTGAATGGGAAACCACGCATGACGCGTGTTTACTACGTCTGCTATCCAGCAGGCAAACATGAAATTTTTTCTTTAGAAGAGGCATCAAGTTGTGAGTATGAAATTGTGGTACTGACACCACACCTCTGTCAGCATCCAGATTATAGGTTAGTTTTTCATGTTTCATTCATCATTATATCTACTGTGTTAATTATCTGTTTTTATCAGAGCTAAGGAATCAGAGGAAAATAAAATTCATTGCTGGGCAGTAGATGGTTCCCCGAAAAAACCATCTTCCCTGACAGATATAGAAACTGAGAGTCTCATGCTTCAACAGCAACAGAATTTACTTGTATTGTCTTCTTCAATAATAGTCCCTGTTCTATTTTATATTTTTATGTGTTTTTGTTATCTGTATTTTTTTTCCATTAGGATTCGCTGGGACTTTCGGACACCAAATTTAAAGTAGAATTCCGTCAAGTTGACGACGCGAGTGGTCAAGGACAAAAACAGACGATGGCATTCATCACCCCTTCTGGAGCTGGTGGAAAAGCTGGAAATAGTAAAGAAACAAATTCGGACCAGCAAAGTTCAGCTAGTGTCAAGCCTGATAGTGATACTAGCCCTCGCCTCCAGCCGCCACCAACTCTTCCTCCGCAACCCGTATTTGATCCTAAATTAGTCGAGGATTTCCTAGCCGGAGAGTATTGCCTTAATGGGGTAATTCGTTCGCCGCAAATTGTATTAAAAAAGAGATTATTTTTTTTTAATGATTTTCTTGAAATAGGGTACAGGATGGTGGAAGTACGAGTTTTGTTATGGAAAACGAGTCGATCAGTATCACGAGGAAAAAGATGGTTCGAGGACTTCTATCAGATTAGGAGTATTTAACAAAGAAAAACACCTTTCATGGCTTGAAACCAATCCGTCAAAGCGTCCTAAAGCGATAATTGGAAGGAAACAAGTGTCGCATTTGTACAGTGACGGGAGTTATTGCGAAATGACTAGTAATTGATTTCAAAGTGTCTAAAATATGACAAAGTTATTAACAAAATCCACTTTTACATATGATCTTCAGATTCAGCTCGTCGAGTAGAGGTAAAGCTAAAATGCAAAGATATCTCTCAAACGGACCACCCACAGCAGTCGTACACGCATTCAATGAACGCCGTTTCTCTATACCTTCTTGAACCACAGCCTTGCGAGTATGTCCTGGGTGTTGAAGCTCCTTTTCTGTGCCCTCTGATCGATGCTGCCGACACAAATGGACTCATTCAATTGGATAATATTCAAGTTTCAACTGGTAAACCTCCCCTACCAGAAGATCAGTAAATAATTGTGACGATTAATTGAAGTATAAAACCTGTATTGTTTTTAAATACACATTCCATGAATGGTAAAGGATCTTCTTATTTGGAACTACTCTTTTTCTCACTCTCTCCCGAATCTCTCAGTACTAGAGCTTATAATGTCAATTGTTTTTTTTTATGAGATGATAAGACGACATGTGTAGAACTTTCCTTCCTCTACCGAGTCAACCAAAACTGAGACGAGGGGAATTCAACGGGGCTGCCCGTTGCCCTTTCTTATCTTATACCGACTGATTAAGGTTAAATCCCCTCTGCATTATGAAACATATTGAATTATTTTATTGCGCAAATTCATTTTAGTATCGGGCAGTCGCTAAATGTGGTCGAGTTTCGGTGCACGGTAATATTTGTCTACGCCTGTATAATATGTCTTTGACAGAAGGCAAAAACCTTTTCGAGTGCCGCGTGTGCTACTCACGGTATGATCAAGACGATCGCAAACCAAAATATTTGTCATGCCATCATACTGTTTGCTTCCATTGCATCACCGTAAGTAGTGCTATTTATTTGTACAAACTGATCAAAAAGGATGGGTTCACTACTAAACTGAACTTATTCAGAAAACTATGGATTATTCATTTTTACGGGTGAGGTGTCCTTTCTGTCGTGAATGGACGGAAATTAAGTCATTAGCCGTCGACAGTGCACTTCGAACCAATCAAGATATTTTGGGTTTTATGGAGGTGATGGACGCAAAGTTTCACCAAGGGTAACGTAGTGCGATGAATATTTTTTTGTTTATTAGCATTTTTTTTTTACTTCTCATAATTTGATACATCAATTCATGAAGCAATTTTCTGTCCAGAACAGGAAAGAGCCAACTAAGGCTCTAGAAGATAAATGGTGCTGCGATTGCCAACAAGTCGCGATTAGCGTGTGTAAAGAAAAAAACCACCATGCTGTAGCTGTCTCTCCTGTCGTTTTGAATGATATTCAGGAAGCCTTAGAGCAGAGTCGCCAATCACAAGCCAATTGGGAAGAGGCCATCTCTCAAAGGGATGTTTTGCGATCCATAGCCACCTCCATCCAGGTTTCCGTGAATAAGTTGAAAGAACGTATCGACACCTTAGTTGACGAAAATGATCGCGAATTACTTGCCTTACGCGTGAGTGTTGAGGATGTCATGCAGTCCGTTAAGACTCTTGACCCGTTGTGCTTTGATCTCGACTTTGATGAGGTCGTCTTTCAGTCGAATCGCGATTTGAGTGATGCGAAAAAAAATCTGGAAAAGTTTAATTCTCTTGATGATGCGATCATTCAATTAACAGGGACAGCCAGTGTGTTGAACGGTTGTATTTGCTGGCAAGATTTCACTCAAATAGAGGACAGCGAAACGAAAGAAACGGAGTCTAATATTTCTCTATTAGACGCTAGGCGACTTCTAGGATATCTTTTAACACTCTTTCCTCAGAAGCTTCCACCGAATCCATCTGTTTATAACAACGTATCTAACGATGGGCATTCACCAGTGCGACCATCGATTGCACCTCCGTCTGCACCTCCGCCATCACCACCAGTGTCAAATTCTCTTACGTCTCCTCCTGAATTAACCATAGCAGCTGAAGATTTGCCAACAGTTCCGACTCCAGTGGTTCTTAGGCCCAGTCTTTCTCATCCCTCTCCGTCCATTCATCCTCCTCAGCCCAAACCCAGAAGAGCGTTTACAGTTCCTTTACAACCAACCATGCCACCATTGGGTTTAATACCGGGTACATCAGTGATAGAAGAAGACACAAATACTGGTATATAGTTCGATTATAAGAAATGAGTTTATTTACGCAGATAGATTGAAATGAATTTTGTTGTATAGTTTATGACAGTATCTCACCACCGGATGAACCGGCGGAATACACTCCCACGTGTTTATGGAATCCAGCAGAGAATGTTTTGGCCGCTACTCGACAAAACGAGCCGGTATACCTTTATTCCGGACAAGGTTTGAATAAAATAACCTCGCTCGTGGCTGAAGGGACGAACGGAAACCAAACATCACAACCAAGTGGCAAAATTAACCACTTGGCCTGGAATGTAGGTTTTATTATTTGGTGATTTTAAAGCAGTAATGCATTCTTAAATGGTTTCATCGACTTGATCGCGATCTAGTCTAGAGGCACACAGCTAGTCACTGGGTCGACAGATGGATGGATTCAGTTTTGGACTGCGGGCGGGGTAGGTTTGCTTCGACAAAAGCAACACAACGGAGAAATTATGGCTATGAAATGGAGCCCGGAAGGAAAATTTTTGGCCACTGGCGGACGCGACACGGTGATAACATTTTCAGCTTTACACATCTACATGAATTGATCGTCTTTTGCTTCACTTTCAGTATGTCAAAGTTTGGAATGTTGCTGGACAGAATTGCATCCAGAGTTTTCTTTATCATACGAGCGCCGTCTGGGATTTGGATTGGCACTCCCCGGAAACGTTTGCGTCGTGCGGCGTAGACGGGAAAATGTTCTTTACACACATTCGTTTAGTCAATAGACCTAAGTTTACATACGCAGGGCACGAGGTGAGGACTCGATAAAAAAATTGTAAAATTATGTATGATTATTAATTTTACTTTTGTGTTATACATTTATTTTGTTTCATTTTACCTTTTAAGGGCTGGGTCAAGTGTTTGCGCTGGGACCCTGAGAGTTTACTTCTAGCTTCGTGCTCTATTGATGCTACCGTAAAAGTATACTCACAATTATCTTGCCAATAAGAACCAGTAACCTGTCTTATTTTATTGATTTCAAAGATCAAAGTATTCGGATTAATTTTTACAGATTTGGACTTCGTTGGTGCCCGGTTTTTTGCAAGAGTACAAGAATCACAAACAGTCCGTGAATGCTGTAGAATGGAGCCCAACTGGACCTGGATCCCAATATCCGAATGCTAACCGATACCTAGCAAGGTATGTATCAGAATCACAGAGCCATCTGTTTTTACATATCTCGATATTTTCTACAGATTTTTTTAAAATTCACTAGCTGTTCGGATGATCAGACGGCCCTGATTCTAGACGTCAACAGACAAGCCGTCGTTCACAAACTCGAAGGCAAAACGAAGCCGTCTAAAATGACTTGTCTTTCGTTCTCCGGTGATGGAAAATACCTCGCAACCGGCAACGCAACCGGTGTAGTTGAAGTATGGAGCGTTCACGTAAGTTTTAATTTCTCGTCATTTAAACGTTCGCTTTCAGTATCAAACCTATTGTTATTGCAATGGACCAGTACTCTTTCATACTCAGTAAATCATAGAGTAGACATAAACTTCTAGAGTAAATTAGATTCTATTCTCTTTTTTGTCGACAGAACGGCAAGGCTGTTCACTCATTTCCAAATTTTGGGACGAGTATTACAAAAATATCGTGGAATCGAAACGGAACCAAACTCGCAATCGCCAGGCATGATAAAAATGTAGGTGACAATTCTATAATCAAAAAACAACGTGACAAACATTGACATTTTGACCATCACTGTTGATAGCAATCAAAAATTTGATTCTAAATTCCTTTATCTGTTCAAAGGTTGCGATAGTGGAAATAAGAAACAAGCAGTAAACATTCAGTTGGACGCGCTGATCTCAGCAACGAGCGTTTTCGTATCATATCAAACGAAAGTAAGTGTGGGGTTTAAACCGCCTCGTTTGTAGACTGTTGTTTGCTATCATTATTAGCGGGACTGTCTATAACGTATTTTTGGAGAAATTGTCAAAGGACATGAATAACACACAATATATGTGCATGTTTTATCGTCTATAGAAACTTGGTACCAATAATACTAAGATAATGGTACCACCCAAAGTACCTACATTCTTTATATATATATATAATATTTAAACTTCTTCATGGTTTTAAACTGCTGACGAAATACAACGATTAATACTAATTACAGATTCTACTTGTAAACTGAAATATTACCACCAGTTTATTAAGGTAGAGGGTTCTGCAGCGGTGTCCCCCTCCCTGTACAATGAAACAATCAGATATAATATTCTAAAGTACGTGACTACAGAACTACGGAACTAGAAATCAACACTGCTGTACATCGTCTGATATGTCCTTGATCATTTCTGATTAAATCAGATTCTGATGAAATCAGTGATGACTATCAATTCAGCACGAGTCGACAAATACATTAAGAGTCCGCTTCCGCTTCGTTTCCGGCCAGAACATTGACTACTTGGGTCCCTGTGAAGAGGGAAATTCCGGCTCTTCATATATCTACATAATCTGATATCCGGACCTTGGTTCCTCTTCATTTGTGTAGAGCCCGCATTAAATCAGAACACTACCTCTTCCGCCCCCGTTCTCGTGCTGCCACCGGACGTCATGACGTGTCGAACCATCTCCTTCCAAGCTGTTTTATTTTAGATTTGCTGGTCAACTAACAGACGTCACGTTTCGCCTGCAAACAAGCAACTTGGCTTTGACGTTGTTGCTCGATAACTCGTTACTGCCAGCACAGCATAAAAAAAAGCGTTGACGGCCGTCAAGTCAAAAATGTATAAAATAATTGCAACCGGTCCTGTCACAGAAGCCATATGGATAGGCTGCGAGTCAACGATACATATTATTTCAAACGAATAGATTTTCTCTTTCTTGGGGATTGTAACGAACACTGTAAGGCAACACTGCTGACATCGTCAGTTTCGTTGTTGGTTTTTTAGAGCCGCGATCATTAAAGCAGCCTAGAATCTTTGTAGACATTCATCAACGAGATTTATTCAGACCTCTCTCTTTTCGCTCGCGCACTGATTAGCGTGGAGCAAGTGTCACCTGGTCCACTAACGAGCTCGCATCATGATGAGTAGCTCTCTATGCTCGCGGTTTTCTTCTTCTTCTTCTCCCCTGCGATGCGAGCGATGTAGCGCGTGAGGAATCCGACACCAGTTTTGATGACGTTATCGGGTGACTATGCTGGGCGATTTCCCAAGTGATTTCAACTGAAGCGCAGCACAGAAGGGAAGGGAAAAGCCGTAGGAATCCAAAACCAGGGACCACGGAGCCCTAGTTGTGCATCTTTAGGGAAACATCTCTGTATCCGTGCGAAAAACAAGTGCCAACCCGAGAACTTGATCCCTGGGCCCCTTTCGCCTTGTGTGATGGAGAGAATCCGTAAGGTCGGGTCGTCCGTTTTTAACGAAGAATACAGACACTCTCGGATTTATTTTCTCCGGACGAGGTGTTGACAGTCGCTGGTGTGCGACTTTGTGCACTCGTCGCCCTGTGTTAGAAGGTATGCAGCCGCGCTAGATCATCAAAACAATCCCACGGACGACACGGAATGCAGCGACAATCTTATAAACAAACAAATCTCTTTAACAAGCACGAGGATCCGACGTCGTTCCTGGTACCGCATGCCTCGTCTACACTACAGTTGGTGTATACCTCTCACGGCCTTTTGGCTGGCTCTTGTTGGCCAAACAATAGTTTGCGTGCCTTTTCCTCAAGTATTTTCAACATTCTAAAAATCAATATTTGCATTCCAAATGTATTTTTATTTACGTTGCGGATTCGAATCGTCAATGTGCAGCAGCGAACGAAATAACTGAAGAGTTTCCGTACGTACTTTACTTCTCATTCATACTTTCATACTGGCTTTTTCTTTGACACGTCTTTTTTTTCTCGGCGTACGTCTATCGAGTTGATGGGATTATAAGTTTCCCGAGATAGCCATCGGCTTATACACGGTAGGGCAAAGTGTGTGTATAGAGTCTACCGGTAGTGGGTGGTCGCTTTCGAGACGAGATGGAAGGGCGAAAAGATCGGAAGCCTGATTAGGGACTTTAAGGGTGAGAGCCGCATGAAGTGGAACTCGTGGAAAAATATGAAAGAGAAAGAAAAAGAAGGAGGTCCGAATTATTTCCGCTTTTTTGGTCTCTTGATGCCAAGTCCAGTTTTCGTTCCCCGGGGTCATGTCATCCAAAAAGGAGCATAATTACAAGAATTCCATCTTCTTATGTATACAACTCCCCGTATATTAGACCGTTGGCTCATCCAGGATTTTGCGGATGGTCGAATGTGCGTGGAAGATCGAGGTCGAATGGAAAAGATAGCCAAACTTGAAAAGAAAAGTGGACTTGAAACTTTGTATGAGAAAGCTTCAGGAAAAAAATAAAGTTTCCAGTTCGTATACAACTTTGGGTTGATGGCCGGGTGTTATGGCAACGATGCAGAAACACAAAACACATCAGCCGTCTCTGTGCTGCGAAGGTGACAGTCCGTCTCAGGTATATATCGGCCTCGATTGTGTTTCGGATGTGTATGTCTCCGTGTATTGAATACAGTGGGAGGGAAATGGGGAGGATTAGCCGGCTTTGGCCCAAACATTTCCCCGCTAAACACCAAGCAGTCAGCTAAAATAAACATATAGTCTATCGGGTATTTTTTTTCCTTAAAAATCACACGTGGTGACCACCTCTAAGCGGCTCATTCTCCACGAGAAGAAAAAAAAATCGGCTATTTTTCTGCCGGTATAGACTGCGAAGCCACTCATCACCCTTAAAGCGGGGGCTTTAGCCGCGTATTTTCTAAAGACGATAGCCTAGCCACCTTTGCACAAAGAAAAGAGAAAATAAATAAATAAAAAGGGATATTTGCTACGAGGATAAGAAGAACATATAGGACTAAATCCGCACACCTTTAATCTCAAAATCGCTGGCATAGATTCGCTTTGATCAATGTTTGTCGCTAGGCCTTCTCCTCTTAAAAAAAAAAAAAACAACATTCCGTCAGTCGATCCATCAGATCCACCATCTGGGGCATCACTCAATGTTTGCCGAGTGCTGATGACCCACGAGAACGTTGCGAACGCGCTGCACTATGACGTAATGAAGAGTTGATTAGCATATATAAAACTCTCGTGGCCGCAGCCAAGTGAAAAGGCGAAACACAAAAAAAACCCTCTCCAAAAGTCCCACGCAACTCTTTTGACTGATCTCGTGTGAGCCTTTGAGTACGCTGTGCTCCGCAGTCCGAACCGTGAATATCAAAGAGGTGACGGAAGCTCGACGACTAAGCAAATCAATTCAGTTCGACCCTCGCTCGTTATATACTACTACCACATATGCAAATCTGGCCGAATTTTCAAAGACACACACAACACACACAAGCGAACACAGGAGGGGAAAGGACACACACATAGAACGACGACGGCGACGATGTTGAAGAGCTGCTGGAGGTGGAAGCTACTTCAACACGTCCCTGAGTTGAGAGACAGACGGACGGACGAGGGGAGAGAAACGCTAGAAGTCGAAAAAGCGTTTCTTGTTATTGTTTGTTGCCCGCCGTTTTTGGATACACTTATTCAGCTCTTGACGCACATAGACTCGACTCGACGCTTTGTGTGTGTATGTATACAGCAGTGCACTGGTGGCGGTACTACATTTCCTGTATAAATGGTTGTGTTTCTCGTCGGCCTCGTAGGCCCGTCTTGGCTGCACTGCTGCATAGAAAAAAAAACCTTTGGGCTTCTTTTCGGGCGATATGCGACACACAAACACGTAACGAGAACCCATTGAGGGACGTTAGCAGAGAGAGAGAGAGAGAGAACCGCGATCGTCCGTGATGGCGGCTTGATTGAATCAATTGATAGCGAATGTAACCAGCAGCCAGAAAAGCAAGAAACCGCTTCACCCTCTTTTTTCCCGTCGGCTCCCTTCTCATCTCTTTATACGCGTATATATGTGTATAACACATATATATACGTATATATATATACCATATATATAAAACGATCGTTTTCTCGGATCCTTTCATCATTTTTTGGCTGGAAGCCGTTCAATAGCACAAAGGGGGGAACGTCCATATAACTCGCTGACTCTTAATAAGCCACTTTGCCATCATCGAATGTGCGCGCCAGGTTTTTCCTGCCCCACTGGCCGTGGGGTTCTCTCGCTGGCTAATGAATCACCAGAACTAATTGGCTTCGATTGGATGCGGGGCGACGCGATGAGATGAGGTGACGGTAGCGGTCGGCTAAACCTCATCAACAGACATGATGGCAGATGATGATGCGTTTTCTTTTGAAAAACGGCGAGTCGGCGACGAGTTGTTGCCGCCGTATACACAAGAAGCACCTCTTGACTTTTCGTGCGAGGTTGTTTGTGGCGACGAACGATAGTATTGGCTTCTTTCCCCGAAAAATTAGAATCCATTACATTAGCTAGCATCTCGTATATGTGGCTTTCAATATTGATGATGCCATTCATGCAGGATAGCAGGATAGCAATTTTTGCCGTTTTGGCCTATCGCAACACGATCGACTGCCAACATTCTCATATGGCTGTTTGCAAACGCCAACGTATGTAAGCATTCTCTTCTCTGAAATAGCTGCAATCACCAACTACCCCGGGGAGGTTCTATAGGTTATATAGAGTGGGGTTTCTGCACCGGTCACAGAAGGAAAAGGAAGAATGTCCACCACCGACGGGCGTTAATGAATGTCGAGCGAAAATGTTCTCGCGTGCCGACGCCAAAGTCACGGCAGGATCCATCGGAATGAATCGGTGCCGTGCCGCCAAGTTGCTGTTCTTTGGTCTCGTACCAATTTGGTAGCAACGAACCAAAATCCTACATCTACGCCCCTGTAGTACTGTAGCGTTTGTTCGGTTCCGTTCGATCGATTTTTCAATAATAAACACATCACATCGTCGGTCGTTGATTTCCCCCGAAACCGGGACTTTGTCGTCGTCGTCGTCGTCTTCTCCTTCGCCACTAATGAGAACGAAGGGAAGACATCAAGCGGCGCGCCAGTTCGTCTAGCACTCTTGCGGTTAACGTTATACGCTCGGAAATCATTCATCAGACGGGCGCTTTATTTAACGTTATTGTGACGTCAAACCTTATTGCAACCGCGACCGAAGGCCTACGATTCAATTAACTTTTACCTGGCCTGCTTGAATCAAAAATAATTCAACAAACTAGGCGACGCGCATTCCAGGGAGAATGTACCAGGTGGATTCAACAATTGTTTTACGCTATATCGCAATTGTTACAATATGTAAAAAGTTATATCATTTTACCATCCTTCCTCCCTAACTACCCAATTCTCTTCCTCCCCCACAGAAGTAGAAATAATAATCATAACAATAAAAAAAGTGCATTTAAAAAAAAGAAAGAGAGAAAGAAAGAAACTTCGAATTGAGAGAAAAGCATTAGCGGTCGTGGTCTTGTAGAGGACTAATAGATAGCCCCGAGCGATTATTCCGATGATTACGACACGCGGTGGTTTTTAAATATGTACACACACACACACATACACACATATACCTACTAATGCGCGACTGAAATGGTTCTCACCTGGGCCCATACCAGTTGGGACCCAAAAAAAAAATATATATATATAAAAACGTAGAAGAAAAACGCGCCCGCGTTGCCACGGTGTAGTAGTCACACACAGACACAAGTGTTGCGGGATGGAGGAATGCGTGTTGTCGGTTGAGAGAAGGTTTTCTTTTTTCTTTCTTTCTTTCTTTCTCTCTTTCATTTTCAGAGTTTATTTTATTTCATATTATTTTATTTTATTTTGCGCGCACCAGGGGGGGTTCGCCAAGGAGGAAGATGAGGAGGCGAAGGATATGAAGCTCTATCGCACACCTGTTCTCTCAGCTTTAGCGCCGCGCGCGGTCGTTGCGTCTAGTATATATATGTATATACGGTTTGGGCCGGGACACGACTTTTTCAAGGCGCGCAGGGGGCTCCGCTTTGAGGGCCGTCACCGCCTCAGCGGGAAACGCACAGGAGAAATATGGCGGCTGCCAAATGGTCGAGCCCTGCAGTGTACATACAACCCGGCACCGCGAGAACCCGACCGACGACGACGACTACGACGAGGAGGAGAAACGCTGCTGCCAATGAGAACGCCTTAAATGATCATTTGAATATGAATGTCAACCCTTTCACCACGCTCGGTAAAATGAGCTTCGTTGGTAGCGGCGGCCGTGTTCAACCCCGTCCGACCTCGTCGTCCTCCTTATCTTTTGCTTCTTCTTCCCGCCCCAGTCACCCAAATGAGTTGTTATCTTACAGTCGAGCATAGGCAAAATAGGCTCTCGTATTTTCTTCTTCTTCTTTTTTTCGCTACGTACATAAACTCGGGAATTCTATTGCCGGAAAGTCGCATTGTTCATTGTGTGCGGCACTTGATTATGATTATTCGTGTGTTTAAATTGGAACGGCGTTAAAGGTCTTGGGAAGCTGCTTGCTCATTATGACAGACAAACTCGGTGAATGGCGTTTCCTGTATGTATATAGGAGGTTGGGTCCCGCTCTGCTGCCGTTTTTCATCAATTCATCAAATGACGAGCGCAGAGGCAGATGGTTTTAATTGACAACCATTTATATAGCGACGTTTTAGTGGGTTAGAAGCTAGAAGAGAGGTCCCTAACGAACAGGGGACGGTCCACCAAGGCGATACTTATTACACTAGTGCTCAGAGCTCATTGCAGACCGGCTGTCTTCATCCCCTAATAGATATATAGCTTTTTCTACGGTTATTCAGTTACGAACCGTGGATGATGAACTGCCCCCGTATTTCAAAACAACTTTAAATGGCATTTGCATCTTATACATGTAAATATATATTAATATTACCTACAACATTCTTTACTGTCCATATCGCTCCGCTCCGAGTTTCTTTTTTGTTTCCCGCTGGTCACTCTCGTCTGGCTATTTATTATTTTTCCGGTTGTTTTGTTTCCTTCCTTATTTATTTTTCTTTTGTTGTTTTTTCAAATGGTTTTTTTTTTCAACAGTTTTTAGTGGCGCGGGGAATGAAGCAGCTGCCGTCCAGCCCGTCCACCCTTTTTTGGCACTGGACAGAAAACAACTGAGAAACTTTTGGCGGTTTGTTTATTTGCCGATCAGTACCCACGGGTCCCCAGTCAAAGAAATAAAATAGTAATAATAATAACAGCCGCATGTTTTCGGAAGAGGGTTAGCGACACAGAGGAGCAGGCGGAGGGAGGGAGGGGGGTTGGACTGTGAAATTAAATCAAGAGGACCCTGGTTATTTATAATCTTTTGAAGGAAAAAAAAACGAGTCAAAGGGAGGAAGAATGGCCGTGCCCACTCGATTATCGAACCGAATGATGCGGGTTGTGGGAGGCAGTCGGTAAGAAGAAATGAACGCGTGTCCCCTCTCCATTTGTGCGATCTCCACAGATTAATACATTGGGATGGATGCGGGGGTTTGTTTGGCTGCAGCTTACACACATCGCCTAGATAATCAACGGATCCGTCCGTTTTAATATACAAAGTATAGACACACAGTTAGTGTCGAGGAGGCAGAACACATAGAAGGTGAGGGAGGAGGAGGACCGTTGCTGTCGTTATTATCTCGGCCGATAATCAATGCCCTCTTGAGTTTTGGAAGCTATAGACGGACACGGGCGATAAGCCTAACCCCTGCCGGGCGATTGATTCGACCGATATTTTTCCATAACCGATTTTTGGGAACTGATTCATCATCATGTCGAGTTGAACAATCCTATCTCGTCGGTTTAATCAATTTCCCTCTTTTTATTCTGAGCCTTTTCTTTTTTTGTATGATTGCCGGGTTGAGGATTTGCTGGCGTGTTTGTTGTGCTACCGAGTTATAGACGATGAAGATTGACCGACGTCGGTTTGTGTATACGTTTAATAGAAAGAGAAAATAGAATAAGTGGGATTCGCTTGTGTAACGATGAGCCATCGGAGCCATTGTTCGTCTACGACTATAACAAGTGGGCGCAGCACAGCATCATCATCAAAAGCTGCTCGTCTGTGCTGCTTGCGCCGGTTGCGCGCGTTCAAGTGGGCTGCTTGGTCGAGCACAAAGGTCGGCGTGTTTTGGAGCAAAAGGGAACCCCCCAAAAAAAATCGGATCAGAAGCGCCTTCCTTTCTCTTATTCCTCCTCGTCTTCCTCTTGTGATGCAGTTCTCTGCGTCCTCTTCTCTCGTCTTCTATGGTCGGAGGGGACCACTCCTCACGCGATGTTGGTCACACAATGGCAGCGACGTGTATATACACACGGCCACAGCGCAGCACAAAAGGAGAGCTACGAGAGCGCCAGCACAACACAAAAAAAGCTGCTGCTTCTTCTTCTTCTTCTTCTTCTTCATCTTACGAGGCACCGAGGTATATATAAATATATGGCACAAGAGCTACCAGCATTGGCATCTTGATGCCGAGGCACTGCCTCGTGCTATCCTATACCCACTGCGGCTTGGCTTTCTACACGTACGACTCGAAGGCGAATGAAAGGAACGGGCTTGCCTATGCAGAAACTGGCCTTTCTTTTCCCCCAACGTCGTCCTTTGTCGTCGGTTGGAGATGCAGTCGAGGACCCTTGAATCCTCGCGCAACGTTTACAACAATAGATCTCGTGCTTTGACAACAACAGAAACCCCATCGGTCGCGTGAAACGTTCCCTGCCTTGTGTCGTGTGCTCTCTCTCTCTCTCTTTCTCTCTGTGTTATTCATTCGATAGGCCTATAATATTTATTGTGCGACGTTACATAGGCGAATAGACGGGCTAGGCCTTTAATAGAAGGAAAGGGGGATTTCCTTTCTAGACTAAGCGAGTTTTTAGTAGGAAGAAAGAAAATTCCAAGCAGTCAAACCCTCTTGCAGCATCACAACAACAAACAACCAACAAAGAATCACAATAACGGGTTGAATCAAAGACGAGCTGGGTACAAGAGGAAACTATTCCACTCTTGACACAATAGGGAGGGGGAAAAAAAAACTCTTTTTTCTTCTTCTTCTTCTTCTTCTTCTCTCTCTTGGCGTTCCTTATTCTGCGCTGTTGGCTGATGCAACAATGGACCAATTGAGGACGGCACTGATGCTGCACACTCCATCCATCCATTGATGTCCGCACAACACAAACGTCTGCGTCAATATACGCGCTGTATCGCGATGAACACCACACTCTACGGCGAAATTCATCGATCCTCTTGTTAATTCTTTTTCTCTTAAAGAGCTCTTCGCCTTCGTGATTGGCAGACTATACAACGATTAGCCTCCTTTGATTCACGGTTAGCGGGTACTCGCACGTTGTTTTTCAAGAAACTATTTATAGTTATATGGCTCGTGAGAAAACGGTTCTCCTTCTTCTTCTTACTAGACTTAGCGCCGACGGACTCGTTTTTATAGGCTTCAATTGTATTACGGTACTCAGCAACAGCCGGCATCTTATTGAAGCTGTGAATGCTCTAATAAAGAACTAGCCTATGATACCCGTTATGACTCAATACGAAACAAATAGCAATCAGCAATTTGTACTACGTTCCTCCTCCTCCATCAACATGCAAAACCGTTAAACTGTAGAATTTCTCATTTTTTCCTTTTTTATTTCTTTCTATACGTACGTCTGCCGTGATCCCTATTCACAAAACGCCGAACTTACAATAATATACTACGCAGAGAATGAGATCTATAATCTTTTTTGGGTGAAAAAAACACACCACCCACTGCTATCTGTATATATACATATATACAGTATATATATACCTTGTACGGTATATGCATGATGGCAGAAACCCAAAGAATTGTATGCATAGCATCCTGGCGTGTAGACACAAAAAGCTGGTACCCCATATTTATCGGATTGATGGGGGTAAAGCTCAGCCGGCTCCTGGCAAACGTACTAGGTAAAGCAGTCTATAGGCTAGGCTAAGGCTATAGTATATACATGCATGTACGTGAATCAACATTTTATATTCATACTCCGTGTTAGATACAGTGTACGCGTGTAGTGTAACTGGGTGTCGTCTATGAAAAGAGAGCAGCGGGGGGCACCCCTACTATTCTTCTCATTCCCTCTCGTCGTTTTTCTACCCCGCCATTCTGCTCTTCCTCTTGCTCCTGTGCTGTGTATGTGTTTTTAGGGGGCGGAGTTGTGTTCTGTTGGATCTTGTATACGAATCGACAGCTTCCTCATTAGCGGCTCCGACTGTGGCCTCTCTCGCACTCTCTCTGGTGTAGCTACCACTTCTATATATGTACATTTTATGCGATTACTGTTTCATGGCGGAATAACGCGCACACGGACACGTGACCCCTGTTTTTGCCTATTATTCCACCGAAATTGTCGGCCCGCCTTCGTGATCATTAAATCATAATAGGCCAAAAAGGGAATGGAGATTTTCTCCCAAAAAAGGAAAAGTATCAAGTCGTAATAACAAGTTTGTTCCGATGACCTAAGGTGACCAGCCCGCCGACTGTTTCCCCGCTGTCAAAGGGGAAGCAACCAACCATATTATATCCATTCTACATTAGTTGGCGTATGATTATGTTCTCTCGTCGAGGAGAAAAAGAGAGAGAGAGAGGGGGGAAAAAAAGAAGCGGCAGCGGTTGGCAGTATCCTGCGCACGACGACGCAATCGAGCTATAACTCGTCATTAATGCACGAAACGATTTCACCGAGGGAAATGAACTCGACTCTGTACGTAACGGGCTGGCACGACAAGAGTTAAGGGGGAAAAAAATTCAGTCGCAATCATTGATACGTACGATGCCAAGATTCATATATTCTCTAGAATACAATGGTAGCCTACGTAGTCTTGAGAAATCCATCAGACAATTCTCTTGCTGTTGTTTAGATGGTCTACGGGCCGGTTGCCCGGTTTCGTCTTTATTGAGCGAGATGAAATGTTTGAATCCCATTCGATCAGGAGTGGAGAAAACAGAAAGCAGGGTTTTGATGACGGGGCGACCGGCGTTGGTCTATGTCGAATGAGTTAGTGTTCACCAATCGAGACAAGTCGCGCAACGAAGCTAATGAGGATGTGGCGCATCAAACCGTGCGGGTCCGACGGTGCAGGACGGCAACGCGTTGATGCTGGCCGAGCTTGTTGTGTTCTGTCGCCGCGGCAAAAAGTCAGTCCTCTTACTCCTCTAGGATAGCAGCAGCTAGGGGAGGGAGGATGTTCCAATTGAAATCATCGACGAAAGCACTGCTGCTCCTGCTGGCAACTGGCAACTGGCGCTAGCTACACGAAACCAACTTAGTAGTAGTAACGTATTTGATTACGTCTCGTTACCAACGGGACGCGTTAGTGTAAGCAGAGCCTTGGTTCGCTCGTTGGTCCACCACCACTCATGGGAGAGGAAAACACATCTATATCTTATTTCTGTTGGCCCGCACACCATCCAAGTCCATATCCAAACGTTGACACGTTCGCCAACCCAACCGCTTCGGAGCTTGTCGGTATCAAATCGTTCAAGATATCCCAAAAAGGGAAAGAGGTCACGGAACGTCTTCAGCTCGACTCCTAGTGGTACACTAGAACATTCAGGGAGTTCAGCTTCCCTGTTTTGGAGATGTTTGCAAATAAAATTCCCAAAAGTCGAGGATAAATGATTTGGAAAGAAAACAAAGCCGACATGTTTCTTCTCACTGATGCCGTTTTCTGGGCCGGCATCACATAAATCATTAGATCTATGATGAACGAAGGACTCTATAACCTTGTTTAGACGACTAGAGAGTATCGTAGGATCAACATTGAGTAGATAGACCTTGGGCCGGCGTCGCCGTCGCGCGTCCGGTTCGTTTTTGTTTGGGCGCGGCGGCGATGGTCGGCGTCTGTTTCGAAACGGCGGCCGCCAATTAGCAGAGACGCCGACGTGTAATATGCTTCGTGTCACAGCAAAGATGCGGAGAAGAAACTTTCTTTCCCACCACCGCGATGCTGGGCTATTTACCCGGGAACTGGGGGATTCAAGCAAACGGCCTTTGTTTGACTGCGGCTTTTAGAAAACTATTGAAATGCCGGATACCGAGCAGCAGCAGCCGGTCGACGAGTGACACTCACCATCGCCGCCGCTGTGGTCGCTCTTGAGCTCTTAGCATATTATGATACTCTAGACGAAACAGCGGGGCTTTATTCCTCACATACAATGCATCAAATAGCATAAAAGATGATATCCATCACAACAGCCCCGAAGAGTAGGCCTATAATATCAGCAGAGATAGATCGATTGATTTCCGGCCTATGAATATAGTTGTATTTCTATTATTCGACGCGTTGCTGGGCCTTAGGTCCGTCGCACAATAGGGTCGGAATCGGACGTCGGCAAAACAACACCGGATTTCGGACTGTGTGTGCGCAGGGAAGAAAGAAAAGATGCCGGTGTCAGGGAATATATACATTAAGATAGAGTGCTCGGATGTCTCAATAGAGGTGCCAACAGATGACGTTGTATACAAACGTATGAGGAAAACCGCATCGGCTGAGCATCCAGCAGCAGCAGCAAAAGCAGCACTGCAGCAGCTTGTTTGTTGAAATCGCATCCTGTGGATGTTTCTCTGTGTCTATATATGTCTATAGTGTGTCTGCGCTCCTGTAGTATAGTGTCTGCGTGTGAAGCCAAACAAGCAAATCTCCCAACACTTTTTTTGGCGAGAATAAAGCAGAGCTTCTTCTCACTCGAATGGGACGCGTCACGCACACATGCCCCCCAATCTGCAGCACGTATTATGCGGAAACCATATATGGCATCGAGTATCTTTTTGGACCGATGAACCTATTTTTCCGGAAAGCGAGAAAAAAGAACAAACACGCATCATATCAGCCCCGCCCACTGCTGCTGGTGGATCCTCCTCCTCCTCCGACGTAACCACCCTTCGGAGCTAATATTTCTCCCATTCAAACAGCTAAACGTTGGAGCGGCCGTTGGAATATCGCTGATCTTAATCGCTACATCCTAGACTGTTTGGGTGCTATAGGCCGAAGATGTTCCGAGGAGTCTTCTTTTGTCTAAACATCTGTGACACTCTGTCGCCTGGAAGAAGACAAACGATAGGGAGAAAGAAGAAGAAGAAGAAGAAGAAAGTCGAGTCCGCAGCGCACGACCGGAACTGGGAAGCAGCAGAAGATTTACAACCTTGTGATGGCTTTCTTATATATTAGAGGGCAATTAGGACCTGACCATTGAGGAGTGCTCTCCACTTCTGAATGAAGTCTTTTTTTTTTCTTTTCTTTCTTTTTTTCTTTTTTCTCTCTCTCTTTCTTTTTACTATTATAACCGGCCGTGGCCATCCCGGGCAGCCCCCACTCGAGACAGAGAGAGAGGAAATAAAAGGGACGGCTTGTAAGAGTAGATAGGGCTATAATATAGAGTACAAACGTTGCCTTGAGGGCGCTGCTGGTTTTCCGACCATTTTTTCCTCCTTTTCCTTTTCTGCTGTCGAAACGAATGGGGTCCTGAAACACTGGTTTGCTAATCGCTTTGACAATGGTGTCGAATTGGAGACCTCCCATTGTATTTTCGCCCGTATCGATACGTATGGCCTATATACCATCTGTGCTGCTGCTGCTGCTTCTGCCGGACTACGGGTCAGTATACTATACTGATGGTGCGCTGCCTATCTATAGTTTTTCACTCAAAAAGGCGACTGGTTTATGACTTGGAACCCAAAATTGTCTGAATGTCGATCAGGCGACGTGTATCAAAAGAACAGGATTTCAAGAGTCAGCAGCGGCGGCGGCGGCGGCAGCAGCAGCCCTTTCTACACGTACGAGTTGTCACATCATTTTGCGCGACCCAAAGAGTCGAGAGGGAGGAGTGAGCGCCGTACAGAGAGAGAGAGAAAGACACACATATGTGCCCGACGAACATATATAACAAACCAACGCAAGCACGTTGACACAAAAGACATGTACGAGTACCGTGTCTGCCCATTATAAAAGAACCGTAGCTCCCTCTCCTACCCCCACCTCCCTTCCCTCCGTTCTCTATACGTCCCATTACATTTTATGTACTAGTGTCGCTGTAGAGACAGTGGCAGTTCTCCAATCCGTGTCAACCAATTTATTGAGGAGAGACAGCTGGTGTTAAACGCGCCTACATCAAATCCCCTTCTCTTCATGATCCCTCCTCAGTGATATCGTCGGAAGAGTCACGCCTACTGAACATGATAGGCCGAATATAGGCATCCTTTCTCGCATACGGACACACAAATTGCTTCATTAGGACGGCTGGGAACCGAGGAATACACCACGTCCGTGATGGCCCATGTCACATATCATCACCCGACCAGTCTTTTCTTTTCTTCTTTTCTTTTCTTTTTAATTCTACAGCTTTGCCTGGGCTATCCGAAGAGGAGACAGAGATAGCGAGGACAGTCGAGAGTCTTTCTGCGCGTCCTGAAGTTGATTTATGTTTGTTGGAAGGGCGCCGCCTTATATTCTAATACGGCTTCGTCTTTCTGACGCGCTGCATGTGCGAGATTGACAGCACCACAAGCTTTTCTCTCTCCCCTGTCTCCAACCTCATTATAAATGAACCGAATGGCTCGAGAACGAACAGCACCGGGCCCTTGTTTTCAAAATTCAAACCCGCACACATTTGACTTCTTCTCTGTCAGGACTACTAGAAGGAAAAGTCAGAAGTGGTTCTGGAACTGGAATGAATAACAAGAGTCACGCCTATTCACACAGTGGCAAATGACTAGTGTTGCCGCGTTATTGAAAATAGCGATTCGTTTCGTTTTCGTTTAGTTTTTTTTTGTGAAATGCATTTCGTTAGTTTTTCGTTTCGTTTTTCGGCCAAAACAAAAACGATCGTTTCGTTAACGACGTTAACGAAAATACCAGTTAACTAAAAATTTTCGTTTTAGTTTTCGTTTTTCTTTTTAATTTGGGGGAGGTACAAAGAAAAAGTCATTTCATTTCACTCGTGACTTTCATACTGCGTAAATTCCGAGGTAAATTCAATCAATCATATAGTAAATAATGGTAAATACAGTGTTTTAAGGTAATGCGTCTCTGATCGGCAATGCTATCTTGGAATCTTCATTCCATAAGCTTCCATCAAAACTTAAGATATTAGGCTTTTTCTTTTTCATGTTTATGTGATCTGTTACTTTAATTACAACAGGTTAAAGAAAATACTGATGTTCGATCAAATAATCCGCGCGAGCGCGCCGATCACGTAGTTAAAAAAAAGAAAAAAAACTTAGTTTTTGGTTTTGAGAACCGTCGTTTTCGTTTTCGTTTCCGTTATTTCTTTTCATTTCGTTTTCGTTTCCGTTTTCGTTAATAGAGGTAAAAATGGCTTAGTTAACGAAAATTTTCGTTTTCGTTTTCGTTAACGCGGCAACACTACAAATGACCACCACCACCACCACCACCACCACCGCGTATGTGTACGATGGGCCTACATCTATAGCTGCTGCGCTAGAGTCATATACCAAGATTAAGATCGCGTTTCACCAGAAGCAGCAACCGAAAGGAAAAAGAGGCCGCGCCCCGAAGTCCGGACGTCACACCGTTTAATCAGCTGCTGCTTCAACTCGTCTATCTTGGATTTCGCTGTCTCCGGCAAACAATTCCGTTTCGGCTCGTCAGAGCCAAGTTGTAAGAAAGGCAACAACATAGTCAAACATTTGGCGGCCTTTTTTTGTATTATTTTGTTGTGAATTTGTTACATACGAACAGCTGAGGTGAGAAATGAATGGAAGCCTACAACAGATATATAATAACGGTCTATGTAATCGAGGAATGTTGAACATCGGTCATGTGCAATAGGTTGAATATATATTGGACCATGGTCAACCCATATAGGACCCCAGAAACTCGGATACGGCATCACGCCCCGTCATATATATATTTGTTTATGACTTTGAACCTCGACTTTTCCAGGCCAACTTTGGGTTGCCATTGATCCCCGCGTCAAACTGTCCACAGAAAGTGTGAACGAGAAGAATATATAAAGTCAGAAAAGGGAGAAGAAGAAGAAAAAAGGCAAAAAAAAAAGGGGAAGGAGAAAAATCTAGATAGAGAAGGAGAGAGAGGAAGCCATCAAATACTAGTAGAGAAATCGATCTTTGCTTATTCTCCAAAAAGGGCCGAGGAAAAGAATCGGAACAATCGGAGAGTCAGCGCGCACAACAGTCAAGTGATATAGGCCGATTTGTTGTGTGTCTGTCTGCGTGCGCGCGACTGGAGCGAGAAAGAGAAAAGAGAGAAAAAAAAAGAGAAAAGATCTCACGAATAACACTACACACAGTAGTAGGGCGACAATGCCAGCGTCGTTTGTACACGCCGCGTGGTTTCTGACCTGGAAGAACCATTGAAGGGACCTCTTTTCTCTTCTTCTTTTGCTTCTTCTCCTTCTTCTTCTTTTTTGGATAATAACCCCAACCTAGTTGGTTTGCTCGGGTTGACTATCAAAAGAGAGTCAACCATGCGAACAAGGGGAACCACGTCCGTCTCTCTCTCTCTCTCTATCCGCGCTGTGAACTTATAGCGACCGGCTACTGCTGCAAGGAAACGGAACAAGATCTTCATTGGCCAGGCTATAACTAAACAACGTTTAATCCCATTCTTGTGTACATCCAGGGAGCCTGATGGAAAGAGGGGGTTGCATGCTTCAGCACCCCCGAAGAAAAAAAAAAAGAAGCGAGATAGAGAGAGAGTGGTGTATACCTTCAACAAAGTCGAAATCAAAAACACACCAGGGCACATCTAACCCCCTGCTGCAAGTCCATACATCCAAGAACCTTAGGGGATGTATTTCCGCCATTATGCTCTCTCCTCTTGCTCTCCTCTATACCCTTAGTAGGTTTTTTTTATATTCGGCCTGCGGTTTGTCACAAGGATAAATCGGCCAGCGCCGAGGAGGGAGCTTCAAACACAAAGCGGATGCATGATTTCCTCCGTGAGATGATCACTTCAACTTTATCTGACGTACATGCCGTAGCTACTCGGCGGCTACGCCATGTGAGAAAAATCCGAATCTAGAGCTCTTCTCTCTTTTATCCGATTGAGAGAAAGGCTCTACTAATTCGGCCAAACAATCAAACCGACGGTCCTCCCCTGTTCATTGACAATTACTCTGGATTTTTCTTTTTCTTTTTGTTTTCCAACTGTGCAGTTGACTTGTTCGATGGCCAAATAGTAGCCCAACGGATTCGAAACGATTCAACCGAATGAATGACAAATGACGTCAATTTTCAAAGTCCAAAGAATCAGAAAGAAAAGGGAAAAAAAATGATTGGGAAACCGAGTGGAAAATGCCGGTGGAACCTCGTCTCAAAATATTAGAAAATATTTGTCAATGTTGTACAGCAAAGGAGAGCCAAATATGTACCTATACTATACACCATATCCATGGATGGCGTGGTGTGTACAGTATGGATGGGGACAAAATAGCCGCGGACACGTACGCACAGTGTACAAAAAAAAAGTGTAAACGGGGAGGTGTGTCCTGGAACACAGAGCTTTTTCCAACGCTGCTGCATGCTGCTGTATAATAATAACAGTATGAAGATGTTGCACGTCGGGGGGCTCTGACGGCCAACTCGCTCTCGGGGTGTTTGTGGGAACAAACGAAACCCAAGCCACATCCCCTTTCCGTCCCGTAGGTGCTCCGCCCATCCGGCGTTGAATTGGTCGGCCGTCTGCCGAGGGGCGGATCCATCTGGTTTCCGAGTGGTCTTCCATCTATCCTTTCAGCCAGAGAGAAGAGGACACAAACAACTGGTGGGGCCCGCCTTCCGAGCCAAACATTAAAACTCGGACCCCATCTCTCTTAGGCATTACTCGCCTGGCTAGCGCTGATCAGGACAGACCTCTACTTGTTGTTCTCCCAGTCCTAGTTTTTTCCTCATTTTCAGTTCAGTCAAAACCAACTGTCTCTGTTTGACCTCAGGTCCGCAACTTGTTTTCAAATTTCTTGGACAACACAATTTAAAAGTATTCGAGCAATCAACTGCGAGAGTGTAACGAGCACAAAGTGAACTCAAGAAAACCCAAGTGAACGCGAACCCAATCGCGTTGCGAATCGCTGCAATTACAAGGCGAACTGGCTTCTGATCCAAATCCGACGGGTAAGATGGTCAAAGTGGAGGGCCCGCAGTCTCTGCCACAGCCGGCCATGGCCCGCGCACCGCCGTCTTTCTCCATCCTGTCGCTCCTTCCGGAGACGGCGATCCATCATCATCAAATCCACCACGAGTCGGTGGGCCAGTACCACCAGCAGCAAACGCAGCACAGACCCGACTCGTCCACCTCGTCGACGGCCATGAAGGAGAACGTGTACAGTGACAACAGCGAAGTCGATGACGTCTACACCGACGAGGAACAGGATCTCGATGTTGAGGGCATGGAAGCCTCCAGCCCGCTCCGTTCCGACGAAAGCGAAGAGGAGGCCAGCATCAAAGATCTCAACTGTTCCTCTGAGTCTTCCAGCACCGTCAACCTGAGCAAGGCCGACAGCAAATCGTCGGGCAAGAACCACAAAAGCGGCAAAGGTGAGGCCGATGAAGAGTCTGAAGGTACCAACACCAAGAGTTCCGGTAGCAAGACGGGCGGTAGCGACGAGAAGAGCAAGAAAAACGAGAAGCCGCCCTTTTCCTACAACGCCCTCATCATGATGGCCATCCGGAGCAGCGCCGAGAAGCGTCTGACTCTCAACGGCATCTACGAGTTCATCATGAAGAACTTCCCTTACTACCGTGACAACAAACAAGGCTGGCAGAACTCGATCCGCCACAATCTGTCGCTCAACAAGTGCTTCGTCAAGGTGCCTCGCCACTACGACGATCCCGGCAAAGGTAACTACTGGATGTTGGACCCATCCAGCGACGATGTCTTCATCGGCGGAACCACTGGCAAACTGCGTCGGCGATCAACAGCCGCTTCCCGATCGCGTTTGGCCGCTTTCAAGCGTAGTTTCGGTTTCCCATCTTTGGCCGGCTTCCCTGGTATGCCGCCCGTCCATCCGGGCATGGCCGCCGCTGGTTTCCATCCCGTTGCTCCCAACTCGGCTCACCATCCAGCATCCGTTGGACATCCTCATCATCCTTATTCGACACCGACTGGTGCGTGGCCCGGCTTGGCCGCTTCTCTCTGCAATTCCGCCGCCGCTCTCTACCGCTACAGCACCGCTGTTGGCTACGCAGCCTCCGCCGGCTACGGCAATCTCCTCGCTCATCCGGGCAGCCATCCATCGGCTCATCATCCGTCGCAAGTTCCATCCGGCTTGGGCGGCTTCACATCTCCACCGGCAGCCAACAAGATTGCAGCTCCGTCTCATCAAGCCCACAGTTTCTCCGTCGAACGGCTCCTCGGCTCTTCGCCGTCCGATTCTCCCATCCGGCACATGCCACCCACCTCTCAAGCGATGGGCTCGTCACCTTTCGGCATGCTAGGCCATCCTCTGCTCCAGCAGGCCGCCGCTTACGCCGACTTCTACGGCAACGGCCACCTCCGCTTCAATTCAGGACTGATGGGCATGGGCCTACCATCCGCCGTCTCTCCCATTTCTCAACAACATCAACAACAACCTCGGTCCAGCTCCACATCTCCGCTGGCCGCTACCCCGACATCACCGCCGTTGATCTCCAGAACGAGTTAAATATTTGATGAGAGCCGGATTCTAAGCAGCAGCAACCCAGTTGACACAACAATTTTTATTTTTGTAAATAATCAGCAAAAAACACGGTTGTCGGATGAGCGAACCTCCTCTTTGTAAATAGCACACAATTCATTCAAGTCTATTCCCATCTCCTATTGTCTCCATTGAAATCATCGATGTTATTTTGCAGTGACTGTGCGCGTGTACGTAAATAGAGTCTACATATTCAGTTGCCACTGATGTACTTGTACATAATTATAACGATATTATTTAGAAGAAAAATGAAACCCAAAAATGGATATGCGTGTCATCTCAGATCATTACAAGCGTGTTGAAAAACTAGTCTCTCGGTTTTTACGTGTTTTTCTTTTTTCTTTCTTTCTCTCATTCTTATTTTTAAACGTATCCAGCTGCTGACCTCTTTGCGGCGACGGCCTTCGAGTTCTACTTGTTTGAAGGTGAAGGATATTTGGTGGCAGAAGTAAACTGAATTATGGACTAACACTTGAGAGAGAGAGATAGAGAGAGAGATCGGGCCGTATGTTTTGAAGATTTCGAGAGAGTTGAAGTGAGAAAAGCTAAGGCTGGCGGCTTCCATCCAATCTCGTGCACAGTAGGCTAATTGCCGGTGCCGAAGAGAAGAAGATGATGAGGTGTTAAAGGCCTCTTACAAGGTGGCATTGATTAAGAGATAATTTATAGCGGCAGGAGAGGAGCCGGAGCCCAGAAGCGTCTCGTCTATATATTGGGCGGACGATTGAAGCTGCGCGGCTGTTGCTTCATTTGCCGGTATCTCTCTCGCTTCATCGATAACTAGATGCCTGGCCGGCCTGAGATGAGCAGAGTTTTGATGTCTTTTCGACTATTCAGAGTCGGCTTGTTGTTGAACAAGACCGGAGGCCTTTCTAATATAACATCAAGAAGAAAACAGAATAATTTAGTGGCTGTAAAACAGAGAAGAAGAAGATGATGAGGGGAGAGAATGAAAGAAAGAAGGTGATGGCAGCGCTCCTTTGCGCTTCTCATTCTCCCGTGCCTTTTTTTTTTGTTGTTAGCATGGCGAGAGAGAGAGAGAGAAACCTAACGTCCATACGCTCCGTATTCCAACAGCTACAGCGCGATAGTCTACACAGAGACACGGAGAGATAGAGGAATATAGACGCGGTGTATCTATAAAAACAGCAGCCAGCCTTAGCTGCTGCAGCGGGAGGGAAAATGGCTGGCAGCAACAAGTCGACAGATTTAATGAAAAACGCTAATGATGTTACAGAGGGCCAGCTAGTGTGCAACGGACGCCCCATCGTGAGGGTTATAGTCGTAGGAGAGAGAGAGAGAGAGAGACCGGGCTCTCCCCCCCCCTCCTCACCACCTCCCCATCTACACTGTGTGTTGTGTGTACGCGTATGTGTGTGTGAAGTTTTGCCATCGGGGCGGCGCGGGAATCCACACTCCGCGGTGCCAAGCTGTCTGGCCCGCTCACCACCAATTCTTACATATATTTTACGTTTTTATTTTTTTTTCTTCTTCTTCTTTTCTTTTTTGTCTTTTGTGTTATTTTCTTTCCAGGGAAGTGCCCTCGTCCTCCCAACGGGGGAGGCTCTATATATTTCCTCTCTTTCTCTTTCTCTCTTACGCACATGGAAAATATAAAAAAAAAACGGAAAAAATAGGAGAGAGAAATAAATGAATGTAGGCGAAGAGTTGTAGAAAAGAAGAAGAAGAAGGAGGCATTCTCTTTTGATTTCTCTGGTTCCTCGGTGTTCTTTTATAAGCTATTTGTCCTCAGTCCTAAAGTTTTTGTATGTACGTCTATTCGTGGACAACAACAACACCAACGGACTTTGATAATAAACTTTGAAGTGGAAAAAAAGGAAATCATTCCTTGGTAGAGGAGAGAATAGCTACGTATACGAAGAGAACCGCAGAGCAGCCGAGTTTTCTTAATCAACCAATTGCTAGGGCCGCTGCCGTTGTCTTTTCCCATTCATTGAAGACATTCGCCACAGTGTATCGTCGTATTAGCCTCTCTATATGGCAGCATTCGTCCTTTTATACATGTACAGTATTATTACAAGGAGAGACAACGACATTCCCATCTACATACAGTACGACGACGTAACACCTTCGGTACGGCGATTTCTTCTACGCCCTTACATTCTAGTGTTTTTATTATCCGGGTCTAATAATCCACGCCAATTGGTTATTGGTTGACCATATTGCAGTAAATTCCTTCTCTCTCTCTAGAGGCATCATCCATTAACCAAACAGAAGAAATAAAATGGAATGTGGCTACATTGTGTTCACGTACCGCGGTGCCATGTACCCGGTCACTTAATTGCACACAAACACGTGCATGTTGCTGCCCAACCACCAACACACACGTACACAACCAACACATACACATTTACACGTACGTGTATATACAGCTAGAGAAAGAAGAAGAAAGAAAAAAAAAACCGACTTTTGGTTTTAGGACAGTACACCAAATAATAAATAGGTAGAGTCGTCCACAATCGTGATGACGCCACAGTGTTAGTTAACCTAACAAGTCTTTTGTACTTCCTGATTGGAACATGTGTTTTTCTCTGGGTTTTTCTTTCTTTTTTTGTCGTTTCTGTGTCGTCGTCGTCGTCTTGTTGTTTTTACATGTGTAGATGTATTATTAACTTCTTCGGCTTGATGGTTCACGGTAACGCATTAAACATCAGACAGAGACAAAGAGCGAGATGAAATGGACTCGCTTTTCTTCCCCCCCAAAGAAAGAAAAAAGCAAGGTGGAGTCAGCATCTCTGTCGGTCCGGTTCGTCCGGTTCGGGCCCCGTCCAATTAGTCTACAAGAATGCGGAGGAGCAGCGGGGGCATCAGGTGGATGACGCGGGGGTCTTGTGTGGGATTGTTGTGTCAATGGAATCTCCCAAAGAGAAGAAGATTCCTCCACGTTCACAACAGCAGTGAAGGAAGGTGTTATTTTCCCTCGCCCAAAGACCAAGGGGGAAAATATCTAATAAAAAGAAACGGGAAAATACAACGAAGGAAAGAAGAAAAAGAAAAAGAAAAAGAAAGAAAAAAAAAACGGGGCCGTAGGAGGCTCGTTGGGGGTGCCACGCAGTCTAGAACAGTCGGGTTATTAGTGGCGGTGGCGGCGGCTCGGCTGGTACGGCTGGGTAAGGACCAGGGCATACACCTATACCAGCAGCAGGAGCAGCAGCGGTAGTTGTCGGCGGCTAACACCACGAAGAATACGACGGTTCCCCTCATTCGGTTGGAATGTTCCTTCTTCTTTCATCCCTCCACACACAACACCTTTTTTCTCTCTCTCTCTCTCTCCTTTTGCCTCTTTCGCTTAGTACTTTCCCGTTGAATAGAGAAGGAAACAACAAAAAAAGAGAATGAAAAGAATGGAAAAAAAGAAATAACATATATTTGATCCACCTTGCCCCGGTGTGTGGTTGTTATTACCGCGATGATGATTATATATCCCATGTGTGTGTGTGTGTATGCTGTTGCTGCTGCTGCTGCTTATTGCAGCGGAGAGCACACAGAAGACGCCCTGTTGCGTTTTGATTTCTCGAGGGCTTTTTTCACGATGTACGCTCTCAGTTCTCCGATAATAAAAAGAACTTGAATTAAAAGAAAAAGAAAAAGAAAAGAAATAATAATAATAATAAAAACTATATAAGAAGGCCTCTTTTGGAACACTGAAAAGAAAGGTACAGAGAGAGAGAGAGAGAAAACATATATATATATATAATGTATACGTGTAAATGAGCTGGAGGTGACAAGGCGGTGCTTCCACCGTTCCATTAGCAACAGGTGCCAAGTGATGAATGAGCGCACCAGAACTCTCTGTGTGTGTCTGTATATATATATATACCAACACAACACGCAGAACGTAAGAGTAGGTACACATACTATATCTAAACTCTGTGTGTAAGCGGGACCGCTGTCCCTTTCCCTTTGAGCCCAGCAAGGAGTATACTGTATTAAAACGTTAGCCGGGCCGGAAGGTATCAAGAAAAGCTTCAGTCCGTGACGGACCCAGTTAAAGTAATCATCATCATGTACGGAGTAGGGAGTATGATAAAGAAACAGTGGAGGAATCATCATCTAAGGCTCATAAATACGGCTGTCCTATTATTTCCACACGGAGAACGAGCGCGGCCAATCGAAAAGAGCTGTTGCCTAAAAACAGAAAATGTAGCCTACGTACTGTACGTCGACGGACGACGGCCCCCTTTGGACTGGACCGGCAATCCATACACGTCTCCAGGCCCAGAAAGTTTTCAATCATCCGCGGAGGTCTTCTCATCCATCCGATCCATCCGATCCGCTTTGACACTTTCAAAGACAAGAATGAGGTGAAAAGATGGCGGCGAAGGTGTCGACAATCTTTTTGCCGACCGGAAGGACGGTGTTCTTTAATCAACAAGCGCTTTAATACCTTCTGTGTAGGAGTATACGGACGTACAGTAGATATCCCTTTTCTCTCCTTGTCGTCCTCTCAACACCACCAAAAACTTATTCGGCGAGTCTCTCTCTCTCTCTCTACCTCCGGTGCCGCTCGCTGTGCTTGCTGATGTCTCTCTGTGTATTAAATAGGCATTTCCTTTTTCGGTTTCCTTCAAGGTGTCGACTTAAAACTGCTTCCCAATCCAAATCCCATAGAAAGTCGCGCGCATTTGACGAGTCCCCAAAGTTTGCCGCCAATCATGGCCAAAGTTTGACACAAAGTACCTCACTAATATGATAATCCCATGCCGTGTGGGCAAAAATATACACTTGATACCGTACACAACGCTGCAGGTATGCAGAATGGAATGAGAAATCCCCGCGATCCGCAATCCTTCCGCGCCATTCATTCTCGTCAGAAAAAAAAACGAAGGAAAAAAAACCATTTTTTTCTCACTGTAGCTTATAGGCTTGATTCCCTCTATAGTAAAGTGCGTATAGTATACATATATATAAAGCCTATAGGCTCTCCTAGGCTACTACTACGCATCCCTTTTGGCGTGGTACCCCCTCGGCTCGGTTGGTGACGGAAGAGAGTCAATTAGATCGCAATGAGCAATAAAATAAACTTGGAAAGGAGAGAAAAAAAGAAGAAAGAAAAGAAGGAGGGTGGGATGTGGGACCAGGTGACGTTGGTTATATATACGAGGTAGATAGGAGAAGCGTTTCACAGCATGGAACACAGAGTCGTATAATCCGCACGGAGACAGCCACGTTTCCGCCATCAACTCAGCGTGAGGTGTGGAACGCCAGATGATGAGAGAGAAAAAAAAAGAAAAAAAAAATAGAAAAAAAATAAAAGAAATAAAAGGGCGGCTTTAGCTCTCTCTCTCTGCTTGTCACCTCTCTTTTTAGTCACACACCTATACTACACGTCTCTCTCTTTCTCACTTTTTTTGTGTTCCAGCTATTGTGCAAGTTTCTACACCATGTCGCCGGAGCCCAGATGTTGGTTAAACAACCTTATATAGGCGTGACTGCGCTTATCGCGATCATCGCGCTGTTATTTTCCCTCAGAACGAAGCAGCAGTGCCCACCACCACCGCCGTACTCAACACATAGTTGGTGTTGGTGTTGGTCAGAAGAAGCCACGAGTTTTGAGTTCCTTCTTCTTCTTCTTCTTCTTCTCCTTGCCTTTGCCTTTAACAAATCGCCTGGCTCTTAATCAAGTCGGTTCATCTGATGTAAAATAATGCGTACCCGACCGGTGTGGGGCTGTTTCTCCTTTATGCCCGGCGATTGAAAGATGAACACACCTCGAGAGGTGTCCCTTTTCTCTCCTTCTCTCCTCTAGAGCCTGCTAGAGCCGGATGACAGCTATTAATGGAGTTGCCAGAAGAAGAGGCAAGTCCGCTTAAAATAAGTTAAGAAAGAGAGTTCTCTCTCACACACTTGTATACATATAGAGAGCTCTGTGAGACTTGATACAATCGAGTTGACTTGGCGCAGGTAATTGGAGGCCAGTGCGGACCATATCAGATTGTCGGCTATTAATTAGCCGTGGTGTGCACGTCTTTATCAGCAGTTGAGGGGTTGTTTGTAGCGCGTCTCTTCTTCCATCCAATTCCCCCCAGCACCAGAAGGAAAAATCTTTTTTTCTCCTGATGCCTTTCTTTTCTTCTGGCATTCTCCATTTTTCTTTTCTTTATTTTTCTTTTTCTTTTTTTTTTACCTCTTCATTCTGTTTTCCTTCTTTCTTGTCTTGCCTTCTCTTTTGTGGCCGGTTGATCCCGTGGCGGATGTTTCCAGTCGATGGTGAGCCCGACTCACAGCAGTTGCCGCCATTTGTCATCAAGTCTCTCCTTGCTGGGCCACATTCAACACCTCCATTTCTCTGCTCCGCATCAGGTCCCCATCGCGTCCTCTTCTTCTTCTCTTTCTCTTCTTCATTTTCCCAAACGTCTCCATGATGTTTTATTCATACGGACGACCAGTTGCGGACTCTTTACTTTAATGAAGAGAACAAACTCACGACGCTCTTAGGTATCTCTCTCAGAGTCAATGTTCACACATTTGGTCATAAATACAGCAGGCAGCTTCTGTCCGTGAACGGTTCGTGGTCACAATTCTATAGGCCTATGCAATATTGTAAGCTTCGTCTATAGGCTACTTGTCGTTCCCATGGCCGCAAAAATAAAGAAAAAAACAGCATCTGCGGTCGTTGCGATACAATGGCTTTATATATATCGCTACATCTCGACAGGGTTGGCCATCGCTTGCTTGGTCACCGACTTTAATGAATACTCTGTAGCACCAGCACCATACGGCGGCGGCGGCATCATCATCATTCCTTCTTCTTTCAGTCTTTTTTCAGTCTTCTTTTCCGATCCATCGGCTTAGCTCTTCCAACATTATGCGTAGGTATACACAAGCCGTCGGGTTGAATGCCGCCAATCTATACCGACACCGCTACCGACACCCGACGTTATACGAGCTTAATTGTAGGGTTTTCTCAACCTGTCATCCACTTCTTTTCTCCTCTTTTCGCCTTCTTAAACAGCAGCCGCTATGGCGGCAACTCTTTTCGGATGCCTACGTTCTTTTCTCTTACGTCACACGACTCTAAAAAAAAAGGGGGACCCTCTGTGTCTGTGTGTGAATTGAGCAAAGACTCTATCCCGCAGGAATGCTCGTGTCATAGCAATTTTGTAAAATATGAACCCGGTGCCGAGAGTCAATTCATTCTCCCCCTCCGACCAAACAAAAAAAAAAGAAAATTTCTTTCATTCTTTATTACATTATTTTGTCGTTTAGCTCCTCCCCTTTTTTGCCTGTCCAAAAAGAATGTACGTCGGTGTAGACGTCATAAACAAGCCGCGGACGCTGCAATGTGTGTCTAAAGTGTGTCGCGCCATAACCGCGGGAATGGAGACGCACGAACACACACACAACACGGCGCAAAAGAGACGTGTACTACACTATGCATGGTGAGATCTCTCCTCCTCCTTCTTTTTTTGGTTCGCCGGAGTGAGAGAGAGAGAGAGAGAGAGAGAGCTGTGTATACACATATAATACATTTGTGTGGAACGGCGCTCTGCGACTCGATGAAAACATCTCGCCACGGCCATCCAAAGAGGCGGAGAGATTGAGAAAGAGACGGGCCATAGAATAGAATCCGAAGCCGCCTTCATCAAATATTCATGGATTCTCCGCAGTTGTGCGTCGGCCGGAACGCCAATGGCGGAACCGCTCGTTTCGATATTTTTCACCAACGTATGGACTGTATATACATACTTATGTAGAGAATATATTTATATATACTCTGTCTGTGTCTGCGCGTCTGTGTGGAGTTGTGTAACATTAATTGATAACCCCAGATCCGCCCACTTGCCGCGAGATCTCTGCATCAGGAATAAGCCAAAGAAACGCGTCACGACGAGTTCCCTTTTTGTCCGCTTCTTTTGAGTTTTGATTGTTGGTGCGTCATATTCAATCCAGGTGATGACGTGACAGCTCAGGATAGAAAGAAAAAAAGACTCAAAGAAAATATACGTCCGTACGTACGGGATTTGAGGCTCTTGGAATGTCAGAAAGTGTTTGGACTATATCGTTCTATCGATCGATGAAAACGGAGAAGGCTATAGCAAAAAAGAAGATGGATAGATAGGCAACGAGAGAGACGGCCGGTAATGGATTCGTGATGGAGTCCACTTGCAGGGATCATCAGTTTAACCTTTTTTCTTCTTCTTTTTCTTCTCTATTTTATCCTCCCTCCTCTCAAAGAGATTCGATCGACGGCCGGGCATCACTGCGTGTGTACTATCACATTCCCTGCATTCCAGCTTCACACTCGCCACATATCTTTCTTAAATACAAGATGGATGGATCTCTTTGGATGGATGTTCTGTACACACACAAGCCACACACAGAGACACCTGTATATAAAAGGGTCTTCTCAGATATTGATTCAGAGGTTCCTCTCTTCTTTTATTTTATGATGACGGATGATGATCAGAAAATGAGAGCGGCTGCGCGGATTATCTCGTCGCGTTTGGTCCACCAGTGGTAGTGGCTACTGCCTCCTCCACGGCTCCACTACTACGACCGATATAAACAACAACGGTGGGCAGACCTGACACCGAGCAGAGGCCACATTGTTTCCCTTTGGAGAAACCCTCCTCCAAATTTTTATTGTTTCTTCGCTTGTATATTTAAAGATTTGGTTCGGGGGGTCGAGGCAGAGTCTCGAGCAACAATTTCTATATGGAATGGGGGGGGATTTGGTGCTTCTGTGTGTGTGCGTGTGCTGGAAATTTCGGGGCTGAAGAAGATCATCAAGTTTTATGATCAGGGAGCGTATTTTGAATGGAAACTGGGCGCAAGTGGAGGAAAAAGAAAAAAAAAAGGTAGAAAAAAATGGGCAAATAGTTGATGGCATATATATACTTTATTATAGACGTGTCTATATATACTGGTTCAGTTTTCTCTAGACATCAGCCTTCCCTCTGGGTGGTGATCTTCTTCATGGTTTTGGCTCTTCTTGCTTCTTCTTGGTCGAGTCATAAACATGTCATTGGATGGCTCAATCACTCGAAAGCCAAGGGGATTCAGGTACTGTACGTATATAGGCCCTGTAGAAGTATAGGAGCAGGAGCAGCAGCCGGCAGCTAGGAGCATGGACCAAAAATGGGCCTCTTTTCTTTCTTCTGGGGGCTTATGGCAGCGCGCGAGTGCACACAAGTGGCCTGGTGCCTCGCTGATGGTCAGCTACGATGAATGAGAACAAGGTCTGGCCCTCTGTCATTCGTTTTGGATGACTTTAACAAGCAAGACTCGCGGACTGTAACACGTCAGACAGACAACACATGACAAACAAAAGGGAGAAAAGAAGCTAAAGAACGAGGGGGCCGTGCGGAGGCAGAATAAGATAACATATAACACAATAACCTCACCCCCTCACCGGTCGTTTCTTCTCAGACTGGTGGAAAATGGTGTTTCGTTTCGTTCTCTTTTCTTACGGCTTATCTGCTCTACTGCTGTGCAGTGGGCACCGAACATCAGTTTCTCTCTTCCCGACTAACTGGTTCGTCTTCTACCCGATAAGCTCTTTACGAGGACATTTCGAAAAGAAGAAGAAGATGAAAGTTGTGCTGTCCCTTTTTTTTTCTTCCTTTTTGTTGTGTCTCTGTATGTCTTATTCTCCTCAGGACATTTTTTTTTCTCACCTGGGCCGAAGAGCATGTGTCATTTTCTTTGACTCACTACGCAGCAGCGACCCAGCGTCATATCACGTTTGGCGGCAGAACGCAGTTTCCCTAACCGTGGGACCCGACAGTTCTATTCTCGTTTTCTACAGTTTCGGACCCTTTTGGACATCAGCGGCATCTTCTTCGCCTTCTTCTTCTTCTCCTTCTTTCCCAACTTGTTCTCTACTGTGTGAACCGAAAGGACGGCCTAGGTGTCGTATCGGCCGTTGCTTGCACCCCACCGTATTCAACGCCGTCAATTATGCATTCACAGCGGGTGGAGGCGCACACTGAACAGTTGCCTTCATCGCCGTCCCCTTAACTTGTCCGTTTGTCCGCCGCCCGTTGGTTGACTGTTCCTTGGCTTTTACAAAAGTAGATCGGACCCGCTTAATTGCCGTGCATCCACCTTTTTTCAGACCCACGCGCGTCGGTTGCTTTCTTACTTATAGGTACTACATGTAGGCCTACTTTTTGTTATCGGGCAAACCCGCCTTTTTCTCTCTTATTGTGTCCGATGTCGCCCAAGTCTCTCTTTCATGGCTCGATGTCCTCATCGAACGGCTGCTGAACAAGAGATGGGTGGTCATTATTGACCGTGACACTCTCTATTGTTGACCAACAGCCCGGCCGGTGATTAGCTTGAAGGATGACCTGAAAAACAATAAAAGAGAACTAGCTGCTATACACGTACTGTATGTATACTATAGTACGTATACCAAGTAGGAGAATTGAAACGTAGGAGGACCCGGCCAGAATACTCTGGGGTCTCTAGAGGGATAGTAGGCGGGGTCTTCGTCACACACGAAAAAAGATAACCAAGACAGAGAAAAAAGAGAACTTTTTATCCTCCTTCTCTTTTTTTTTCAATTTGAAACTCACTTATTGAATGGGTACGTCCTTCCAAAAGTTCCAGCAGGCTAGCAGCTTCATTAGTGTCCTTTTCACTTGACCCTTTTTTTTTGTTTCTTTTTGTGAGGATTCAACAGGTCAGTCCTCTTCTCGTTGAATAGAAGTGGGGACGTCCGTGCCCAATGTGTATATGTATACGCGCAGCCGTGGCGCAGCCTATAGGATATATTGCCTGCCCTGTGTGGAGACAAGATGAGAGAGATCCCTTCGACTTTTTGGTGGTGGTGGTGGTGGGATGGGCCCGAGAGCAGCGTAGAGAGCCCCGCCAGATGGATTTGTCACACCGCTCATGGGAAAATTATACAGGATACCTTTTGGTCAAACGTCGGCGGAGGTCTATATCACCCCGGCGCGTATACACACTTATTTCAGCACCAAAAGCAAGCACCCTTCATCTCTTGATGATGGCTCTCTCTCTCTCTCTCTTTCTCCCTCTCATTCTCTTCAGCCTATTCTTTCTACGTATATATCTCTTTCGGCTGACATTAACCAGCAAAGGATACATACATATATACAGATAGAGAACGCACATACGTATATATTTAGGTAGACCATAGGCCTCTCGAATCGCGCTATAGATTCGGCCTATAGCCAAACATCGATAATCGGTTCCGTTGCCGCCCCGGAAACCCTCATCGCGCTATAGTGTTTGGCGCTATCCTCTTCTCTCTCTTCTTTCGTTCTTTCTTTCTTTCTTTTTTCGTATCATCAACGCATGGATTCACCTTTCTCGTCTTTTCATTTCATTTACACCACATTTCCCCACAGACCCCCTTTACTTCCCCATAGAAATATCAAAAAAGGGGTCCTGTGAAAATTTCACACCTTAACGGCCAGTGAAAGAGGAATCAAAAGAACAATTTGATCGTACATCATGACTTAATGCACATCCACTTGAATACCCAAGTTCTATGCTACCGATCCCTGATTTTCTTTTTTTACTGTGTAAAATACGTAGGCCTAAACTTGTTAAGTGTTTAGGCCTGCGCTGCGCTGTGAGTGTATACATACAACTGGTGTTATCCATATCCGGCCGGGCTCGATTGGTGCAACATTTCTCCTCTCGACTGAGCTACTACTGTAAATGCAATGAACTGATTTTTTGCTTTACGACTATAGCTTCTTTTGTGTGCACTTGTATATACGTATCTGTTCTGTCCGAGCTCATTGTAAAAAGTTTGGAACCGAAAACCAAATGGTGGATTGCAGCAACAGCAGCAGCAGCAGCCATGGATTGCTGTATGGAGACGAGTCTTGCCTTTTACGACTGCTCCCCTTTTTTCTTCTGCTTCCAGTTCCGAGCTGTAAAAATCAACAGTAGGGCCCCAAAGTTAGATACTGCTGGACTGGACACAGTGGGCTGAGTCAGAGATTTGGGTTTTTCATTATTATCTCTTCCTTATTTTCAAGGGTGGTTAGCTGACGTCTGTCTCTTTTAGATGTATAAAGCGTGTTACCCTAGAACCGAAAGAGGTTTTTCTATTTTCTTCCTTCTTTCTTGTATTCTTGTTTTCCTTTCCTTTTTTTAGTTTTTTAGTTTTTTTTTGTATTTTCCGGTTCACGGAGTAATCAGGGAATGCGCCCGGGTGCAAGAAGAGCCGGGAGGGCCGAGCGGGCTTTTTTTTCTCCAACGGTGGTGGTCTCGGGAATCTCGGATCCGGACAAGTTGACATTGTTTGGATGGTTTCCGCGTGTGTTTGGGAGATTGACGTGTGTGTGAGCCAGAGAAAATAGGGAATTTTTCATATGGATAACGGAAAAAAAGAAAAGAAAATAGAGAGAAGGGGGGAACATGTTTGACGTTTCTTGGCCTTTTTTTGATGCGTGTTCATCGTTTTTCGACTGAAGCACAAAATATGGTAAAACGAATAGAAAATGAAGAGTCAAAAGTCAGAGCCCCCCTGTACACGGCGTACGTATATAACATCGTTGGGGGAAATAGGGAAATAGGGAAAAGAATGAAGAAAAAGAAAAACTGAGGGTCCGATCGGGGCGGCTGATAGAGATCTCTCTCTAGTGGACGACCTCCTACAGCGCGTCACCTTCGTTATAATACCGTAGACTCTAGCGCACACGGCCGCTTGCTTATTCCTTTGATGGGAATCAAAAGGAATCCAGTAAAGGTAGTTTTTGATTGACAGCTTCTCTATACACACACCACCGTGCGTGCCGTATAAGCGCAACGAGAACAACAACAACAATGACAACAAGTCGCGCCGTTTGTCACTCCAATCCGAAAATGTATCTATTTAGGCAAACGCTGCGAGGAGGCAAAAAGAAAGAAAGAAAGACACAACATGTGTCGAGAAGGAGAAATAAGTGGAATTCGACTGTTGAATTTCGCGATATGATCCGCATTACGGGAATGTTGCGGCGTGCGATTTCACGCTCCTCCTCGGTGGAAGGAAAAAAAAACTGGAATTTTTTCAATGCATGAATAATACATGACCTTTGGCGCTAGCTTGTCTCTAACTTGTGCGTCTGTGTTGGCAACGTGCGAAAGCGTTTTGAAAACATGCGCCTTAGGAGTAGAATTTTTTTTATTTGAAAAGAATGGTCGAAGAAATAGAAAAGAAAACGAGAAAAACCGGACCATCTGGACGTGTTTCTGCGATTTCCCCCTCCGTCCGTCGATAATCGATTGTGTTGATCCCAGCTCAATTAGTGTGTTATTTTTCCCGGTGCTCTTCACAGATACCGACTCATCAATCAAACCCGAATCTTGTTATTCTTCTCCCTTTTTTTTGATCCCCTGTTTCTTTCACCGACGGTGACTGAGCTGTTGTTTGGCTTGGCGATATCAACGCGCGCGGGAGTGACTATGAGCCCGTTCCCTAGGAGATCCACAACCCCAATAACACAATAGGGAAGAAAGGACCAATTCGCCAATTGTGCATGTTCCATATCACAAGCTATTGATGCACATCGGGGCCGCCAACACACATGCACACAAAAAAACGAACATAAATGGTGGCTGTACGATCATCCATCAAAAAGATGCCCGTGAAGAATTCGCACACACACGCTGCTGCCTGTATCCAAAAGAAGAAGAAAAAACCTTTTTTTTTCTCTTTTTTGGTGGGAAGAAAAAATGTCTTTTGAACCGTGAAAACCTGTGCGATTAACCCTTTTTTTGTGTGTGTTGTGTGTATGCGTGTTGTTGATTGAGACGTCCGGGTGAGAACGAAGCGATCGAGCGAGAGAGAAGAGAGAGAGAAAGAGCCATCATCGATGGCGTGATATAGAGTTGTATCTATTGGGCGGCACGCAGCATGGGGTTCTCTTCGGAGCGGTTTTGTCACGCCGCAATCGGCCGGCTGATGGATGGGGATCGTGGCTATTGGTTCCTCTTCGTATGTGTTGTGCGCCGACCACACATTCACACCTATCACAGAGCTCCAAGAGAGAGAGAGAGAAGGAGAAAGAGAAAGAGACAAGACGAACTAGCTATAGCTAGCTTTGCCAGCAGTGCTGAGAGAGAGAGATGCCGCCCGGCAAATGATGTCTCGTTTGTTCCTCCTCTTCTACCCCCCTTACTTTTTCCCCCCTTTTTTTCCTCTTGCTGTGTTATTCACATCCAGGTGCACTCTGCGGGGGTACACGCATCGCCGACAGATATATATATTTATATACATCGCCTCTTTTATATATAAATACGTGTATAAGAGAGTGGAAGGCCAGAGAAACACAGTCGACGAACCTCAATCATCCCATTCTTTCTCTCTCTCTCTCTCTCTCTCTCTCTCTTTTAGCATTCTCTCTTTATAATATTTCTTATTTCTTCTTTACCTCGTAGCGCGAGCTCTTGCACCTCTTTAGCTCGAATCAAGCACCGTGGAACCGTGGAAATTGAGGCTTTTCATTCCTCTTACACTACATCTCATCAACTAATGAAATGTTTTTCTAACCAAACTTGCGGCACGTCACAGACCGTTCAAAGCATCCACCACTTGTTGCATCCGCTCCGAGCTATTTTATTTTTCAAAAAAAAAAAAAAAAAAAAAAAAAAAAGATTTAAAAAAGGAAAACGTTGGACGCAGGTATAAACGGAACCAGTTATTTGTTAAACAAATCAAGAGATCATGTTGGAAATACCGGCGGAGGAAGTTGTCTATGGACTATGGAAGGTCGGCCTATTGTCCGACGCTTCCTTGCGATCCGCCGCGTTAGGATGCGGCATGTCTTCTTCTACCTTCTCGCCTTTCAGTAAAGCACCGAAAGACTTATGGCCGCTGATTTTCCGAACCCAGTTTTTTGTGTGTGTGTATGTGTCTTCTTCTCCCATTTATCTACCTAGTGTATATTCGTACAAGTCACTGATAGAGACCTCTAAAGCGACACAACGGAACGGACGAGCGCTCGTACCGTACCGTGGGTTTGCCATTGTATTTTCGCCTTCTAGAGCGAGTACACAAGTCAAGCCCGAAAAAAGTCAGTCGAGAGGAAAAAGCCCATAGTGAACAGTTTGGAAATATATTTATGGCCTATTGAAAATCATTGGTTCCATTGTGTATGTGTTCAGTACATACGCGCGTTGCTCTTTTTTTCTTTTCCCCCTTCGTCTCTTTTCTCTGTAACCTGGGACTCTGCGAAATGTTGGCAGCCGAATACACCACTGTATACCCTTGTACGTGTCGGCTAAAAACGGTACAAACAGGAAAATGGGAATACAAGAGCGCCGAAAAAAAAGAGAAAAAAGTTAGAGAGAGTAGAATGGCTCTTGTGTTGTGGCGCGCTGGGGTACAGTGTTGTGCGCTGCGGAAGGGAAACACGACCAACAACAAGGCTGCAACTTCGACACTTCTTTTGTCAGACGACGGCAAACAAATTTATTAGCCCGTCTCCTCTCCGTCTTCCTCTCTATCTATCGCCAGCACAGTTCAGCACCGAAGGCCCAATTGTATTGGCCGTGCATGAAAGAATGAAAAATCGGGGTCCCGATTGGGACGTCAAAGTAATTCATCTTCCTTTCTTGAATTTTTTTTTTCTTCTCTCCTCTCCTTCCAACACCGTGTGTATTTACTTTTTCAAGGGCAGATAGAGGGCTAGCATATATAGGTATAGTATACGAAACACGGAGGAAAAATAGATTTATGAAATTTTCCTAGCTCGTCTTTTGTCACCACCAAACTCAACAAATATGTATACAGAGCAAGAGAGCCAACGGCCGGCCATGGAAGTCTCTAAGAACCCCGAAAACGGTTTTATGTATTTATTTTCCACATGTACACCACATCGTCATTCACAGTCGACGACTTTTGAATGTTACCTTGCCCTTTTATTTCCCTCCATGATCTTTTCTGCTGGCTCTGTGCATGCGGCTCTTTATATCCGCGGAGACCCTCATATGATGCTATTGCCGCTAAAGATGTTATTTCTTTGGATATCTTATGATGGTATACGTACCTTTTGACTGTTAAATGTTACGGCTCTCTTAGACGTATGTGTGTACGTGTGTGTCTGTGCGTTCTGTATACATCCCCATTTCCCGAATGAAGATGTAACTCGACTTGTCGCGCGGCTTGGTAACATTCAACATCTTTGACTCAGTCGTTTCCCCTCGTTATTATATACATTTTTTTCTCTCTCTCTCTCTTTCTTTTCTTTTTGTCCCCCTCATTTTTACATTTTTTTTTTCTTTCTTTAACAGCCGCCACCACCTGAGAAGAGAAAACGGCTGATGCTGATGCTGCTGTTGTTGCTGCTGCTGCTTGCTGCTTTTTTCGGGCTCTGGCAGCTTTTGATATACAACCTTGTTATTCATTCCAGCTTGATAAACACATCAGCCATCAGTTGACGCGACAGGGCTCATCTTTATTCTTTTTTCTCCCTTCCTTTTCTTTCTTCTAGTTCTCGGGCGGATCCCCAGATAGAGTTGAAAGTCTGACATTTGTTGGTGTTATGCCTCTGCCTGTAATGACACGCAGCACTCGATCAACGCAACAGTTTCGATTCCAACGCCCTAAAACAAAACACATTGGAAGAGAGAAATTCATCGTTGCAAAAACACCTTGACTCTTGCCATAGGTTGTGCTGTGGAACAGTGAAAAATGTCTTCAGGAGTCTTCGCTCAACCCGTTTTCGTCCGATTCTTCTCGTTGGTAATGTTTTTGTTTCCTTCTCTACATTTTCTAGTGTTTTCTCTATTCGAGTTCTCTCTGCTCACATATCCAAGTGATACGATCGTTGAGGTGCTACGATTGTCGACCGGCGGCCACAAGACACCTGTCAAGACGTACCGCTCGACTGTTTGGTCTCATTTGACTGGCGGCCTTTCGGAGAAAATGCTTGGATGGCTTCAAAGTGAAGCCGAAAACGGGTTCTTTTTTCCAACTCCCGCCGCCGTTTGACAAGGCGCATTCATAATTTGTCCCCAAATTTTAATTGCTACGTGTCTGTGTACATAACCTTGTTTTGTCTGTTAGATGGCCAACAGGCGAGATAGAAACCTTGCATGAATCAATGTCGTCAAAAAACAAACAAAAAAAGCAAAAAATGGACATGCCTTCCTTGGACAACTTCATCAATATGATACGTATCCATTTATGATTTACAAAACACTACGATCCAGAGATAAGCCAAAATCCAGCGGAGAAAGAGTTGCCAGGAGAAAGAGAGAAAGGAAGGAAAAAAAAATACGAAAAAACTAATAATAAAGTCCGTTCTGGTATTCCCTGTCTAACCAGATGCGGAAGGAGACCGCCAAAGAAACATATAGCCTACTTAAAAAGACGGGCCGAGACACTTGACAGTTGGGAGATGCCAAGTGTGTATATATACACAAGGTGTGTTCAATGCCGTCTGTTGCTGCTGCTAGAATAGTGTCCATCAGGTCCCGGTGTATTTGAGTAAAAGGCCAATGGGCGGTTCGGCACCAGCTACAACTAAGGGCTGCCGCTCGCTCGTTCTCGTCCTCTTAACCCTGTGATTAAAGCCCTGATCGCCGCCGACCCGCGTGCTGTAGTTCGGTCTTCTTTTTTCGACTTTTGTGTGTCCGCTTCCCTCCTCTTTCGTCGCAACGACGGACGGACGGACTAAAAGGAAGAAGAAAGAAAGAGAGAGATGTAAAAGTCTACCATCCGGATTCGGATCCACCCTCTTGTACACGTATTTAAAAGAAGAAGAAGGAGAAAAAAAGAAATAGTATTATACCTTGACTATCGCCTGGCTTTGTGTGAAGACATTTCCCTCTTTTCACATCTGTCTTTTTTTATTCCGCTGTGTCGTCGAGTGTCATATTACACGATGCAATAGCTATAGGCTAGGCCTACACCTTCCGCTCGCTTAATATCTTCTTTGCCTCCGTTCGAAAGTTAAGATGCTTCGTGTCGACTGACTAAACCGCTTTTGAAATATATTATGAAAAAAAGAAACGAAATCACATTTATTTCTTTTGTCGGTGACTGAATCAAGGTGAGGAAATGTGACCATTAAACAACGTGCTCCATCTTTCTGGATTATCGTACTTTCATCTAATGTATTTACCAACGGGAAACATCTACGTATAATATAATCGCTGAGCTGGTGTCCTTCAAAACGAAGAGTTTCTTGCTATCTGCTGTATTCTCTGCTACTATTCTGTAAACTCCAATTACGAGTGTCTATTTGATATTCAACTGCACCATTTGGCTTTCTATGGAACCAACAGATTGTGAATAACTGGAAGAACTAACGCGAGCCGAAGGCGAATAACCAAACGGACTCCATTTTATCGTTCACTAATCATTTGAAGCGATAGAAGGGGTCGATAGACCGGACCACATGCAGCACCACAAACAACAACAGCATAGATCCGATCGAAATCGGCGAAAGGATGTAGAAAAATTCATGGAAAAAGTCCGACGGCAGCGGCGGGGAGTCTTTATTCGGTCTACAATAGAACAACTCTCACAAGGGCCAGAGACATTGGAAGCGACAGAGAGAAAGAGAATGAGGAAAAAAGAGAAAGAAGGTGAGAGAGAGAGTAGGGAATGGAGGGGAATTATATGTATGTATTTATAGAGACCAGTTGTGTACTGAGGGGTGCCGTAGAATGAAAGACTAAGCCCTTTCAGACCGTCTTATCAAACCATAATATTTTCACAGCCTTGTCCGACTGTTTAGCACAAACAGATGCGATTTCCCCAACGCGCACATAGGACTCTGTCCTCTTTGCATTACTATTTCAGATTTTTTTTTCGCTAGCCGTCGCTTTGATATCTTTTAAAAGCCGAGAAAGGAGATTCTGGCTCTGGTCGAATATATTCCCGAATTCCGATGACGCAAACCCCTCATACCTGAGCTTCGAGTGACAACCGCAGAATTTGATTGTACACACACATCTGTTTATAATATTCCCTCCCCCCTCCTCTATGATGCCTTGTATGCAAGTACTGTATACACGCATACTCGATACGGCAGTCAGTTTGTTTCGTCACCATCCTCGGCTCTTTTGTCCGTGCTATCAAAAGAGTGTCGTGTTCTTTTTTATTCAAACCATTCAATCTTCTATTTTTTTTCTCTTTCTCTCTCTTGTTGGGCCTGTTGTTCGGATTAAAAGGACGTGTGAAGACCAAACCTCCCATACGAATGTTTATACAATGAGAACGTGGTCGAAACTCAATGCAACAACACGGCCCAAGTATTGATTTTTTGAAACTTTTTCAATCATCTTTTTAGAATTCGGTTTATCAAACCGGATGTTTTTTTGTTAAACAAAACCCTGTGAGAAGAAAAATACACCAAGTTTATTCGGCGCCACTCTATAGTTGAATCTTTGGTTGCCTATCCGGTGTATTTGTATCCCCGCCATTCAACATAGAACAAACATGGACTAAACCTCTACCTACTTGAAATACTAAACTAAGACTCCAAAGAAGTCGCAGAGGTTTATATGTAAAGTGCACTATAGAATGGTTTTTTCTACTCTTGTAACAACAGGCGCAACAATTTTCTTTCGACTAATTCCACCCTCCCCCTTTTTAAACTCTGTTTATTTTAAATTTATACGTGCCGAGGTTTTAGTCGAGTCTGTGCGTATCTATTTTACATTGATCCCCATCTCTTCTTTTAATCCCACCACAACGCAGCCCAGTATTAGCAAAATAAATGCGACACAGTCAGCTGAATCAACACTTTGACAGCAGCGGCTGTTACTCTTCCGTCACCAAAAAAAAGGCTCAGCTATTTTTACTCTCAAAACTAACATTATTTCGTAATTGTGTCAGACATTGGCCAAAGAGTGTGATGTTATTAAATTGATATCGAGGGAAAGTTACAGACCCAATAGGTTTTGTACTTAACATGTTGGTCACTTTGATTGCCGCCCTACATCGTCTGAGGGGCAAAAGGGAAATTATTTAAAAGCCAATGTAATCCTTTTCGTACTCTCACCCTGTCTCATTAAAGGCCTAAGTAGTAGAAAGAAAACGAAGTCAATAACGTACTACTTATGTCCCTAGATGAGGGATGAGGAGCGATTATAAAAACCGTCGGACCATCTACGAAACTTAGTGTGGATAAGAAGATTCAATATAGTGGTCACTTTTGCTGTTAATTCCACTAGATCGATTCACATCCATCTGGTCCCCTGGTTCTGCATAGAAATCACAGTGTCGGCGAAACAGCGTTTTCAACAAAGGCGAGATTTACCTGCACCCTAAAGACTGCTTGTTTCTCTCTTTCTACTGTGTCGCATCGGGGGAGCAGCTGGATCTAGTCCTAAGCTTCTTTAAAATCGCCGGCAAAGTCACTCATTCGCGCGCTCTTTTCCTTGTTCCTCTTTAAAGGAAAGTGAGTATCCCATGTAAGCTCATGAAGGGATGATCTCGTCCAATCATCACTAACGCGGAAAAGAGAGAGAGAGTGACCCCCTCTTCAATTACCATATTTAAACACCTAATATCCTTAAGTGGTCAAATACAAGCTGAGCGCTTTTCTCTAACTGAAGAAAAGAGCTCCATATGTTGTAACGATCCGTTTCATACTGGTTTTAGGCTATAGTAGCTTGTAGTTTGGTCTTGAATTACCTTCGCCTCTAATGCCGAAAAGCGGCGGACTCCTTTATCTATATTTCTCTCCTTTTTTGAATAAATATCACCTGCGCGCGGCTTGCAACAAGCTGGCAGATTTATGATTTAGTTTCCGGCGACAAAGGGCGTCTAATTAGGCAAGGCAATCATCCAACCCGCCAGCTCCGCGCTCGTCTTCCGCCGAACGACAAAGACACACATTGGTTGAGGCGGGTCAGAGCCGGAACACCACCTCTCCCTACCCCTACCCCACCCCCACCCCCTTACGACTTTTGATATGAAACAGCTCACCTAGTGTTGAGCCACCACCTCCCCCTTTTGCCATCCAGGCCCCTTTCCTCCTCTTGTAAGTTGTGTAGGCCATACTAGTTGGCCTATACATACCATATTGTATACACACAGAGCTTGCATGTTTGTAGCCTATTCGGAACACTCAGTGCGAGATGTTAGATACGGTTCTTGTTGTCACCGCACGACCTTCGCTTGATGTTTTTATAGTTCGGGGATGGAAGGGCCCCCTAGCATTGGTTTTCCAACAGAAAACTGTGTCCCCTTCTATCTTTTCTCTTGCTGGCCCTCTCTCTCTCTTTCTCTCTATGTCTGATCGGAGAAAGAGAAGTGGGGGCCAGGCCAGCAGCACAATCCGGAGGGTCGTTCCGCATTTCAGCATCCACAGCTCTCACTCTCTCTCTCTCTCTCTCTCTCTTGTAGAAACTGATCTGGTCGTCTGAAAACTATTGAGCACCATATAGAAAGAAGAGAAGAAAAGATAAGGCCCCCCATGTCGCATCACCTAAGACGCGCAAGACGTCTTTACTGAGCTTGTCATCTCCGTTTTAATGTTCCAGAAGACTTTTCATCCACTGGCTCGTAATTGGTGGAACGGCATAAAACCGGGACATCTCCTTTAACGTTTTTTCCAAATTTCTATGACTTTTCGAGCCATCATCTTCGTGGGACAATAAAATCAATAGGCGAAGACCGGCGGAGGCCAAGAGGTCTCGCTAACCATCTCTGCGTCAAAAACGGATTGCAGGAATTGCACGGTATAACACGGGAGCCGTCTCGAAGAAAGTGCAGCGCAACGACCTCCCATATCACCGACTGGAAATCATGATTGCGAATGAATGCCAGAGTGTGTCGAAAAAAGGGACGTGGGAGAGTTGCTGCCTTAGCTTGTATGGGCTGCAAGCTGAGTTCAGTCTCTCCCGAGTATTGGTAGTCAATAACTAGTGTGCCATTGTCTTGCCTCTCCTCGGGGAAGACACTGAGAGAAGTCCCACGACAAAGAAGGTCGACAATTTTCTTTTGTGAATCATCTGCTGTTCCTGCTGCCTCCGCCAAAAGATATGGACTCGCAGCCAGCATAGGCTTATTTAGCGTTCTAGGCTTAGGAGTACACTAAGGTTTCCTTGCTGTACTATTTAGATTATATGTGGTCTGCTAAGTCCGGCCTCAGGGACTTACCTCCCATCGCCCGATCATCAGGTTATTATCAGGCGGCGAGGCTTTGGCAAACATCAATCATGTACCTTTTGTATATACACTTTGAAAACTTTTCAGCCGACACAAACACACACAAAAGATGGTGATGGTGGCCATCGTCCCTATAGCTGCTACAGGGACACAACTAATGACTTCCGAAAATCTTCCTTGTGATGGACATTTCTCCAGCTACACCCTGATCCTCTCAAAGCAAACTCACCGCTGGGCAACGGCAAGACATGTTTTCTATAGGGGTTCGAATTTGCGCGATGGTACGTTGAATCTTTGGTGATGATTTCCACCGTCATGTCATATGTTTTTCTTCCTAAATCAAAAAAAATCATCTGCCGGAGACATATGAACTAAGAAGTTGTAAACAGCTCCAGCCAGTCAACCAGCAAGGAAACTATTGCTTCTTTCTGGTGACGCACGCCTTACAATTTAAGGACTCTGAAGTACAAAAGCCCCCTATACTTTGCGTATGATAGTTTAGGGTCATAGGCCTCGTTGGCTGTCCCCAAAAGAAGCTCCTGGCAGCTGTTATTGCAATCATTGGAAAGGCTTCGTGGCCATTTGGTGCGCCTATTATTACGGTATTGGAACACACTCCCTTCAGAATATTGTTCCAGCAGCAGAGACGAGAGAAAAGCCTTCCATAAAAAAGGATATAGACCTGGCAGACAGTACAAGATCACAGAAAAGAGAAGTGCTGTTCCAGATCTCGTCTTACACGGTTTGAAGTAAGCAATGTTCGACTCACCGGGTGGCCAATGGTGACTCTTTTTGAGGAACGGAATGGATGGGCCATGGGGGCTAAGGGCACATATTGCCATGTTTTATGACAGAA